>OY759274.1:36429464-36849464 GCA_963662155.1 Lamellibrachia columna
AACTACAAACACCACTAGAATCACTACAACGTCCCAACCACAAATCCCACTAGAATCACTACAACGTCCCAACCACAAACACCACTAGAATCACTACAACGTCCCAATCACAAACACCACTAGAATCACTACAACGTCCCAACCACAAACACCACTAGAATCACTACAACGTCCCAACCACAAACACCACTAGAATAACTACAACGTCCCAACCACAAACACCACTAGAATAACTACAACGTCCCAACCACAAACACCACTAGAATCACTACAGCGTCCCAACCACAAACACCACTATAATCACTACAACGTCCCAACCACAAACACCACTAGAATCACTGCAACGTCCCAACCACAACCACCACTAGAATCACTACAACGTCCCAACCACAAACACAACTAGAATCACTACAACGTCCCAACCACAAACACCACTAGAATCACTACAACGTCCCAACCACAACCACCACTAGAATCACTACAACGTCCCAACCACAAACACCACTAGAATCACTACAACGTCCCAACCACAAATCCCACTAGAATCACTACAACGTCCCAACCACAAACACCACTAGAATCACTACAACGTCCCAATCACAAACACCACTAGAATCACTACAACGTCCCAACCACAAACACCACTAGAATCACTACAACGTCCCAACCACAAACACCACTAGAATAACTACAACGTCCCAACCACAAACACCACTAGAATAACTACAACGTCCCAACCACAAACACCACTAGAATCACTACAGCGTCCCAACCACAAACACCACTAGAATCACTACAACGTCCCAACCACAAACACCACTAGAATCACTACAACACCCAACACATATGTAAAAAGGATGATATCAAAACCTTGATGCACCACACTGGACGAAACTGGTGTGATTTAACGTCAGACCGCCTCACTCGCTACAGGAAACATTGAAGTTCATCGATACCCATGAAAATGTCCTCGTTCTTCATGTAGCCATCACATACCACACATGTATCTACACATTACTAGTAATAATTAAAAAAAATTGCCCATTAGTAATTTAGTTGTTCATGATTTTATTTATAATGTGTTCACCACTCTACAACGCCCAGAACAATTATTTGGATGGGGCGCTATATAATAAATGTATTATTGTTATTATTAACATGATCGTTCAGTGTATGCGCTCGAGACATTAAAATTACGAACTGTTTGGAACGAAACAGCTGCTGACCACTTTTCGGCATGAAACCAATTTCCTGTAATGTCGTAAATCGATGTTTTGAGATCGATCCTAACCGATTGAAAAAATCAACAACAACAACATTATCAGCAACATCCACCATCACCACCACCACCACCACAACAACTTTCATCATCATCATCATCATCACCAACAACAACAACAACAACACAGGTACGATTACGTCTCTGCTAAAACGAATGCCAGAGAACACACGAATCAATATTCAATTGCATAGATATTGCAATACTAGAAATAACACGGATTTCTAACTGACGAATGTTTGCTGATATTTTACTGTCTCAGTGTTAAGTTAATATGAAACCAAAACGTAACTCTTCATTTTAATTAAGACCTTTTTCTTAAAAATAAATATAACATGACATTATAGTAGGAACGTGTTCGCATATAATATGCGGAACCTTGCATACATAGTGGCGAGACGCCTGTATACCAGACATCTCGCACTTAAATGTTCAGCACACGCAACATGGAGACTCTGTTGTATTTGAGCGTTGTTAAGCTTCTTCCAAACATTTAATTAGGTTCGCCAAGCGATGCAGTAACAATAACACACTGACTTACACATTGACATCAGACAGATTCATCAGCTGACACCAACAACAATAACACACCGACATGCACATTGACATCAGACAGATTCATCAGCTGACATGTATAGCACCAACAACAATAACACACCGACATGCACATTGACATCAGACAGATTCATCAGCTGACATGTATAGCACCAACAACAATAACACACCGACATGCACACTGACATCAGACAGATTCATCAGCTGACATGTATAGCACCAACAACAATAACACACCGACATGCACACTGACATCAGACAGATTCATCAGCTGACACCAACAACAATAATAATAATGATATTTATTTAAACACTGGTTTCCATAGTACGACTGTTTAATAGTGTGTACAGTGTCGCTACAATAAAATAGTTTATAATTATACATAGGCCTACATGAAACTTTGTGAAGTAAACCAAAAGTCAGCCTGAAAGAAGGTTTAGGTATAGCGTCATTTAAAATCAGGGAGATCAGTCGCAGTAAAAAGCAGATACTACAGGTGAAATTACCGATGCCTTCCTTTGCGACATAAATACATTATGTGTTTCGTTTTCGCAAAAAGGGGAACTCGCACACTGCAGCGTGAGACGTCAGACCTTTGGCGTGAGACCGTGACATTTAATTCAAAACCATGAGTTCTACTTTGACAGTGATGCCTAATTAGAACTCTGCTGCATTGGTAATGTGATTAAGTTTAATTTCTCTTTGTATTCGACGTGTTGAATGAGATGCGTTGTGTTTTACCAAACGAGGACTTCCTTCAGACCTAACCAGGAAGCGAAACACTTCGTCAGACGTCACCTGATGTTCTGTTGATCTGCCGATGTGCATTTGAAATTTCCTAATGTAACAATTAACATTTCTAAACACAAATACAAAAAAAGTGGAATTCACAGCACAATCCATTAAACTTAGCAGAAAATATATCAATATATGTACTGAGCTACAAAAATAGGTACATCACAACAGTTATTACAACTATAACATTAACTAACTGACATTACTGCCGGCTTGTTCCCGTGATTGCCCAGTAGAGGGGGCTGTTGTAGCTCAGTACAGATATTGACATACCTTCCTCTACGAACTATAGATGGTGCATTGGGTGTGAGCGTTGTGAAATGTTAAATATCACAGCAGTGTATTTCTAGTAATGAAAAGCAGAACAACAAAACATCAGCTGATGTTTGACGAGGTGTATCGCTTCCTGGTTAGGTCTGAAGTCCACGTTTGGCAAGACACAACAACATCTGATTCGACACGCAGTTTGTATCCAGGCGGACTACAACTAGGGAGTGTGTTTTGATCCGGTTAAGTGGCGTCAACTCTGGAAGGATGTTTTCTCTAATGGACACATCATTTTAAATATGTAAACTTTTACATTCGCAACCGCTAGTGGCTCAATATATTATCTCGATAATAAACTAAGTCAGTCGAGTAAGTAACATTACCATAAATAGACCGGCGAATATGTTACATACGGCAGCTGTTGAGTAAGTGACCGGTCAAACCCTTGTCACAACTGCGTATTAAGACTAGTACAATAACTATAGACTGTTTTATTCGATTTTACTTCACGTTTTACTGGGAATATATACGAGTACAACACGCATTGATGCGAGTCGGTGAAAACATTTTGACACCGTGCCAGTTTATGATGGGCTGTCCCAATGACACCGTGCCAGTTTGTGATGGGCGGTCACAATGACACCGTGCCAGTTTGTGATGGGCTGTCCCAATGACACTGTGCCAGTTTATGATGGGTTGTCCCAATGACACTGTGCCAGTTTGTGATGGGCTGTCCCAATGACACTGGGCCAGTTTGTGATGGGCTGTCCCAGTGACACCGTGCCAGTGTGTGATGGGCTGTCCCAGTGACACTGTGCCAGTTTGTGTCATGGGCTGTCTCAATGACACCGTGCCAGTGTGTGATGGGCTGTCCCAGTGACACCGTGCCAGTGTGTGATGGGCTGTCCCAGTGACACTGTGCCAGTTTGTGTCATGGGCTGTCTCAATGACACCGTGCCAGTTTATGATGTGGGCACCCACTGTAGCAGCCAGTTCATAATTTTGCAATCAGTAGAAAGTGTAAGTGTTGCCAATTAAGAAAGTTTATACAAACGTATATCAATAAGAAGATGAACAACATTGGGTCACTGCGGTTTTGCGTGTTTATTTGTTCCTTGCTGCTAATAGTAGGTGAAATTAGGTTTATGTTAACTGGTAAAACAAACAGAACTATGATGTATGGCAAAACATACAATAAATATCCATTAACTGAACATTTATATCATATAAATAAATATCCATTTTATTATACTGAAGTAATATCATTGTTCATTTTATCAATTCATTTTCAAATGTAAAGTTAATTTAGTAACACAATGCGCTGATAATAGTGTAATTAATTGCATTTGCTGAACAATTACGTAGGGTTCATCGCATTTATTAAAAAACTGTTTTGTTCACGAATAAGGTAAACATACTAGAATAAAACAATAAAAATTTTGCTGGAACGGGGGGGGGGCATGTTAGAATATTAAAAAAAATTATAATGTTAAGCATTTTGCATAATTATGCTGCTTAGTGGCATAAAATGGCGAATGGCTACAACATCTAAGCTATTTATTTGCAAAGAGTGCAATCAAAGAAAAGTGCATGACATATGACGTCTGTTTATATTTAATCTTGCTCTGTTCATTAATTGTGCCATTTCTATAATCATGCAGGTATTCCAGGTAGAATTACATGCATGGGTTGCAGCCAAACAATGGCACCACGGATTAAAAATAATATATTAAAACGGTTTACAATAAAAGTGTCTTAGCCGGACAACATTAACGTTCTTGTCACGGTGTACGTGCCATGGTAGGCAGCGAGTATTAGTCACAAATATGTCGAACACAGAAATGAACATTTTGAGTGTACGTGAGTGTACGTGATCAGCTAAAACCCTATAACTGATTCACCATTCCCATTGGTTGAAAGAAACTTTATGAAAAGAAAACGATCACTGCTCAGCTGTAGTAGTATCCACGTTGGGTTTGGCTCCTCGGTAGGGTAATGTTATTATATGCTTTGAATCAAGCATAACCGTTCAACATTTTGGTTTCATTTCGAATATTGGACCCGCCTTCCAACCATTTAGCTTGCTGCATGGATGTGGAAAATAAGTAGAGACCGAAAGTGCTGTATCGTTTTATGATTGTTTACAAGGTAGTAATGACACATGACAAATAATGTGTGTCTAGTTATTTGGGTATCTGATTGGTAAAATTTATTCAGCAACATGGTTTACAGAAAATACCAAGTATCCTTTTATTTCTGTTTAGTGATTACATAACACGACTAAATGTTCTCTAAAACACTATCAGTTATTGTTAATATGCTTAAAGTTTTTATTGCAAGATAATACAATATTGTAATCCTGAATATTGGATATGTTACATACACCAAAATTAATTAGCGTTAATGTATAACATTTTAATAGTTTTCAGTTACGTCTTCTGTTCTTATGATATTAATGAATTGTTCTTTCTATAGTGATCTATACTGTGTTTATAATGTTAAATTGTCCAATTCTGATTGACTGTGTATGGTATCGCCATCTTGCGGATAGTGCAGACAACGCCCATTCTCCAGTAGAAAGGAGGGACAAGAGAACAGCATCTAGTGCCCTGCGCGGGCCTATAATTTGAGCCTAATCCCGGCCCGCAATTAGCAGTTAGAGTCCAGGCCCGGCCCAGGCCCGCAGCAATTTTTCAAGCCCGGCCCGGCCAAGGCCCGCAAACTAGAATTTAGGCCCAGGCCCGGCCCAGACCGTGAATGTTTGGCCCTACTTTGTTTGGCACTACCTGACAGTGGCCAGTTGGCTGGTCATTCAGGCGGGCAATGTTTGGAGGGAAGACCTAGACAATAGAATGTCCACTGGTTGGGTCAAAGTGTGATTAAGTTGATGCATATATTTTATATGAAATGTCTCTGTTAAAAGAATGCACATTATTAAAATAATACCATAGGAAGTCCCATTGTTGAAAAGAGGTTAAACTCCATTCCAATGTATAAAGCACTAGTGTCATTTATAATTCTATGCAAGGTCTCAATTGGCAACTATATAATACTAAAGAAATAATTTTAAGCATTCAGTAACCGGAATTTCAATTTATAATCAGTTTTTATTAATAATAAAATTAATAATCTGGGTTTTGTATGAATATTTCTATTATGTCCAGGCCCAGCCCAAGCCCGGCCCGGCCCGGCCCGCTCACACTAGACCCAGACCCGGCCCAAGCCCGATGTGTTTAAATTTTTTTCAGCCCGGGCCCCAATATGTAGGCCTAAGCCCGGCCCGGCCCGGCCCGGCCCGCGAAATTATGTAGAGGCCCGGCCCGCGGGCTGCGGGCCGAGCCGGGCTTGGACCCAAAGCCCGGCCCGTGCAAGGCACTAACAGGTACAGTAGACGACGAGGTGTTGTTGTTGCTTTGGTTGCCGCCGCCGCCGCCGCCGCCGCCGCCGCCGCCGCCGCCGCCGCCGCCGCCGCCGCCGCCGCCGCCGCCAAAAAGTCCTGACATTTCACTTTTTTCTATAAAAGTATTGATAGAAATACTTTCTTGAAAGTTATGAATGTTAGTAGAAGTAGAAGCTAGGCACGAAGTAGCGATATTAAAAGAACTGTGTATATTGCATAATAATGAGAAACTTCACCGTTGACAGTGAATTCATGGAACACATTATCTACTGAGTGCAGATGCCAGCAGTGTCAATTAGTGTAAAAAGAGAATTGACAGATTTAGGACAAGGGCCGCATATAGATGAACAATTGTAGGCTCTCTATAATCAACTGGTTCCCTCGTCCACTTGCCATCTGCTGGAGCTTGCCGCCGCCGCCGCCGCCGCCGCCGCCGCCGCCGCCGCCGCCGCCGCCGCCGCCGCCGCCGCCGCCGCCGCCGCCGCCGCCGCCGCCGCCGCCGCCGCCGCCGCCGCCGCCGCCGCCGCCGCCGCCGCCGCCGCCGTCGCCGCCAAAAAGCCGCTGCTGGGTGTGATGTGTGCGTGTGTGCTTTATGTTTGCATGTTTTCTATATGTGCGTTCTTCAGGGGATGCATACGAGAGTTGATTCCATGTCTCAGTGAATATGTATGAACTTGTGTGAATTCCCCACGTGAATCTACGTGTATGACTGTCATTGAGTCGATTGGCTCCCGACGCAAACGGAATAATGGCAATGATGATGGTGATGATGATGGTGATGATGATGGTGATGATGATGGTGATGATGATGATGATGATGATGATGATGGTGATGATGATGGTGATGAATGTTGTTGCTGATATTGTTGTTTCTGTTGTACTAGAAACAAATCTGATCGTCAAATATCGCATATTTATTTGTTTCACTTTTATTCCAGAACACACATATATATATATATATATATATATATATATATATATATATATATATATATATATATATATATATATATATATATATATATATATATATATATATATATATATATATACGGATTGGTGTATACACAAAATGTATTTGACAAATAAATATACATGAAGTTCACTTAGTATGACTTAAATTATATTTAGACATCTTCAATATTGTTCGTGCGCAGCTATTCCGCTGTAGTTGCCTAGCACCGTGATGTGACTTGATGACTTGCGCCACTCTTGTTACAAGCAACTTCTCTCGGCGTCGAATTCAAACAGATACGAGGCGGCGAGGAATTCCTCACACGATAAGAACCCGTCACCTGGCATTGTGACGGAAATTATGTATGCAACCAGATACTGAGCGCATTCATAATTAGCTAATTTCTGTGTCATCCGGGCATTTGGCTAATTCATAAAATCATTTTATTTAAACTTTGATTATATTGACACAACTGTCACAATAAGTGACACATATAACGCAACTTTTCAAGGCGTCACTGTGAGACATTAGAAGGAGTTAGATGAGTGGGAAATGCATAAACTAAAATATCAAACTTATTGACGTAGAGTCTAAATGGTTCGCTTTGAATCCGCGCGATACCTTTTGTATTAGAAAAGAATCAGTTTGTAACGCCGGCGAGACAAATGTATAGAGTTTATAATGACAACTATATTTGAGAGTGCATTTATTTGTGAGAAAATGTTTGCAAACACGTTAAACGTTTGACGACTGGTCCTACATAATCATTGCAAAAAAACGAAACGTTCTTGCCAGGATTGCCCAATGTAACAACGATGTTAAAACATTTTATTGGTTTCTTAGAAAGCTCACTATTCACATCTTCCTTGACACAGAACACATGCGGACAAACATGCCATAACAAGGTGTACTTTAGGCGGTCGTTTAGGTGCGATCTACAAGTAATAGGCATATCAGTATATAGTTGCTGAACCTCTTAGCTAATAGCATATGCGACGTGTAAAGGTAGATGACATCTTCTACACATTACAGGTTTAGCCTGCTTTGACATCGCTATTATCTTCAAAATTATTGACACACGCAAAACACCGCCATCACCACACCTATGCGCAACCGACTGTTGTAAGGAACAAAGCCGCGACACTTACCATTGACGTCGGCCTGTATGTGAGCCTGGAGGGCCTCTTCAAATGTCACGTCATCACCGAGTCCCAGCTCAAACTCCTTCGTCGAGATTCTGCCATCCATGTCCTCGTCGTAGTGCGACAAGTCGGCCGGCTGGGGCGCTGCGGCGTCTTCCAACTGCAAGAGACGTGAACCGATATAAATATGTACGCATTGCTTATCTTCATTTTGAAAACATCCTTTTGCAGATAAAAAACATATTGATGTCAATCTTTTAGGTCACAGGCATGGCGTTGTTTTGATATATCCTTCCAACACTTAAAGCACTCTCATCTATTCACGTTTGTGCCACATTGGAATCTGTATTAATTGATTATGTTAAACCTTTGTCTTTACCTGAGATTCAACGGACCGTCTCTTGCGGTTGCAAACGGTCAATGACACCGTCCAACAAAAGCTGCCTCTGCATTTCCTCCGCTGTACGGTGCGACACCCCGCCTCGCTCTGGTCTACCAGAACCAAAACGAGGCACACGGCAAACGCGCAACAAATAGAAGAATGCATCTTGAAGGCGCACTGAAAAAACAACAAATTCATTATCAATAAGATGCATTTTCTTTCATAACAAAATGTTTAAATCTATCGGTTAGCGCAAAGTGCCTCTGCAATTTGATTTTTCGCACACGCGCGCGCGCACGCACGCACGCACGCACGCACGCACACACACACACACACAGCCTTGCACATCAACGAAACTGATTCGGCTAATTGAATTTGTTTAGAGCGTCTTGATTAGTTTCTGACAAGCTACTTCCTTTCGACCACACAATCCTAATTACAATTAATTACGTTCTTGAAAAGTGTCATCACTTTTTAAAATCAATCACTTACCAAGTGACTGAAGACGTGTTGTGTGAGAGAGTTGAGAGAATCTGTGCGACCCTGTGAATTGGCGTATTGCGCTGTCTCTGTCTCTCGGTAGGTGGCGATATGGAGGTCTGCTGCTTCGGCGCCTTTGTATACGTGATGGAGTCTGATGTCTGCCGGGAGGTATTATATGACTTCCTGCATGGGATATCAACTTACGAGTATGATCATGGAAACACTTCCGCGTCTAGGGTCCAATGTGGTCAATTTGAACTACGTTGTTATTTTCATCCCGGATGCGCAGTTATGAAATGTAAACTCTTGGATGACATGAAAACATCGTCAGTGTCACGTCTTCTAAAACAAATTACGAATTTGTTCTACTATGCAACTTCTTTCATTATAACTAACAATTAAATTCAACTTACCCACCTGTAGACAATCAGATGTGACGAATATTGACACAAGCTTAACATTGAAGAAGAATATATGCAAGTTGCATAAGCCATCTACTTAAGCTATCCTCATATAATCTGAAATAATGACAACATGGAACTACAACTAGGCCGTATATGGCAGTTACACCTACATTATTTCCACATTCTGTTTTGACAATGATGCCTAATTAGACAAATGCAGCATTGGAAGCATGAATTTGTGACATGTGTAATCTTTTTTTAAAAGCTATCACCCACTCGTAGAGTTGTAGTTAGTTACACATTCGACCCTCGGTTAATGATAAGGCTACTTACTGATTGAACATACTTTATTATTTCCATGTTATTTTGGGATACTCGCAGTTTTACAAATATTGTTTGACGCATTTAATGTGATATGTGTCCATCAGTGAAACTGTCCTTTGAGAGTTCTCGCCATTTAATCTGACCAGGCGATGGTACTTCCTTTTTGTGTTTCACGTAGATGCGAACAGAATTAGATGTTGCGTTTTTACCAAACGAGGACTTCAGACCTAAACAGGAAGCAAAACACCTCGTGTTCCACGTAGATGCGGAATGATTGTTGAATGAGATGTTGTCGTGCTTTTACCAAACGAGGACTTTAGACCTAACCACTTCCGCGCGGTGTGTTATGCTACAGTACGACAGGCCGGATTTTAGGAATTGGCTACGTTCACCATTTAAATCGCTTTTACTTTAACTTACATGCAAAGTTTGATTGGAATCGGTCTAGTAGCGATGGATATGTTAGCAAATATACAAATAAACACTTATGTCACATATATGTATAAAATACAAATAAATAACTTATTTTTAACTTTCTTATATTCCACAAAATGTACTTGATATTGTATTTTGTATCATAGTACATTCCTGTAGCATGATGAGTAGTTTACACGAGTAGTTTACATTAAATATATACCTTGGTATACCACTGTGTTCAGCAACTGCAAAAACGTTGAAATCGTAGCGGCCATTTTGGATTGCTGGTTACCATGACGACGAAATGTAAAATGCCATAGCTCACTTTACTCGCTGATTATCGTACTTTCAGAATATATATATATATATATATATATATATATATATATATATATATATATATATATATATATATATATATATATATATATATATTTATATATATATATAATATTTATATTCATAAAATACATTTTTGTTGCTGATATCTTGACTTGAAGTGATGCAGTCCATTTTCTTGCATATTCACTGGGAATACAGTATTCAGTGGTCACAGCAGATCATGATTGTAGTACTGAAATGGCTAAGCAGGAAGCGAAACATCTCGTCAGACGTCACCTAATGTTTTGTTGTTCGCCCATTAACATTTCAAAGCATAAATAAATAAACTGGATTTCACAGCACCATCCATTAGGCTTAGCAAAAGTGTCCTAATATTAATGCGAATATAAAAGTTACTGAATAAAATTATGCAAAGCTAGAAGGTGATATGGATTTACTTTAATCAAAATCCACCATTGGTGAATATGTTTTCATATAGTAATTTTTTCTTGTATTACATTTTGTCTGTGAAAGAAGAGGAAACGATTAATATATTGCAATCACCAGTCTAATGAATTTCTTCATAGATGTTTTCATGTATAATCAATTATATGATGGATTCTGATTGTTTTGGGGTTAGCTGGCAGTCACAAAATGTGTTAAATGATATATTACTCAATGAAAACAGTGTGTACACTTAAAAACTGGGTACCTTACAACAGTACTTACAACTATAACATTAATTAAGTGACAATGTTGTCGCCTTGTTCACTTGGTTGCCCAGTAGAGGGGGCTGTTGTAGTTCAGTGCAGATATTGATATACCTTCCTCTACGAAATATAGATGGTGCAATGAATTCCAATTATATTGGGTATGAGTGTTTTAAAATGTTAAAAGTGACAGCAGCGTATTTGTAGTAAACAAAGTCAGAACAACAAAACATCAGCTGACATTTGACGAGGTGTATCGCTTCCTGGTTAGGTCTGATTCGACACGCAATCTGTATCCACGCGGACTACAACCAGGAAGTGTCTCTTAATCCGGTTCAGTGACGAAAACTCTAGAAGAATGTTTTATCTAATGGACACATATCATTTTTAATATGTAAAGTTTTACATGCACAAGTGCGAGTGGCTCAATATAGTATATTGCTAATAAGCTATATCAGTCCGAAAAAAACTCAAGGCATATTTATTCCAAATTGCATTTCCACCATAAATCTTCGGTTGTCCTTCGTTCTCTTTATAAAGCAATAGTTAGACCTCATTTAGAATACTGTATACAAGCATGGAGACCATATCGTAAGAAGGATATAGATACGCTTGAACGCATTCAAAGGAGAGCAACTAAAATGATTCCAGAACTGAGAGACCTTAGTTATGAAGAACGCTTGAAAGAATGTGGTTTAACAACTCTAGAGACAAGGAGGTTAAGAGGAGATCAGATTGAAGTTTTTAAGATATTGAATGGGTATGAAAATATTGATAGAAATATGTTTTTCTCACTCAAGAAGGATAGCAGAACTAGAGGACATGAGGTAAAATTAGTAAAGGATCAATGTAGATTGGACATCAGGAAGCACTCGTTCTCACAGAGGACAATAAATGAATGGAACAAATTGTCTACAGATTGTGTAACTGCTAGCAGCGTGAATATGTTTAAAAACAAGGTTGACACATATCTCAGGAGGGCAGGCTATAAGTAGATGAACATTGTTGGACTCTCGATAAGCCAATGGCTTCCTTGTCCACTTGCCATCTGGGCCTTTGGCTTGGATGGCAAATCTTGTTAAATCTTGTTCTGATAATGACTTTTGCGCGTCCCTGTTCACGATTATGATTAATGATTTTGTTTTTGTTGCGCCTCTGAGCTCAGGTTCCTGAGGATATAGGTGCATATAAGTTAATTAGTATTATTAAGTAATGTTACCATAACCAGATCGGCAAAAATGTTGCATAATGCAGCCGTTGGCCAACAAACCGCTCACACTATTGTCGCAACTGAGTGTTAAGACTAGTACAGTAACCAACTGAGTGTTAAGACTAGTACAGTAACCAACTGAGTGTTAAGACTAGTACAGTAACCATAGATAGTTTTACTCGGATTTACTTCAACTTTTACTTGGAATATGCCAAAGTCCAAAACGCATTGACTGGAGTCGGTGAAAACATTGTACATATTACTTATAGCACATTTGAATAGAGACTTACTCTTCCAATGTGCTAATTATGCATCATTATAAATGGCAATCATCAAAATAATAGAGATATAGTTGACACATTGTTATCTACATTGTTATCTACATGTCATTATTTTAGATTTCTTGTTCATTGGTTGATTACATACACTAATTTCTTATTACTTTATTCGATGTTACAATATTGGTCGCGTTAGATTGTTTAATTGCTTAAATGTATGTGAAATTAGGAATTTTCGTAAACGCGTGTATGACTTGTTGAACGTAACAGTTAATTCCATTAAAATATAGGGGGGAAATACAAATAAAAGAAGGTACTTAGTTGTTTTTAGTTGTTGTGAAAGTTTTATCAAAACGCAAAAATAATGATGATTTCATTGAACCGATATATCACAATCATATCAACGCATCCGGGTTGAAACTAAGACGGCGCACTACGTAATCAAAAGTTGGCCACATTGGACCGTAGACGCGGAAGTGTTTTCGATGATTATACTCGTAAGTTGATATCTCAACCAGGAAGTCATAGAATACATCCCGATAGACACCAGACTCCATCGCGTATATAAAGGGACCGAAGCAGCAAGCATCCATATCGCCATCTACAGAGACAGAGCCAGCGCAATACGCCAAGTCACAGAGTCGCACAGATTCTCTCAACTCTCTCACACAACACGTCTTCGGTGAGTTTACTTCGCATATGTTTCGACAAGCGTAAACTAAGAAATAATCGGCGGTCTGATTTTAAAGAAAATTTATGGCATTGTTCATGAGCAAAATAATTTGTAGAGGGATTTGTATTGTGCGAAGTTGGTTTCTAAAAAGTACTATGGACTCTCTTAGCCAACTGAATGTGCGATAATCGATGGATTTGGATAGGACATCGTATTGAGTATGTTTTCTTCGTTGTTTTTCAGAGTCACGTTCAAGATGCGTACTTCTATTCTTTGTGCCTTTGCGGTGTGCCTTGTTATGAGCCTTCTGCACCAGAGCGAGGCTGCGTGTTTCATTTTGACGAGGGTGAAATGCAGCGGTAACTTGTGCAGGTTTGTTTCCGTGAGAGTTTGCAACCGCAAGAAACGGTCCGTTGAATCTCAGGTAAAGTCAAATGTTTAACATATCCAACGTATGTACAGTATTCAATGTGATACAAACGGGAATAAATGAGAGGGATTGTAGAAAGAGGCTGCTCTAACGTTTGCAAAGAGGTGCATAAAACCAACATCATGCATGTGATCTCACAAATTACCACAAATACATGTGCGTGGTATAGGGCCTACCTTTCTATTTGCAAACACGGAACGTTATCAAACTGCAATTACACAACACGCCATGCAACTAAATCGAAGCTATTGTTTATTAAATTGATCACATCATTATCAATTGCACAAAATGAAGACATCTTGCATAAATTCATGTCGCTTGCAGTTGGAAGACACCGCAGCGCCCCAGCCGGCCAACTTGTCGCACTACGACGCGGACATGGATGGCAGAATCTCGACGAAGGAGTTTGTGCTGGGACTCGGTGATGACGTGACATTTGAAGAGGCGCTCCAGGCTCACATACAGGCCGACGTCAATGGTAAGTGTCGCGGATTTGTTCTATACAACAGTCGGTTAGAGTCGAGCTGAATACATCGATGTACGACATTACAGGACATTGGTCGGATGTGGGAGATGTTAACAGCTGTTGTTGTTACGGGACGTCGTTTATTTACCGATCAAATAAGATTACAAGCGCATGCATTGAACGATCGTGCTACCAATCGTGTTAGCTATGCCTGTGTGCCAGCGATGGTTACAGAAGGGCGAAAATGTTTTCATGGGTACCTATGCAATTCAAAGTTTCTTGTGGCGGGGAGGGGGGGTCTGACGATAAATCAAGTTTTGGTAGTGTCCCTCTCTTGTAAAGGTTTCATGGCGCTCATATCTTGTCATGTTCTTCTTACACACTGAGTCATTGGAATGTTGTGCGTGTTCCAGGTGACGGGTTCTTGTCGTGTGATGAATTCATCGCCGCCTCGTTTCCGTTTGAACTCATCGCCAAGAGAAGCTGCTTATAACACAAGAGCCGAGAAAGTCACAAAGTCACGACACGCTGCTACGCCACAGCGGGAAAGCTGCACGCAGACAACCATGAAGATATCTAGCACGTCAGTTTTGTATGTTATCTACAGGAAATAAATTCATTTATATATTTTACAGTTATGTTTGTTTATGAAATGTATGACGCTCACATGCCTGAACATCCGCAACTATAAGATAATGATTTACTGCACGCACGTACGCACGCACGCACGCACGCCCTAAGGCCATCACGAACCCACATACCCCCCCCCCCACACACACACACACACACACACACACACACACACACACACACACACACACACACACACACACACACACACACGCACGCACGCACGCACGCACGCACACACACACACCAAGCACCAAGAGGAAGAACACGCCTTACCTACGTCGACAGACTAATCAACGACCCGGTCCTAGTGATGAACCTCCCATCTCCCAAATGATAAGTGATGTGTTGTATTGGTCGCAGTGTTAAGACGTCGGACGTCCAAGGAGGTCGCGGTCCATGTTCGCTTTCTTACTGAAAGCCAAGCGATGCAGTGACCCTTAGACACACACACACACACACACACACACACACACACACACGCACGCACGCACGCACGCACGCACGCACGCACGCACGCACGCTCGCACGCACGCGCGCGCAGTGTCCATTCAAACAGACACACGCACGCCTATTTCTACATTCCATAAGGACATGTTCTGTGAGCAAATGTCCGTTGGTGATTGTAGATAGTTTGCCTACATCTACCTTGTTTTAAAGTTGCATTACCGATTAGCCGTATACGAATAATACGTGCACCGATTAACCGGTTACTAATAATACATGCAATGAATAGCCGGATACCAATAATATAAGCACCTATTAGCCGGGTACCAATAAAACATACATAATGCATGCATCGATTAGCCGGGTACCAGTAATACGTGCACCGATTAGCCGGGTACCAGTAATACGTGCACCGATTAGCCGGGTACCTATAATACGTGCACCAATTAGCCTGGTACCAATAAAATATGCACCGATTAGTCGGGTACCACTAATGCGTGCACCAATTACTCTAGTACCAGTAACACGTGCACCAATTTGTCGGATACCAATAAAACATGCACCGATTAGTCGGGTACCAGTAATGTGTGCACCGATTAGCCGGATACCAATAATAAATGCACCTACTAGTCGTGAATCAGAATACCCAATGTACGGTGTTTGCGCCTGGGACCGGGACACCATTGTGAAGGCTACAGGCTTGTACCACACATTGTGCTCGTTTGAATTGATGTGCGCACAAACGCAGTAGCAGTGATCAGGCCTATCAGCGTTCAACTCAAGAATAGGGCGAATGACCAAAATATTGGTTACCAGATGATTAGAGAAACCGCAGATGTTCTGAAACATATGAGACAGCATCATAGAGTTACATCATTAATTATCCCCCTATACACAAGAGCGATAAGCCAGCTCACTGCAGTGAAGCGGGCGTGGACCACTGGCCGGCATTTCATTGTACGGCGGAAACAGTTGCATCCACTGCATGACACATAGGGTAGTACTGTTTATAGTGTGAACATAGCATGTTACAAATAATTGTCTAACATATGTCAGTAAGTAAGTAAGTGAGTAAGTTAATTTATTTCCTCCTCACCATCATCATGTACAATATAAGCCTAAGGCAAACAAAAGCAATGAAGATTAGGTGGCTACCAGAGAAGTATAAACTTATCGGGCTAGTAGCCAGTGATGATGATACTAGGAACCAGTTAACTTGAAGATTTGTCATTGTCATTTGTTCTTAATGGGGCATGGCCACCAGACTGATTAATAACTTGGGTGAGGGTGGTCCCAGCAGTTGTGTTATAAGTGTGGGCAGTCGGGTTGTTCATACTGGAATGAGCATCGTGCATTAGTATTAAACTCAAAGTCAAATATTTTGGAGGCTTGCTGGAGACAGTTATGGTTATTTCCTGTGTGGCTTACAGCTGTACGGATCGACAGAAGACAGGATCTAACATCTCGTTATTTTCAGGTAATTTATGTCGTAAATGTTTGTGCTGTGTTAGTGTATGATATATTTTAAAATGTTAAAAGTGACGCCAGCGTATTTCTAGTAAACAAAGTCAGAACAACAAAACATCAGCTGACATTTGACGAGGTGTATCGCTTCCTGGTCGGGTCTGATTCGACACGCAATCTGTATCCACGCGGACTATAACCAGGAAGTGTCTCTTAATTAATAATGACTTTTGCGCATCCCTGTTCACGATTATGATTAATAATTTTGTTTTTGTTGCGCCTCTGAGCTCAGGTTCCTGAGGATATAGGTGCCATATAAGTTAATTATTATTATTAAGTAATGTTACCATAACCAGATCGGCGAAAATGTTGCATACTGCAGCCGTTGACCAAGAAACCGCTCACACTATTGTCGCAACTGAGTTTTAAGGCTACACTCTAAAAACAGATTGGTTGAGAAAACGACCAATCTAATTGGTTGGTCCAATATTGGTTATATATTGGTTGTTTTAACCAATATATTGGTCAACTAGTGACCAATACGTTGGTTGTCCGGTAACCAATAACATTGGTTACGCCTACAACCAATTTTTTTATGCATTATTGTTGCCTTATGCCGTGCTTATTGTGCAGTACAGCAACTTCAGACGATGTATTAGTACATTAGATTAGTAATATAATTGTTTGGCCCAATATCGGTTGCCTTAACCAATATATTGGTCAACTAGTGACCATTATTTTGGTTGTCCGGTAACCAATCACATTGGTTAGGCCTACAACCAATCTTTGTTTATTATTGTTGCCTGATATCTTCCTTATTGTGCTGTACAGCAACTTAACCCATTAGACCCCACGCGTTCGAAAGCGTCCGACCTTGTTTTCCCCACGGCGCCCGCAAGCGTCCGCTGGGGAAAAAGGCTGTGGAGGTGGCGTCATCGGGTGGATTCTACATATCTTAGCTATGAATTGTGGGTAAAATTAACATAATGGTCGTATTGAAAGTTTCGAAGATAATCGCGTTTTAAGTCGAGCACTGGTGGGCTTTAAAAATGGCCGTTTCTCGTAGAACAGATACATTCATTGCAGATGAAGTTTGCGCGATTTTAGAGATGAATCTTCGGATGAAAGTGCTTCTGAGATGGATGTGGAGGTAAGATTTATATGTGGCTCGATCTTTGACTGAGTGAGCGATAAATTGAAGATGGCGTCGGTTGGGTTTCTTCGTCCAAGAGTAGCCTGGTCACTGTCTTATTCAACTTGTCGACTGTTTCAACACTAACATTGTGTGTTTTGTGCCATTTACTCGGCTTAGATTACGTTGTTAGTTGTCCATGTTGTTTTAATGAATTATAAAGCAAATGAGTAAATAAAACAGAAAAATCTGGCCCGACGAGCATGTAAACAGTCAAGCCCGGCCCCTGGATGGGCGGTGCCTGGATGGGTGGTGTTGCTTTGCCTTTGGACATTGTTGACAATTTTATTATATTGACGGTGTCAGTGGTCTTTGTAATTAATTATATTTATCTATATTTCAGATATTAGTAAATAAAAAAAAAAGTCTTGTAATTATCGGCTGCTTGTAAAAATGATAATTTTACATTGTTGTGATGGATATGACATGTGACAAATGGATACAAAATTTTATTCTTATTCTGTTTTCATTACTGTAGCTGTTTGTTTGTTTCAGGTGGCAAGTAATAGTAGTGATGACATCCCTGATGAGAACTCCAACTGATTGTCATAAAAATGAGCTTATCAGTTGTGTCGCAAAAACGGAGTGAAACGGCCATCTGGACGTGCAATTGAGACATGCTTTGGATGTCTGACATGCAATGTGCATTTGTGCAAAATTGGATTCTTTGTGCAGTATCATGCATAGGAAGAACATTTCCTTGTGTGGAGCCAGCAGTTGGTGATGTTATTGTAATAAAATATGACTATCATGTCAAACTTCACTAAATATTTGTTAAAAAAAATTATTTCCGAAGTTCCACACCTCAGAATGACAACATATAACAGGCTTATACACACCACAGTTACACCATTGCATAGATAATTATATTTGCTTCAAAATAAACATAACTTGCAATTATAAGATATCAATACTTTTGAAACTACAAGCACCCATAATTTTCAAAATCTGCCTCAGTTGCCCGGGGAAAAGCAGCACACGCGTAATTCAATGTGCGGGGTCTAATGGGTTAAACCGCTGTATTAGTACTTTGTGAATCCCATAATAAAACAACTAAACAATCCAAGCAGTTTCAGTTAAATACTAGGTGACAACATTTGCTGAGTGGTAGTGGTCACGTGAGATGCAGGCAACTTCCTTTTCACAGCATGACTTTGAACTGACGAGGCCACCGCGTAGACACTTGGTAAGTGTCAAATCGTTTCTTAACCAACAGTTTGTTTATATTATATAATTTTGGCATGATATGGTATATAAAGGAATATGCTATTATTTGATGTAACCTTAATGTAATGTATTAGTATATATTCATACATATGACTAGTTTTATTCTCAGGGGTGTGACCTTGTATGTGCTTTTTGATAGAGACGGGCCAAGCCCGCACGTATCAGTTTTCATATAGAGCTGGAAGCAGTACTAGGAGTCATTGATGAAATATACCAGATCTTGGTTTATCATCATAAGGAGTTAGTAACTGTCTGTTAGCCATTGTACATCTTGCTCTATGTTCACTTTAAAATGCACAGTTGTAAGTAGTTAGCAAAGTTAGTTAGCAAAATTTTAATGGAATGTTTGAAACTGATATATCCTGTGTTTGACTGTGGAATGCAGAAATGACAAATTACCCAGTGACCAGCTCAAGCCAGCGGGGTGGTTCATAGCAACAGCCATACTCCACTAGATGGCAGACAGCAGTCAGTGTTAATGACTTTCAAGGATAGTCTACATGTACCAGCCAGCAAGGTTTAACAAACTCAAATTGCTTCTTGCAGCTGTTTATTAGCTGATACATACTATGTCATACATTCTTAGTAAAGTAAACGCGTGTAGTGAACTACATAAATACAATGGTATTGAGTCACTGTGGACTTGTGCAGCTGTGTTGCTATTTTCTATATAACGGGTAGTTTGAGTATTTAGACCTACTTGATATCTACCAATTAGTACATTGTATTGATTAATATATTTGGTAATATTTTTGTAGTTTCACCAGTTATCATTGATAGACAATTATGTGGAAGACAAGCTGGCCGAATGCAGCACATGATTGAGACATTCAAGGGTAAGTCTAAGTATTAACTTTTTTGTTCAAATCCACTGTTCTATAGTCACCAGTCTGGCTATTTGACACTTCTCACTGGAGTACAAATGGCATGTCTATCTTCGTAGCATATGCCACATCCGTAATCAAAAACATTACTAACTTAGTAATTATAAATGAATATATAAATAAATGTACACATAATGTACTGGAATGTCGTCATGCTTCAGCGTATTATACTCTGTGTTCCTTGCTTATTCCAGCGTGGGACATACCTTACTGCCTACCTAAGAAAGAGTTGAGAGGAGCGGCAGAAGTGAGGTATGACTCGGCAACCTCAAATCCTCGCTCTTTGTGACACTATCTTGGCGGCCAAGGAGTTATTCCTCTTCTGTGAGGATGTGCTCTATAAGGTGGACTTTTTGGTGAAGGCAGTCGACATCTGCTTCAAGGTCTTCTTTATATTCAATGCAGAGTACCCCGCTGAGGCAGCAGACGTGTGGACATTCGTACAGAAGGGGCTTTTCAACACCACCACGCCATATGACGTGGTCACACCAAGAGAGATGGAACTTCTCGGCCACATTAAATGTTAGGACTGGAAATACGAAGCTGACATTGTTTTGTTTTAGTTGTCATCAAGCTGCCCGTCTGCTCTATGTGCATTGTACATGGTTAGTTAGTAATTGAAACAGACAAAGAACAGAGTCATGCACTGCATGCCAGTTATTTGCCCTTACAAATGTGTACTCGTAATGTGTACTTTTGTGTGTACTAGAAAACTGAAATCAAGGTCACAGTGTGACGTCTCTTGAATTATTTCATTTAACACAATTAACAATTTACATTGTGCATATGTCACATGACACATGTTTATACTTTCATGACCTTGAGGGTTACTAGTACATTGACTGGACGTGCCAATTTGAGCTACTCTATCATTTGCCTTTGTTTGCATTGATTTTTTATTGGCTTTAGCTCTATATCGTTCACCTGTAGTTTATAATGTATTGAATGTTATGTTAAATGATTTAATGTCTCGGTACAATGCAGTCATATTACATGTTTTGCACCGACTTGCACTGACAACGTTGTGGAAAAAACTTACATGATGTTCCTGAAATTAAATGCATGCAGTGATAGTAGAATGAACTCTAGCTTGTTGTCTATTGCATTGCCTAAATGGTATATTGTATTAATTCCACATAATTGGTCTTATTCTAGATAACCAATCACTTGGTCATATTCCAACCAATATAATTGACCCTATTCCAACCAATCAATTGGTCATATTCCAACCAATATAAATGGTCCTAGCCTAACCAATTTACATTGGTTGCTACATGACCTAGATAGATTAACCAATAACTTGGTTAAATTGACCAACATATATTGGTTACTATTCTAACCAATATGGATTGGTTAAAAAGTTAACCATAAAAAATTGGTTGTCTTAACCAAGAGATTGGTTGGACACATATCTACCAACCACATTGGTTGAATTTGACCAATATCCTGGTCATTTTAACCAATCTGTTTTTAGAGTGTAGTACAGTAACCATAGATAGTTTTACTCGGATTTACTACAACTTTTACTTGGAATATACCCAAGTCCAAAACGCATTGACTCGAGTCGGTGAAAACATTGTACATATTACTTAGAGTACACTTGAATAGAGACTTACTCTTCCAATGTGCTAATTATGCATCAAAATAATAGATATATAGTTGACACGTTGTTATCAACATGTCATTATTTTAGATTTCCTGTTCATTGGTTGATTACATACACTATTCTCTTATTCCTTTATTCGATGTTACAATATTCGTCGCGTTAGATTGTTTAATTGCTTAATTGTATGTCAAATTAGGAATTTTCGTAAACGCGTGTATGACTTGTTGAACGTAACAGTTAATTCCATTAAAATATAGGGGGACAATACAAATAAAAGAGGGTCCTTAGTTGTTTTTAGTTGTTGTGAAAGTTTTATCAAAACGCAAAAATAATGATGATTTCAATGAACCGATATATCACAATCATATCAACGCATCCGGTTTGAAACTAAGACGGCGCACTACGTAATCAAAAGTTGGCCACATTGGACCCTAGACGCGGAAGTGTTTTCGATGATTATACTCGTAAGTTGATATCTCATCCAGGAAGTCAAAAGAATACATCCCGATAGACACCAGACTCCATCGCGTATATAAAGGGACCGAAGCTGCAGGCCTCCATATCGCCACCTACAGAGCCAGCGCAATACGCCAAGTCAGAGTCGCACCGATTCTCTCAACTCTCTCACACAACACGTCTTCGGCCACTTGGTGAGTTTACTTCGCATATGTTTCGACAAGTGTAAACTAAGAAATAATCGGCGGTCTGATTTTAAAGAAAATTTATGGCATTGTTCATGAGCAAAATAATTTGTAGAGGGATTTGTATTGTGCGAAGTTGGTTTTTAAAAAGTACTATGGACTCTCTTAACCAACTGAATGTGCGATAATCGATGGATTTGGATAGGACATCGTATTGAGTATGTTTTCTTCGTTGTTTTTCAGGGTCACGTTCAAGATGCATACTTCTATTATTTGCGCCTTTGCGGTGTGCCTCGTTATGAGCCTTCTGCACCAGAGCGAGGCTGCGTGTTTCACGGTGACGAGGAGGAAATGCAGCGGTAACTTCTGCTGGAACGTTTCCGTGAGAGTTTGCAACCGCAAGAAACGGTCCGTTGGATCTCAGGTAAAGACAAATGTTTAACATATCCAACGTATGTACAGTATTCAATGTGATACAAACGGGAATAAATGAGAGGGATTGTAGAAAGAGGCTGCTCTAACGTTTGCAAAGAGGTGCATAAAACCAACATCATGCATGTGATCTCACAAATTACCACAAATACATGTGCGTGGTATAGGGCCTACCTTTCTATTTGCAAACACGGAACGTTATCAAACTGCAATTACACAACACGCCATGCAACTAAATCGAAGCTATTGTTTATTAAATTGATCACATCATTATCAATTGCACTAAATGAAGACGTCTTGCATAAATTCATGTCGCTTGCAGTTGGAAGACACCGCAGCGCCCCAACCGGCCAACTTGTCGCACTACGACGCGGACATGGATGGCAGAATCTCGACGAAGGAGTTTGAGCTGGGACTCGGTGATGACGTGACATTTGAAGAGGCGCTCCAGGCTCACATACAGGCCGACGTCAATGGTAAGTGTCGCGGATTTGTTCTATACAATAGTCGGTTAGAGTCGATCTGAAGACATCGATGTACGACATTACAGGACATTGGTCGGATGTGGGAGAGGTTAACAGCTGTTGTTGTTACAGGACATCGTTTATTTACCGATCAAATAAGATTACAAGCGCATGCATTGAACGATCATGCTACCAATCGTGTTAGCTATGCCTGTGTGCCAGCTATGGTTACAGAAGGGCGAAAATATTTTCACGGGTACCTATGCAAGTCAAAGTTTCTTGTGGCGGGGAGGGGGGGGGTCTGACGATAAATCAAGTTTTGGTAGTGTCCCTCTCTTGTAAAGGTTTCATGGAGCTCATATCTTGTCATGTTCTTCTTACACACGGAGTCATTGGAATGTTGTGCGTGTTCCAGGTGACGGGTTCTTGTCGTGTGATGAATTCATCGCCGCCTCGTTTCCGTTTGAACTCATCGCCGAGAGAAGCTGCTTATAACACAAGAGCCGAGAAAGTCACAAAGTCACGACACGCTGCTACGCCACAGCGGGAAAGCTGCACGCATACAACCATGAAGATATCTAATTTATATATAATAAAATGAATTTTATGTATATTTATTCAGTATATCCACTGTATGTCATGTATACTAAGTCGTGTACATAAGTTTTGCACGTCAGTTTTGTATGTTATCTACAGGAAATAAATTCATTTATATATTTTACAGTTATGTTTGTTTATGAAATTTATGACGCTCACATGCCTGAACGTCCGCAACTATAAGATAATGATTTACTGCACGCACGCACGCACGCACGCACGCACGCACGCACGCACGCACGCACGCACGCACGCACGCACGCACGCACGCCCTAAGGCCATCACGCACCCACATACCCCCTCCCCCCCCCCCCCCCACACACACACACACACACACACACACACACACGCACGCGCGCGCACGCACGCACACACACACACACACCAAGCACCAAGAGGAAGAGCACGCCTTACCTACGTCGACAGACTAATCAACGACCCATTCCTAGTGATGAACCTCCCATCTCCCAAATGATAAGTGATGTGTTGTATCGGTCGCAGTGTTAGGACGTCTGACGTCCAAGGAGGTCGCGGTCCATGTTCGCTTTCTTACTGAAAGCCAAGCGATGCAGTGATCCTTAGACACACACACGCAATCACACGCGCGCAGTGTCCATTAAAACAGACACACGCACGCCTGTTTCTACATTCCAAAAGGACATGTTCTGTGAGCAAATGTCCGTTGGTGATTGTAGATAGTTTGCCTACATCTACCTTGTTTTAAAGTTGCATTCCCGATTAGCCGTATACGAATAATACGTGCACCGATTAACCGGTTACTAATAATACATGGAATGATTAGCCGGATACCAATAATATAAGCACCTATTAGCCGGGTACCAATAAAACATGCATAATGCATGCATCGATTAGCCGGGTACCAATAATACGTGCACCAATTAGTTGTGTACCAGTAATACGTGCACCGATTAGCCGGGTACCTATAATACGTGCACCAATTAGCCGGGTACCAATAAAATATGCACCGATTAGTCGGGTACCACTAATGCGTGCACCAATTACTCAAGTACCAGTAACACGTGCACCGATTTGTCGGATACCAATAAAATATGCACCGATTAGTCGGGTACCAGTAATATGTGCACCGATTAGCCGGATACCAATAATAAATGCACCTACTAGTCGTGAATCAGAATACCCAATGTACGGTGTTTGCGCCTGGGACCGGGACACCATTGTGAAGGCTACAGGCTTGTACCACACAATGTACGGTGTTTGCGCCTGGGACCGGGACACCATTGTGAAGGCTACAGGCTTGTACCACACATTGTGTTCGTTTGAATTTATGGTGGCATTGATATTTAACAAGATTTAACCAGATTTGCCATCCAAGCCAAAGGCCCAGATGGCAAGTGGACAAGGAAGCCATTGGCTTATCGAGAGTCCAACAATGTTCATCTACTTATAGCCCGCCCTCCTGAGATATGTGTCAACCTTGTTTTTAAACATATTCACGCTGATAGCAGTTACACAATCTGTAGACAATTTGTTCCATTCATATGCGCACAAACGCAGTAGCAGTGATCAGGCCTATCAGCGTTCAACTCCAGAAGACGGCCAATGGCAAATATATCGCCTACCAGATGATTAGAGAAACCGCAGATGTTCTGAAACATATGAGACAGCATCATAGAGTTACATCATTAATTATCCCCCTATACACAAGAGCGATAAGCCAGCTCACTGCAGAAAAGCGGGCGTGGACCACTGGCCGGCATTTCATTGCACGGCAGAAACAGTTGCATCAACTGCATGACACATAGGGTAGTACTGTTTATAGTGTGAACATAGCATGTTACAAATAGTTGTCTAACATATGTAAGTAAGTAAGTAAGTTAGTAAATTTATTTCATCCTCACCATCATCGTGTACAATATAAGGCAAACAAAAGCAATGAAGATGAGGTGGCTACCAGAGAAGTATAAACTTATCGGGCTAGTAGCCAGTGATGATGATACTAGGAACCAGTTAACTTGAAGATTTGTCATTGTCATTTGTTCTTAATGGGGCATGACTGATTAATAACTTGGGTGAGGGTGGTCCCAGCAGTTGTGTTATAAGTGTGGGCAGTCGGGTTGTTCATATTGGAGTGAGCATCGTGCATTAGTGTTAAACTCAAAGTCAAATATTTTGGAGGCTTGCTGGAGACAGTTATGGTTATTTCCTGTGTGGCTTACAGCTGTACGGATCGACAGAAGACAGGATCTAACATCTCGTTATTTTCAGGTAATTTATGTCGTAAATGTTTGTGCTGTGTTAGTGTATATGTGAATGAGTAGCAGTTTCAAAAAATTTCTGAAATATCAACATATTACAGATACGTTTATTTTTTTTGGGGGTAGCGTACATTCAGTGTTTCCCAGTAGTCACATTGATTGGGTGCAACATAAAAATGTTATAGGGGTAGGATTCAGTTTTATAAATAATGTGTGCGGGCGTGTATGCATATTTGTAACTCTTTTTTAAAACTCTACTAGATGTCAGCTCATTAATAAGATTTTTTTCTTTAGTAAGTCATCTGCATTTAATGAGGCTCTCCCCTTTTTGGTCGTCGTTTGCCTTTTCATCGTTATATGAACCACTATCATGTAACTCAATCTGTACACATTGCAACATTCATTGCATTCTACGCAGTGGAAATGGCTGCGATGGAGCAGCTGGGGAATGTGTTGGAAGATGGGAAAAGAATATTTTTTGGGACATTAGACAAGAATGTCCAACAGGGCTTAATGAGATTTTGACCACAGGAAGTTCAGTTTCGATCATGTTTAGTGGTGCTACTGTTATAGTTAATATGTTATTATATTTGGTATACAAGGTGCATGGATAGATTGTGCATGTAATAAGGTATTAGGTATATATAGCTATATAGTAATAATCTCTTATTAGTACTGTATATCTATAGATATATGATGAAGACTGGGTGCTGTGCAATATAAACACTGGGCCTCCAGTGGGTTCTTGCCGTGCAGCAGCATGAATGTCTGCATCACTGTATCATGTGTCAACTGATAAGGGCTCAGCGGTCTTGTTTTATTAACGGGTGTTCTATTTATGTCTGTGGACAGCATGCAGATGTGGAGTTTGGTCAATGGTTTGCAAAGTCTGCAGATGTTTCCGATGCAACTGGCTGTAACCCAAGAGTATCCCGAATAGCCGCCTGCCAAAAACACAGAAACAACGTACCCCGTGAAAGCACAGAGGAGTACTACAGGCGCTCCGTCTTCATACCATTGACCATCTCATCAAAGAGATGGATACGAGGTTAGATAAGTTTTTTTTTATTCACAGGCTAATAATTCGTAAGGTACAACAGAAGGCAATACAATCCTAAATCCATTCTGCTGAAAGTATCAGGGTCAAAGCATACAACTGGACAATATATTATACTATCTCTGCCGTGGCAGACCAACGAATGTGGAACGACTTGCCTAAATGTGTTCGCTCAGCATTAACCGTAATGGCATTTGAAGGAGGACGATCCAATGATAGTCGTTCGTTTCCTCAAACATGCTCAAACAGACGGGAAAACATACAAACATAGACCCACACCCTGTTTTATAATAATATAGATACTCCCGGGGTATATCGACTTTTGTGATGTACTTTATTATTTTGCCTATTAAGTGTAGTCTTATTGACCGTTGAAAAGACTACGTTTCCACTTAATTGAAATAATATTAACTTGGTGTGAATCTGTTCTTTGATTTGTAATGATTTACTCAAAAAGAGCTATCGAAGTGTCATGGATATTGATATTACAATAATATTTGCGCATTTTGATTCCAGTCATAACGATACACATTATTTCAGATTAAGACAGGGTATTATGCAGTAGACTACTCTTTTAGCTTTCCATTACCATAATTATGCTGCAATACGTTTATAAATGTATATTAATAACTAAATCATCATCAACATTTTTATGTTATGAATGTATATTTCCACTTACATTTTCAACTTTCTATAGATTAACCTTACGTTGCTTTTTGTATCGTGTATTCCAGGTTTGGTCCTATGCAACAAACGACAGCGAGGCTGTTGGGCCTAGTTCCAAGTTGCACCGCCAACCACTCGTTTGACGACTTGCGGGATCTGATTGAATTCTACCAAAGCGAACTACCCAGTCCCACCACAGTGGAGATCGAATTCAACCGGTGGAAGAAGACATGGTATAATGTTTCCAGACGGCCCCAGTCTCTCCGGGAGGGTTTGAACGTAATGGTGGATTTCGACGTGACTACAGTAATAAGGTGTCACCCATAAAGTAGGTCTCGCTTGGGGGTGGGTTCTCTTGGTAAGCGTTACGTGAACTGTTTTGAAATGTTGGCGCATCGAGCTGTCGTTATCAGACCAGCAAGGCAGTATTGTTTTTATTACTTTTACAGACTTATATTTTATGAGTAAACAACGAATCAATGCAGTCAAGCAACGAATATAATAATTAGTATAGATGTATGCATCCTGGGGGGATCTTTGTCAAAACGAACGTCATTTAGGGCAGGTGTACATGCCAGCGATACGAAGTGTGACAAGGAGTGGGGAGTCTCCAAAATGTCCACAAATAGCGTGACGTACTTTATGGATGGCCCCTAACTTCATTGATGATGCATTGCGCTTACACTGTAACCTGTTTTTATATTTCAGGCCTGTGATCCGGATATTTATCCAAACATGCATGTGTTGTTGCGCATAGCACGCACCCTGTATGACACATCCGCCGAGAATGAACCCGCAAACAGTGTGTTGAAACTGCTGAAAACATATTTCCGTACAGCGATGTCAACAGAAAGACCCGCTGATCTGGCACTAATGAAAATCCACTACAGAAGGCATGTTGATTACGACCATGTCGTCAAAAAATTCGCTGAACTTCATCCCAGAAGAATGTCAATGGCAAAGCCTCTAGTAGACGTCTGAACTCTAATTGTTGTGTAGCGACTATTGACCAACGACGAGCAATAAATAATTTCCTACGTGTCATTGATTTTATTTGTGTTAATAAAAAAGGAAGCATATTGGAATGGTCTATTATTATGGTCAACGTCGTTTCGTATTTTATTATAAAAAATAACCTTTTTGCTGAACATAAAGCATATCAAATGATGACACACCAAAATAAATATTACTCAATAGAGAACATCTCAAAAGTCAGACCCCGACACCAATTCAGTGGCTCATTACACTTTTAATATTTTGCTAACCCTCACAGTCGAACCCCCCCTTCCAAAATACTAGATTTTCCCCAGGGTCTGCGCAGTGTACCCGTGACACACATTGCCGCAGTGTCAGTCGGACAGCCTTCACCCTCTCAATGCCGAAACCACCCTTTATTGAATGCGAATGTCTTGCCTCCTGCTCTGTGGGTCGATGTACATGTGAATATGGCAACACGTAGTGTGTTGTCTTCCATACGTCTCGACACTTTGACAAATATGGCAACACGAAGTGTGTGTGGTCTTCCAGACGTCTCGACACTGTGACAAATATGGCAACACGAAGTGTGTGTGGTCTTCCAGACGTCTCGACACTGCGACTAATATGGCAACATGAAGTGTGTGTGGTCTTCCAGACGTCTCGACACTGTGACAAATATGGCATAATGAAGAGTGTGTGGTCTTCCATACGTCTCGACACTGTGACAAAAAATAATTTTTTGCTGAACATAAAGCATATCAAATGATGACACACCAACATAAGTATTACTCAGTAGAGAACATCTCAAAAGTCAGACCCCGACCCCAATTCAGTGGCTCATTACACTTTCAATATTTTGCTAACCCTCACAGTCGAACCCCCCCCCTTCCAAAATACTAGATCTACCCCAGGGTATATGCAGTGTACCCGTGACACACATTGCCGCTGTGTCAATCGGACAGCCTTCACTCTCTCAAGGCCGAAACCACCCTTTATTGAATGCGAATGTCTTGCCTCTTGCTCTGTGGGTCGATGTACATGTGAATATGGCAACACGTAGTGTGTTGTCTTCCATACGTCTCGACACTGTGACAAATATAGCAACATGAAGTGTGTGTGGTCTTCCAGACGTCTCGACACTGTGACAAATATGGCAACACGAAGTGTGTGTGTGGTCTTCCAGACGTCTCGACACTGTGACAAATACAAGAGACCCCCTTTCTTTGTCTGCGGGATATCTGTGTGCTTGCATTTCGTTCGTCTCTGAAGCCGTTTGTGTGGAAATGGCTTGACGAAACAGTCACATTTAAAACGAAACAATGGTGCCTGCCGTTGAATATCAGTTCTTACACGAGCATGCGTGCGTGCGTGCGTTCTTGCGGACGTTCAGGCGTGTGAGAGTCAGTCATAAATATCAACATAAACAAACATAACCGTAAAATATCGCACATTTAATTATTATTTATTTCTTTTAGATAACATCGTACAAAATAGAATACACGAAATACAATTGAATATGGAATAAATAAACATATAGTTCAGTTCACGTGAATTAAATTAGATATCTTCATGGTGCTTGTGTGCAGCGTTCCAGCAGCTGCTTAGTAGCGTGTCGTGGCTATGTGACTTTCTCGGCTCTTGTTACAAGCAGCTTCTCTCGGCGACGAGTTCAAACGGAAAAGAGGCGGCGAGGAAATCCTCACACGACAAGAACCCGTCACCTGGAACATGAATAACTTTTAAATGACTCCGTAGCAGTAGTTTATTTTCAGCCGAAGTCTATTTAGTTTAATATATAAATACCACAGCCGAAACCGTCGCTTTTTGTGTTGTGTATTACAGGTTTGGCTCTGTGCAACAAACGACAGCAAGTTCCAATTTACACCGCTAACCACTCGTTTGACGACTTGCGGGATCTCATTGAATTCTACCAAAGCGATCCACCCAGTCAAACCAAAGGAGATCGAATTCAACCGGTGGAAGAAGACATGTTCTAAATTTTCCAGACCGACCCATTCTCTCCAGGAGGGTTTGAACGTAAGAGTATTTTCTAGAGTGGATTGCGACATGACCACAATAATAAGGGGTCATCCATAAAGTACGTCACGCTTAGGGATGGGGGTCTTTGGGTAAGCGTGACGAATCGTTACATGGGGTGGGGGGTCTCTGTGTAAGCGTTACGTAATTTTTTTGAAATGTTGGCTCGTCGAGATGTCGATATCAAACCAGCAAAGTACTATTGGTTTTTATTACTTTCAAAAACTTACAATCAATACAGCCATGCAATGAATATAATAATTAGTATAGATGTACGCATCCTAGGTAGGGGGACGGACCTTTGTCAAAACGAACGTAGTTTTAGGGGAGGTGGGGAGTCCATAAAATGTCCACAAATGGCGTGACGTACTTTATGGATGGCCACTAACTTCATTGATGATGCCTATAATATAACTTTGACACGATGAAGAGATCTGCCATTGCCACCTAAATGAAATAGTAAACTTGATTCACAATGTCATTTGTTTAATAATTGGCCCTTGTATTTCGCTGCTGAGCATACTTTTGCATATTATAGTTGTCCCCACATAATTAATGCAGAACATGATGCATAGTCTAGTCTCATTTACCGAATTACGTGTGCATAAAGAATCTATTGATGGTATCCGTGCGAGATCGCTGGATGTTAGTTAGCAAGTGAAAATGTTTCCATTGCGCTTACACTGTAATCTGTTTTGATATTTCGGGCCTATAATCCGGATATTTATCCAAGCATGCATGTGTTGTTGCGTATAGCACGCACCCTGTGTGTCTCATCCGCCGAGAATGAACCCTCAAACAGTGTGTTGAAACTGCTGAAAACATATCTCCGTTCAACGATGTCAACAGAAAGACTCGCTGACCTGGCACAATTGAAAATCCACTACAGCAGGCCTGTTGTTTGCGATCATGTCGTCAAAAAATTCGCTGAACTTCACCCAAGAATAGTGCCACAGGCAAAGCTTCTAGTAGACGCCTGAACTCTAATAATTGTCTACGGACTAGTGACCAACGACGTGCAATCTATAATTACCTATGTGTCGTTGATTTTATTTGTATGAATGAAAGGGGGGCATAGTGAAATGGTCTATTATTGTGGTTTACCGTAGTTTTGTTTTTTATTATAAATAGTAACCTTTTTGTTGAACATAAACCATATCAAATGATGACATACCAGAATAAATAGTACTCAATAGAGAATATCTCAAAAGTCAGACCCGGCCCCAACCGCTACGTTTGGCATTATTCTTCTTACATACATCACTATTCAGTGGCTCATTACACTTTCAATATTTTGCGAACACTCACAGTCAAACCCCCTTCGAAAATCCTAGATCCACCCCAGGGTCTATGCAGTGTACCTGTGACGTACACTGCCGCAGTGTCAGTCGGATAGCCTTCACCCTCTCAATGCTGAAACCACCCTTTATTGAATGCGAATGTCTTGCCTCTTGCTCTGTGGGTCGATGTACATGTGAGTATGGCAACACGAAGTATGTGTAGTCTTCCAGACGTCTCGACACTGTGACAAATACAAGATACCACCTTTCTTTGTCTGCGGGATATCTGTATGCTTGCATTTCGTTCGTCCCTGAAGCCGTTTGTGTGGTAATGGCTCGACGAAACAGTCACATTTAAAACGAAACAATGGTGCCGGCCGTTAAATATCAGTTGCATGCGTGCGTGCGTGCGTGTGTGCGTGCGTTCGTGCGGACGTTCAGGCGTGTAAGCGTCAGTCATAAATCTCTACATAAACAAAACATAACCGTCAAATATCGCACATTTACTTATTATTTATTTCCTTTAGATAACATCGTACAAAATAAAATACACGAAATACAATTGAAATATGGAATAAATAAACATATAGTTCAGTCCACGTGAATTAAATTAGATATCTTCATGGTGCTTGTGAGCAGCGTTCCCGCAGCTGCTTAGTAGCGTGTCGTGATTATGTGACTTTCTCGGCTCTTGTTACAAGCAGCTTCTCTCGGCGACGAGTTCAAACGGAAAAGAGGCGGCGAGGAATTCCTTACACGACAAGAACCCGTCACCTGGAACATGAATAACTTTCGAATGACTCCGTGTGTAAAAGGAATATCAAGTGATTCCACTAAAGCAAAATAAAATTATTTTCAGCAGTAGTCTATTTAGTTTAATATATAACTACCACAGCCGAAACCGTCGCTACCTCAACATTCCAACCAATAAAACTATAACCTTTGCAAGAGAGGGACACTACACAAAACTTGATTTAATGTCAAACGCCCCCCCCCCCCCGTCACAAGAAACTTTGATCGGTCGTTTAGGTGCGACCTATAAGGATAGAGTTGCTGACCCTCTTAGCTAATAGCATTTGCTACGTGTAAAGGTATATGACATCTTCTACATATTACAGGTTTAGCCTGCTTTGACATCGCTATTATCTTCAAAATTATTGACACAGGTAAAACACCGCCATCACCACACCTACGCGCAATCGACTGTTGTAAGGAACAAAGCCGCGACACTTACCGTTGACGTCGGCCTGTATGTGAGCCTGGAGCGCCTCTTCAAATGTCACGTCATCACCGAGTCCCATCTCAAACTCCTTCGTCGAGATTTTGCTATCCATGTCCTCGTCGTAGTGCGACAAGTTGGCCGGCTGGGGCGCTGCGGCGTCTTCCATCTGCAAGAGGCACGAACAGATATAACTATTTACGCATTTCTTATCTTCAGTTTGAAAACATCCTTTTGCAGATAGAAAACATATTGATGTCAATATTTTAGGTCACATGCATGGCGTTGTTTTGATATATCCTTCGAACACTTAAAGCACTCTCATCTATTCACGTTTGTGCCATACTGGAATCTGTATACATTGATTATGCTAAACCTTTGTCTTTACCTGAGATTCAACGGACCGTCTCTTGCGGTTGCAAATGGTCAGTGACACCGTCCAACAAAAGCTGCCGCTGCATTTCCTCCGCTGTACGGTGCGACACCCCGCCTCGCTCTGGTCTACCAGAACCAAAACGAGGCAGACGGCAAACGCGCAACAAATAGAAGTATGCATCTTGAAGGCGCACTAAAAAAAAACAAATTCATTATCAATAAGATGCATTTTCTTACATAACAAAATGTTTAAATCTGACGGTTAGCGCAAACTGCCTCTGCAATTTGATTTTTCGCTCGTTTCATTTCAAAGTAATTTCGCCAAAAAATTAAACTGTCTAGTATCGACTGCGATATGCTAGTTCGTTTGTGCAAATGTATCTTTAGTGTAGACTAAATGATTTATCAAACTATTGAGTTAATATCGGTTCGATTGAAACCGAAATTTTGCTAAACAAGCACGCACGCAAGCACGCATCCTCGCACGCAACCACGAAAGCACGCACGCGCGCTCGCGGGCACACACACACACACACACACGCACAGCCTTACACATCAACGAAACTGATTCGGCTAATTGAATTTGTTTAGAGTGTATTGAATAGTTTCTGACAAGCAACTTCCTTTCGACCACATAATCCTAACTACAATTAATTACCTTCTTGAAAATTGTCATCACTTTTTAAAATCAATCAGTAAGTTAAATAAATGTTCATACTTGTCGAAACATAAGCGAAGAGAACTTACCAAGTGACTGAAGACGTGTTGTGTGAGAGAGTTGGGAGAATCTGTTCGACTCTGTGATTTGGCGTACTGCGCTGGCTCTGTCTCTGTAGATGGCGATATGGAGGTCTGCTGCCTCGGCGTCTTTATATAGGTGATGGAGTCTGATGTCTGCCGGGAGGTATCATATTACTTCCTGCATGGATATCAACTTACGAGTATGATCATGGAAACACTTCCGCGTCTAGGGTCCAAAGTGGTCAATCTGGACTACGCTGTTATTTCCATCCCGGATGCGCAGTTATGAAATGTAAACTGTTGAATGACATGATAACATCGTCATTGTCACGTCTTCTAAAACAAATTACGAATTTGTTCTACTATGTACCTTCTTTTATTATAACTAACAATTAAATTCAACTGACCCACCTGTAGACAATCAGATGTGACGAATATTGACACAAGCTTAACTCTGAAGAACAATATATGCAAGTAGCATAAATCATCCTCATATAATCTGAAATAATGACAACATGGAACTACAACTAAGACGTATATGGCAGATACACCTACATTATTTCCACTTTCCATTTTGACAATGATGCCTAATTAGACAACTGCAGCATTGGAAACATGAATATGTTGCATGGGTAATCTTTTTTAAAAGCTATCACCCACTCGTATAATTGTAGTTTGTTACACATTCGACCCTCGGTTAATGATAAGGCAACTTACTGATTGAATATACTTTATTTTCTCCATGTTATTTTGGGAAACTCGCAGTTTTACAAATATTGTTTGACGCATTTAATGTGATATGTGTCCATCAGTGAAACTATCCTTTGAGAGTTCTCGCCATTTAAGGAACTGGTGGATGATGCGTCGTTGCCGGAGTTGGTGTCTGTGAATCCGTCAACATGCAAAGTTTGATTGGAATCGGTCCAGTCGCGATGGATGTGTTAGCAAATATACAAATAAATAAACACTTATGTCACATATATGTATAAAATACAGATAAATAACTTATTTTTGGCTTTCTTATATTCCACAAAATGTACTTGATATTGTATTTTGTATCATAGTACATTCCTGTAGAATGATGAGTAGTTTACACGAGTAGTTTACATTAAATATGTACATTGGTATACCACTGTGTTCAGCAACTGCAAAAACGTTGAAATCGTGGCGGCCATTTTGGATTGCTGGTTACCATGACGACGAAATGTAAAATGAGACAGCTCACATTACTCGCTGATTATCGTACTTTCAGAATATATATATATATATATATATATATATATATATATATATATATAATATATATATATATATATATATATATATATATATATATATATATATATATATATATATATATATATATATATATATATATATATATATATATATATATATATATATATATATATATATATATATATATATATATATATATATATATATATATATATATATATATATATATATATATATATATATATATATATATATATATATATATATATATATATATATATTATATTCATAAAATACATTTTTGTTGCTGAAATCTTGACTTGAAGTGATGCAGTCGATTTTCTTGCATATTCACTGGGAATACAGTAGTCAGTGGTCACAGCAGATCGTGGCTGTAGTACTGAAATTACTAAGCAGGAAGCGAAACATCTCGTCAGACGTCACCTAATGTTTTGTTGTTCGCCAATTAACATTTCAAAGCATAAATAAAAATACTGGATTTCACAGCACCATCAATTAAGCTTAGCAAAAGTGTCCTAATATTAATGCGAATATAAAAGTTACTGAATAAAATTATGCAAAGCTAGAAGGTGATATGGATTTACTTTAATCAAAATCCACCATTGGTGAATATGTTTTCATGTAGTAATTTTTTCTTGTATTACATTTTGTCTGTGAAAGAAGAGAAAACGATTAATATATTGCAATCACCAGTCTAATTAATTTCTTCATAGATGTTTTCATGTATATTCAATTATGTGATGGATTCTAATTGTTTTGGGGTTAGCTGGCTGTCACAAAATGTGTTAAATGATATATTACTCAATGAAAACAGTGTGTACACTTAAAAACTGGGTACCTTACAACAGTAATTACAATTATAACATTAATTAAGTGACAATGCTGTCGCCTTGTTCACCTGGTTGCCCTGTAGAGTGGGCTGTTGTAGTTCAGTACAGATATAGATATACCTTCCTCTACGAATTATAAATGGTGCAATGAATTCCAAATATATTGGGTTTGAGTGTTTTAAAATGGTAAAAGTGACAGCAGCGTATTTCTAGTAAACAAAGTCAAAACAACAAAACATCAGCTGACATTTGACGAGGAGTATCACTTCCTGGTTAGGTCTGATTCGACACGCAATCTGTATCCACGCGGACTATAACCAGGAAGTGTCTCTTAATCCGGTTCAGTGACGAAAACTCTAGAAGAATGTTTTATCTAATGGACACATATCATGTTTAATATTTAAAATTTTACATGCACAAGTTCGAGTGGCTCAATATATTATATTACTAATAAGCTATATCAGTCCGAAAAAAACTCAAGGCATATTTATTCCAAATTGCATTTCTACCATAAATCTTCGGTTGTCCCTCGTTCTGATAATGACTTTTGCGCATCCCTATTCACGATTATGATTAGTGATTTTGTTTTTGTTGCGCCTCTGAGCTCAGGTTCCTGAGGATATAGATGCCATATAAGTTAATTATTATTATTATTAAGTAACGTTACAATAACCAGATCTGCGAAAATGTTGCATACTGCAGCCGTTGACCAAGAAACCGCTCACACTATTGTCGCAACTGAGTGTTAGGACTAGTACAGTAACCACAGATAGTTTTACTCGGATTTACTTCAACTTTTACTTAGAATATACCCAAGTCCAAAACGCATTGACTCGAGTCGGTGAAAACATTGTACATATTACTTATAGTATTGTCGGCCTTATGGGCCACTAGGGCCCGAAGAGGATAGGTAGGTAGGTACTTATAGTACATTTGAATAGAGACTTACTCTTCCAATGTGCTAATTATTTATCATTATAAATGGCAATCATCAAAATAATAGAGATGTAGTTGACACATTGTTATCTACATTGTTATCTACATGTCATTATTTTCGATTTCGTGTTCATTGGTTGATTATATACATTACTTTCTTATTCCTTGATTCGATGTTACAATATTCGTCGCGTTAGATTGTTTAATGAGTTCCTTAATTGTACGTCAAATTAGGAATTTTGTAAACGCGTGTATGACTTGTTGTATGTAACAGTTAATTCCATTAAAATTTAGGGGGAAATACAAATAAAAGAGGGTACTTAGTTGTTTTTAGTTGTTGTGCAAGTTATATCAAAACGCTAAAATAATGATAATTTCAATGCTTTCAATGAACCGATATATCACAATCATATCAACGTATCCGGGTTGAAACTAAGACAGCGCACTACGTAATCAAAAGTTGGCCACATTGGACCCTAGACGCGGAAGTGTTTTCGATGTTTATACTCGTAAGTTGATATCTCGTCCAGGAAGTCATAGAATACATCCCGATAGACACCTGACTCCATCGCGTATATAAAGGGACCGAAGCTGCAGGCATCATATCGCCATCTACAGAGACAGAGACAGCGCAATACGCCAAGTCACAGAGTCGCACCGATTCTCTCAACTCTCTCACACAACACGTCTTCGGCCACTTGGTGAGTTTACTTCGCATATGTTTCGACAAGTGTAAACTAAGAAGTAATCGGCGGTCTGATTTTTAAGAAAATTTGTGGCATTGATCATGAGCAAAATAATTTATAGAGGGATTTGTATTGTGCGAAGTTGGTTTCTAAAATGTACTATGGGCTCTCTTAACCAACTGAATGTGCGATAACCGATCGATTTGGATAGGACATCGTATTGAGTATGTTTTCTTCGATGTTTTTCAGGGTCACATTCAAGATGCATACTTTTATTCTTTGCGCCTTTGCGGTGTGCCTCGTTATGAGCCTTCTGCACCAGAGCGAGGCTGCGTGTTTCACGGTGACGCGGAGGAAATGCAGCGGTAACTTCTGCTGGAACGTGTCCGTGAGAGTTTGCAACCGCAAGAAACGGTCCGTGGAATCTCAGGTAAACACCAATGTTTAACATATCCAACGCATGTACAGTATTCAATGTGATACAAACGGGAATAAATGAGAGGGATTGTGGAAGACGCTGCTCCAACTGTTGCAACGAGGTGCATAAAACCAACATTATGCATGTGATCTCACAAATTACCGCAAATACATTTACGTGCTACAGAGTCTACATTTCTATCTGCAAACAGGAACGTTAACAAACTGGAATTACACGACACGCTATGCAACTAAATCAAAACTATTATTTATTAAACTGATCACATCATTATCAACTTCACTAAATGAAGACGTCTTGCATAAATTCACGTCGCTTGCAGTTGGAAGACACCGCAGCGCCCCAACCGGCCAACTTGTCGCACTACGACGAGGACATGGATGGCAGAATCTCGACGAAGGAGTTTGAGCTGGGACTCGGTGATGACGTGACATTTGAAGAGGCGCTCCAGGCTCACATACAGGCCGACGTCAATGGTAAGTGTCGCGGCTTTGTTCTATACAATAGTCGGTTAGAGTCGAGCTGAAGACATCGATGTACGACATTACAGGACATTGGTCGGATGTGGGAGAGGTTAACAGCTGTTGTTGTTACGGGACGTCGTTTATTTACCGATCAAATAAGATTACAAGCGCATGCATTGAACGAAATCATGCTACCAATCGTGTTAGCTATGCCTGCGTGCAAGCGATGGTTACAGAAGGGAGAAAATATGGAGCTCATATCACTACTTGTCATATTCTTTTTACACACGGAGTCATTAGAATGTTGTTCGTGTTCCAGGTGACGGGTTCTTGTCGTGTGATGAATTTATCGCCGCCTCGTTTCCGTTTGAACTCATCGCCGAGAGAAGCTGCTTATAACACAAGAGCCGAGAAAGTCACAAAGTCACGACAAGCTACTAAGCAACAGCGGGAAAGCTGCACGCAGGCAACCATGAAGATATCTAATTTATATATCATGAAATGAATTTTATGCATATTTATTCAGTATATCCGCTGTATGTCATGTATACTAAGTCGTGTACATAAGTTTTGCACGTAAGTTTTGTATGTTATCTATAGGAAATAAATACATTGATATATTTTACAGTTATGTTTGTTTATGGAAGTTATGACGCTCACATGCCTGAACGTCCGCAACAATAAGATAATGATTTACTGCACGCACGCACGCACGCACGCACGCACGCACGCACGCACGCACGCACGCACGCTCGCCCTAAGGCCATCGCCTACCCACATACACCCCTCCCCCCCCCCCCCCACACACACACACACACACACACACACACACACACACACACACACACACACACACACACACACACACACACACACACACACACACACACACACACACATCGATTAGCCGAGTACCAATAATACGTGCACCGATTAGTCGTGTACCAGTAATACGTGCACCGATTAGTCGTGTACCAGTATTACGTGCACCGATTAGCCGGTTACCAATAATACGTGCACCAATTAGCCAGGTACCAATAAAACATGCACCGATTAGTCGGGTACCACTGATGCGTGCACCGATTTGTCGGATACCAATAAAACATGCACCGATTAGCCGGATACCAATAATACATGCACCGATTAATAGTGAATCAACTCCAGAAGACGGCGAATGGCAAATATATCGCCTACCAGATGATCAGAGAAACCGCAGATGTCCTGAAACATATGAGACAGCATCATAGAGTTACATCATTAATCATCCCCCTGTACACAAGAATGATAAGCCAGCTCATTGCAGTGAAGCGGGCGTGGACCACTGGCCGGCATTTCATTGCACGAAAAAGTTGCATCCACTGCACGACACATAGGGTAGTACGGTTTATAGTGTGAACATAGCATGTTACAAATAGTCGTCAAACATATGTTAGTAAGTAAATTTATTTCCTCCTCACCATCATCATGTACAATACAAGGCAAACAAAAGCAATGAAGATGAGGTGGCTACCAGAGAAGTATAAACTTATTGAGCTAGTAGCCAGTGATGATGATACCAGGAACCAGTTAACTAAAGATTTGTCATTGTCATTTGTTCTTAATGGGGCATGGCCACCAGACTGATTAATAATTTTGGTGAGGGTGGTCCCAGCAGTTGTGTTTTAAGTGTGGGCAGTCGGGTTGTTCATACTGGAGTGAGCATCGTGCATTAGTGTTAAACTCTCCAAGTCAAACATTTTGGAGGCTTGCTGGAGATAGTTATGGTTATTTCCTGTGTGGCTTACAACTGTACGAATCGACAGAAGACAGGATCTAACATCTTGTTATTTTCAGGTAATTTATGTCGTTAGTGTATATGTGAATGAGTGTAGCAGTTTCAAAACATTTCTGAAATATCACCATATTACAGATACGTTTATTCTTCTTGGGGGTAATGTACAATCAGTGTTTCCCAGTAGTTACATTGATTGGGTGAAACATAAAAATGTTATAGGGGTAGGATTCAGTTTTATAAATAATGTGTACGCGCGTGTATGCATATTTGTAACTCTTTATTTAAACTCTACTAGATGCCAGCTCATTAATAAGATTTTTTTTCTTTAGTAAGTCATCTGCTTTTAATGAGGCTCTCCCCTTTTTGGTTGTCGTTTGCCTTTTCATCGTTATATGAACCACTATCATGTAACTCAATCTGTACGCATTGCAACATTCATTGCACTCTACGCAGTGGAAATGGCTGTGATTGAGCAGCTGGGGAATATGTTGGAGGATGGGAAAAGAATATTTTTGGGACCTTAGACAAGAATGTCTAACAGAGCTTAATGAGATTTTGACCACAGAAAGTTCAGTTTCGATCATGTTTAGTGGTGCTACTCTTATAGCTAATATGTTATTATACTTGCCATAGTTAGGAAATATAGGCAGTTGGTCAGAACACTAAAACAGACGCGGGTTGAGCAGGTAATACTGTCAGGGATTTTACCTGTAATGGGCAGGAAGGGTCACAAATATCGAAATTTTCGGGGGATGGCAATTAACATGTTAGTCCAGAGGCTGTGTAGGGAAGAGGAAGTTGGATTTGTGGATTTATGGGGAAGTTTTGTTGGGATGGCTGATATGTACATGAAGGATGGGCTTCATTTAAGTGGAAAGGGGGCGGCAGTATTCGCGGACAAACTTTCAACAGCAGTAGATAGCGACTTGGGTACAATGACAAATATTTTTGGAAGTAAACATTCTTTAAACTAGAAGTGCAGGGGGGTTACCTAGATGTGTCTCAAGCAGAACAAGAGGCCACTAGCACAGATAAACCAATATCAAATCATCCGAAAAACATCTCTGAAAAAGGTTATAGATGCATATGTTTAAATGCAAGGAGCATAGTAAATAAGAAAAACGAATTAAACATTATGGTAGAAGATATTGACCCTCACATAATTGGTATAACTGAATCATGGGCCAACATAGATATAACAGATGCTGAATTAGGACTGACAGGATACGTAATGTTTAGGAAAGATCGAATAGAAAGAAGGGGCGGGGGAGTTATTTTATATGTTAAAGAATCTATTCAGGCTTATTAAATAAAACTAGAAAGGGAAGCAGATTGCGATGAAGCTGTTTGGTGCAAAATTGTTTCAGGAAATTCAAAATTAACTATTGGATTAGTTTACCGAAGTCCAAACATAAACGAAGAGGACAATACAAAAATAAAAAACGCTATAAAGGAAGTTAGTAAAGGGGAATGTATCATAATGGGAGATTTTAACCATGGACACATACAATGGAATTCTCTAGAGAGCACAGGGATTGAGGATCAACAATTTCTATGTTTAATCCAGGATAGCTTTCTTACTCAGCACGTACTAGAACCAACTAGGGGAGAAAATGTATTAGATATAGTTTTGTCATCACAAAAAGAATTAGTGGACAATGTAAAAATATTTGAACCATTGGGTAATAGTGACCATAATCAAATACATTTTGACATCAATGTAAAATCAGAAAGTAAAAATAAGAAAACGTACAAGAGAAACTTCCACAAAGGTAACTACAAAGATATGATAAAATACTTAGCAAAGCTAGATTGGAATAACATGCTGATGAATAAGACCGCAATTGAATGTTGGAATATTCTAAAATATGAAATTGAGAGTATCATCGATAAATTTGTTCCCTTCCAAAAACAAGGAAAACGGTGTAGAAAGAAACACTTGTCAAAAGAGGCAATTAGAAAAATAATGCTAAAACAAACTATGTGGAGGGTTTATAGGCGTACCAGAAAGGAAGAAAACTATGCAAAATACAAAGAGGCACTTAATGCAGCTACAACTGAAATCACACAATCTAAAAGAAGCTATGAGCAAAAACTGGCATGTAACATAAAAAATGACAGCAAGAGTTTTTATGCATATGTCAGGAGTAAACAAAACGTACAAGACAAGGTTGGACCTCTAGAAGACAGAGCTGGAAATATAATATCACATGGGTTTTTAATGGCGGAAGACCTAAATGGTTACTTCAGTTCAGTGTTTACCAAGGAAGATATTAGTTCATTACCAGTTGCTGATGCTAAATTTCAGGGGGCTAAATCTGACTATTTAGGACCGTTAGTTGTAACTCCAGAATTGGTAGCTAAGAAAATAAAGGCAATGAAGGATAACAAATCACCGGGAGTGGATGGGATTCCTCCAAAATTACTAATGGAAACAGTAGATCAAATCAGTATACCACTTGCAAGAGTATTCAACTTGTCATTAAAAGAGGGAGTTGTTCCGTTTGAATGGAAAGAAACAAACATCATACCATTATTTAAAAAGGGTTCGAGAAATAAGTCAGAGAATTACAGACCAGTGAGTTTAACGTCAGTGATTTGTAAATTATTAGAAAGGTTAATTAAAGACCATATGGTGGACTTCCTCGTTAAGCATAAATTATTAAATTCATCTCAACATGGATTCCTTAAAGCGAGGTCATGCTTAACAAATATGTTATGTTTTTTGGAAGAAATCACTAAGTGGATAGACGTGGGATCGCCAGTAGATATTATCTACTTAGATTTTCAGAAAGCTTTTGACAAATTGCCACATCAAAGATTGCTACTTAAATTAAAAGCCCATGGTATCGGGGATAGCATAACTGACTGGATAGAACAATGGCTGACTGACAGAAGACAACGAGTTGTAGTAGATGGAGTAGTTTCAAATTGGAAATCGGTTTTGAGTGGGGTACCTCAAGGATCAGTATTAGGACCTATATTATTCTTAATTTATATCAATGACTTGGACGAGAGTATAACAAGTAACGTACTGAAATTTGCGGATGACACAAAACTGTTTAGAAAGGTTAATACTGATGGTGATAAACAACATTTACAAAACGATCTAGACAGATTAGTGAAATGGTCTGAGAAATGGCAGATGCTGTTCAATTTTGGGAAATGTAAATGCCTACATACAGGACATGGGAACTTGAATGTAAACTATAAAATGGGAGATACTGTTCTGGGTACTACTGTAAAAGAAAAGGACTTAGGAGTTACAATAAGCGCTGATATGAAAGTTTCAGAACAGTGTGGTATTGCAGCTTCAAAGGGTAATCAAATTCTTGGATTGATTAGAAGAAACATAACATACAAGGGAAAAAAGTTAATTATACCTCTTTATAAAGCAATAGTTAGACCTCATTTAGAATACTGTATACAAGCATGGAGACCATATCGTAAGAAGGATATAGATACGCTTGAACGCATACAAAGGAGAGCAACTAAAATGATTCCAGAACTTAGAGACCTTAGTTATGAAGAACGCCTGAAAGAATGTGGTTTAACAACTCTAGAGACAAGGAGGTTAAGAGGAGACCAGATTGAAGTTTTTAAGATATTGAATGGGTATGAAAATATTGATAGAAATATGTTTTTCTCACTCAAGAAGGATAGCAGAACTAGAGGACATGAGGTAAAATTAGTAAAGGATCAATGTAGATTGGACATCAGGAAGCACTCGTTCTCACAGAGGACAATAAATGAATGGAACAAATTATCTACAGATTGTGTAACTGCTAGCAGCGTGAATATGTTTAAAAACAAGGTTGACACATATATCATGAGGGCGGGTTATAAGTAGGTGAACATTGTTGGACTCTCGATAAGCCAATGGCTTCCTTGTCCACTTGCCATCTGGGCTTTTGGCTTGGATGGCAAATCTTGTTAAATCTTGTTAAATCTACTTGATATACAAGGTGCATGGGTAGACTGTGCACGTAATAAGGTATTAGATATATATAGCAATATAGTAATAATCTCTTATTAGTACTGTATATCTATAGAGTACTACAGGCTCTCCGTCTTCATACCATTGACCATCTCATCAAAGAGATGGATACGAGGTTAGATAAGTTCTTTTTTATTCACATGCTAATAATTCGTCAGGTACAACAGAAGGCAGTACAATCCTAAATCCATTCTGCTGAAAGTGTCAGGGTCAAAGCATACAATTGGACAATATATACTATCTCTGCCGTGGCAAACCAACGAATGTGGAACGACTTGCCTAAAGGTGTTCGCTCAGCAGTAACCGTAATGGCATTTGAAGGAGGACGATCCAATGATAGTCGTTCGTTTCCTCAGACATGGTCAAACAGACGGGAAAACACACAAACATAGACCCACACCCTGTTTTATAATAACAAAGATACTCCCGGGGTATATCGGGGTATATCGGGGGTCTCTGGGTAAGCGATATGTAAACATTGAAATGTTGGTGCATCGAGCTGTCGTTAGCAGACCAGCAAGGCAGTATTGTTTTTATTACTTTTACAGACTTATATTTTATGTGTAAACAACGAATCAATGCAGTCATGCAACGAATATAATACTTAGTATAGATGTATGCATCCTGGGGGGATCGTTGTCAAAACGAACGTCATTTAGGGCAGGTGTACATGCCAGCGATACGAAGTGTGACAAGTCTCAAAAATGTCCACAAATACCGTGACGTACTTTATGGATGGCCCCTAACTTCATTGATGATGCATTGCGCTTACAGTGTAAACTGTTTTTATATTTCAGGCCTGTGACCCGGATATTTATGTGTTGTTGCGCATAGCATGCACCCTGCCTGTCACATCCGCCGAGAATGAACCCGCAAACAGTGTGTTGAAACTGCTGAAAACATATTTCCGTACAACGATATCAACAGAAAGACCCGCTGATCTGGCACTAATGAAAATCCACTACAGCAGGCGTGTTGATTACGACCATGTTGTAAAAAAATTCGCTGAACTTCACCCCAGAAGAATGCCACTGGCAAAGCCTCTAGTAGACGCCTGAACTCTAATTGTTGTGTAGCGACTAGTGACCAACGACGAACAATAAATAATTGCCTACGTGTCATTGATTTTATTTGTGTTAATAAAAAAGGAAGCATATTGGAATGGTCTGTTATTATGGTCACCGTAGTTTTGTTTTTTTACTATAAAAAATAACCTTTTTGCTGAACATAAAGCATATCAAATGATGACACACCAAAATAAATATTACTCAGTAGAGAACATCTCAAAAGTCAGACCCCCGACACCAATTCAGTGGCTCATTACACTTTCAATATTTTGCTAACCCTCACAGTCGAAACCTCCTCTTCCAATATACTAGATCTACCCCAGGGTCTATGCAGTGTACCCGTGACACACATTGCCGCAGTGTCAGTCGGACAGCCTTCACCCTCTCAAGGCCGAAACCAACCTTTATTGAATGCGAATGTCTTGCCTCTTGCTCTGTGGGTCGATGTACATGTGAATATGGCAACACGAAGTGTGTGTGGTCTTCCAGACGTCTCGACACTGTGACAAATATGGGAACACGAAGTGTGTGTGTGGTCTTCCAGACGTCTCGACACTGTGACAAATATGGCAACACGAAGTGTGTGTGGTCTTCCAGACGTCTCGATACTGTGACAAATATGGCAACATGAAGTGTGTGTGGTCTTCCAGACGTCTCGATACTGTGACAAATATGGCAACACGAAGTGCGTGTGGTCTTCCAGACGTCTCGACACTGTGACAAATATGGCAACATGAAGTGTGTGTGGTCTTTCAGACGACTCGACACTGTGACAAATATGGCAACACGAAGTGTATGTGGTCTTCCAGACGTCTCGATTCTGTGACAAATACAAGATACCGCCTTTCTTTGTATGCGGGATATCTGTGTGCTTGCATTTCGTTCGTCTCTGAAGCCGTTTGTTTGGTAATGGCTTGACGAAACAGTCATATTTAAAACGAAACAATGGTGCCGGCCGTTAAATATAAGTTCTTACACGAGCATGCGTGCGTGCGAGCGTGCGTGCGTGCGTTCATGCGGAGTCAGTCATAAATCTCAATATAAACAAACATAACCGTCAAATATCGCACATTTAATTATTATTTATTTCCTTTAGATAACATCGTACAAAATAAAATACACGAAATACAATTGAAATATGGAATAAATAAACATATAGTTCAGTCAACGTGAATTAAATTAGATATCTTCATAGAGCTTGTGTGCAGCGTCCCCGCAGCTGCTGAGTAGCGTGTCGTGACTATGTGACTTTCTCGGCTCTTGTTACAAGCAGCTTCTCTTGGCGACGAGTTCAAACGGAAAAGAGGCGGCGAGGAATTCCTTACACGACAAGAACCCGTCACCTGGAACATGAATAACTTTCGAATGACTCCGTGTGTAAAAGGAATATCAAGTGAATCCACTAAAGCACACAACAATATATATGTTTAGCAGTAGTTTATTTTCAGCCGTAGTCTATCTAGTTTAATATATAAATACCACAGCCGAAACCGTCGCCACCTCATCATTCCAACCAATAAAACTACAACCTTTGCAAGAGAGGGACACTACACAAAACTTGATTTAATGTCAACCCTCCCCCCTCCCCGCCACAAGAAACTATGATCGGTAGGCGTGACAATGTCCTCTCCCTTCACGTTGTAGCCGTCGCTTGCACACAGACCTAGTTAACATGATTGCCATCATGATTGTTCAATGCATGTGCTTGCAACCTTATTTGATCGGAAATAAGTGGTGCGAACGCAACAGCTGTTAACCTCTCCCACATCAGACCTATGTCCTATAATATAATACATCGATGTATTCAGCTCGACTCTAACCGACTGTTGTATAGAACAAAGCCGCGACACTTACCATTGACGTCGGCCTGTATGTGAGCCTGGAGCGCCTCTTCAAATGTCAGGTCAACACCGAGTCCCAGCTCAAACTCCTTCGTCGAGATTCTGCCATCCATGTTTGAGTCGTAGTGCGACAAGTTGGCCGGCTGGGGCGCTGCGGCGTCTTCCAACTGCAAGTGGAGTGAATTTATAAATACGTCTCCATTTAGTGCAATCAAGTATGCCCATAATCGATTTAGTAAGTGATAGCTTTGATTTAATTGCATAGCGTATTGTTTAATTGCAGCTTGATGACGTTCCTGTTTGTAGATATAAATATGTATATAAGTTAAATTCTGATATCACATGCATGGTGTTGGTTTTTACATACTTTCTTGCACCAGCTAAAGCAGCCTTGATCCAAAATCGCGTTCCTTTATTCCCGTTTGTATCACATTGAATACTGTACATGCGTTGGATATTTTAAACATTGGTTTTTACCTGAGATTCCACGGACCGTTTCTTGCGGTTGCAAACTCTCACGGAAACGTTCCAGCAGAAGTTACCGCTGCATTTCCTCCGCGTCACCGTGAAACACGCAGCCTCGCTCTGGTGCAGAAGGCTCATAACGAGGCACACCGCAAAGGCGCAAAGATTAGAAGTATGCATCTTGAAACCGTACTGAAACAAAAAACCGAAAATGACTTAATATGATGTCCTATCCAAACCCATCGGGTATCGCACATTGAGTTGGCTAAGAGAGTCCAAAATAGTTTTTAGAAACAAACTTCATACAATCGAAATTCATCTACAAATTATTACGCTCGTGAAAAATGCCATTAATTTTAATAATTTTCTTAAAAATCAGTCCGCCGATTACTTCTTAATTCACACTTGACGAAACGTAAGCGAAGATAACTCACCAAGTGACCGAAGACGTGTTGTGTGAGACAGTTGAGGGAATCTGAGCGACTGTGACTTCTCAAACTGCGCTGGATCTGTCTCGGTAGGTGGCGATATGGAGGTCTGCTGCTTCGGCGCCTTTATATACGTGATGGAGTCTGATGTCTGCCGGGAGGTATTCTATGACTTCCTGGTTGAAATATCAGCTTACGAGTAGAATCATCGTAAACACTTCCGCGTGTAGGGTCCAATATGGTAACTGTTGACCACGTGTTGCGCGGTGTTTCATTTGTCCCGGATGCGGAGTTTGTTTGTGTAAACTCTTTGAAGGCTTGCAAATTGTTTTAGTGAATAGCAGGAAACCACAATTACTGTCACCGCTTGAAAATCGTCGATAGTTTTATTAACACCATACATACATATTTTAAATGCCAGTTTTATTAAAACTAACTATTAAATTCAACTAGTCATCACCACAGATGTGTGACATTACAATTCGATTGACACGTATACATCGTATAATAATATACCATACTGAAATAAATAATGTCGCGCGTAAAATATTGCGCAATGTCAACATTGAAGGAAACAACGCAGACAAATAATCTATGTCAATATTAATTTAATATAACATTTGAAATAACGACAATAAAGAAATACAGATAACGCTAAAGGTAAATGCAATTTTTCTCCTTATACATTTTCACTGATATTCATACCAAATTAGTACATTGGGGACTGGGGTATTCCTAGTGAAATCGTTAACAAAACCGACAACAAGACAGTGATCGTTTTTGTAGCTTTGTACTACACAGTCGCGACAAAGCTATTTTCCGCTACGATTAATGGATGGTGAAATAAAGTCGAGTTTTGTATTGTCTTAGTGTTTAGAAATGCCATTAGTAATAACTAATAATAAAAGTATTTATATAGTGCCCAACCAATGAAGATTGCTCTCAGGCGCTTTACATGCATGCAATATAATGTGTCAATCATTAGTCACAACAGCGTGTTTCAGGAACAACGGTAGAACCTGCGCTACTAGTGTCACTCTTGGAAGGTTTGTAATCATAACCAATTAAAATAATCGTTTAAGAATGTATAGTTTGATTGATATTGAATGAATAATCACTAAAAGAACGTCGCTATCGGTGTTATGATCAATCCGCACCCTGAATTAAGTGGAAATAATAGTGTTTCATTAGTTTACAATCCACCTTGACTGTGGGGTCGAATTTGAATGGTATTTAGATGTTGGGAGCAAACTGGATTTATGGAGAGTACATCTGGCGGGTTCGTTGACTACAGAGACACTGGAAGGGGGTGCATGCGTAGGTTGCCAATTATTCAACTATGAACAAACGTGCCCCTGAACGAACTATACTCACAACTGTTTATCCTACATCTTGGGCTTGAATACTGTAACAAACGATATTACAACATGATCTTTCTGCTATTATAAAATAAGTTCCTCGATTTTGTTAATGCGGGCCCAATTAAATGAGTATTAATTACAAAATGGGCTTGAATTTATTATGCAGTTTATTTTAATTATAAAGTGGTCAATGATAATAAAATAGGTCGTAACAGCCGGGTTTTCACTAAACGGTCATCCGCATCCAATGTCTCATAACACAGGCTGCATGTACACGGAAGTTGTACGGTGTGACATATGTCGTACGTTCTTTTGTGACATCCTGTCCCGGCGAGTGAATCATGTGGTGTAAGATAAGTATTGCTATTCTCATTTTGAGTTTTGTTTTTCACCGACCTGCGCTGGTGGTTTCGTCAAATGCTAGAATTTTGTTCTCAAGAAAATCAACATGGAAGAAGTTCCCCTTCGTCTGTCGTCCAAACCGACGAGGTTCCGTCTTCGTACACTGGAGATCATTCTATCATTGATACATGCATATGCTGCCAATCACATGTTCCAGCAACTAGACATTAGACCATGCTCGCAGCACAGAGAGCCGTAGCCCAGTAATGTGCATTTTTCCCTGTTCTCACAATTTTTTTGGGTGCAAACAAATCATTGAATTCGTCTCAAAATCACCGGCATTTTATTTGCATGACGCGAACCTGGAAATAAAACAATGATCTATCCCGTTGTGTTCAAAACAACATGTTCCAGGAGATGCGAACGTCCTTTCTGGGTATCGGGTGACGCGTGTTGCGCTTTCGTCAATACTCCCAGACATATATGTTGAAACCACGAGTCAAATCAAAATGCCGTCAAACACCGTGAAACATTAATGGCTCGTGGCATTCCGCCACGAAGCCTGTTAGTTACATTGAACGAACAAAGTCCGAACCTATTTTGATATGACCTACGCACCACAGTTTTGGTGCACGGCAACAAACATTCACCGCGTCCCACACACATATATATATATATATATATATATATATATATATATATATATATATATATATATATATATATATATATATATATATATATATATATATATATATATATATATATATATATATATATATATATATATATATATATATATATATATATATATATATATATATATATATATATATATATATATATGCCATCATATATATCACGAACTACCACACATATCTAGCACTGAAGATACTCGCAGCTTTTTCGTCTTTGGCAACTACATCTGCGTCTACGCCTTAGACAGTACAGAAGCACAGACAAATATATTTCGTGAAGAAGTACGTGATGCAGTATCAACGTAGAAATAACATCCGGCTGGAAGTGAAGTGTGCGCCGCATGTTGACATGCTTGGACATTGGACAAGGAAGCTCGTGGATTATTTACGTTACTCATTGAAGGAAGTTGCCCGATTCGTCCTATTGGATAGATACGAAACTGCGTTATTCGGGGAAGGTTTCCTCGTGTATATAAAAGCGCCGTATATAAAGCATTCCTCCATATCGCCATCTACAGAGACAGAGCCAGCGCAATACGCCAAGTCACAGAGTCGCACAGATTCTCTCAACTCTCTCAATCAATACGTCTTTAGTTACTTGGTGAGTTCTCTTCGTAAATGTTTCGAACATAGTGTGAACATAGAGTTAATGTGAAGATTAACAGAGTTAATGTGAAGATTTCTGTTTGAATAGGAATGTGAGTTTCCATTATGGGAGTCACGGAATCTAAGGGCAGGATAGTTGTGACAACGGGACAATGGAATAAGGATAGAATACTTTATCTATATATACATTGAGATAAAAAATACAAAGTATTACAATAAATATGTTTGCAATATGTTAACACGAGAGATGGTAGCGATAAGGTTATTATACGATATTATAATGCATTTATTATCATAGAATATAGTCACAAAGTTCCAGGAAAATATATATTATTTTTAAATAATCAATATTAAACTATTACGTTGACTGGTGTTTAAAAGGGACGCAGTATTAGTGACGGGAGAACGCGCCATTGAACCCAGCATGATTTTATTTCAGTGCAAGATGCATACGTCAATTCTTTGCGCGTTTGCCGTGTGCCTCGTTTTGAGTCTACTGGACCAGAGCGAGGCTGCATGCTTCACAGTACAACGGAGGAAGTGCAACAGTAGTGGTTGTTGGACCGTATCAGTGACCGTGTGCAACCGCAAGAAGCGATCCGTAGAGTCTCAGGTATACATTAATGTCTTAATGTAGTTATCAGAATAGAGTCAGCGGACGATTATCATCATTAGGGGCCACACACACAGATGGTCCGCTAACTAGCTAGCTAACTAGTCTTGGCTGTGCGGAGAGTCGCGTTCACGGACTAATCAACAGGTGACGAGCCAGTATACCATTGAGAATGTGTCTAACTCACCCCCTCTGCCCATAAACAAGTTTTATACTTCAGTCAAAAAGATACCCTGTTCAAGTTGATTGGCTCATACAACCATTAATGTATAATATGCATTATTCCATGACATATATTAATCATTTATTATAAAGACGCTTTTTGATATACCAAAATATATACCCTTAATTGCCCAATAACTTTGACTTGTGATTTGATATTTTAAATGCGTTGCGCGCGTTAACGTGCGCTGGACACAGACAATTTACCCATAAAACGTGCAATTTGTTTGTGAGTGCCCGCCCCACACCCCCCGCCCCGCCCCCGCCGCCCCCCCCCCCATCCTCTGCCCACAGCCCCCGCCCCCTAGTCCATAGGAAGCGTACTTTCCATGAAACATATATAATTGTGTGGAACAAGTAAATGTACAAATGTAGATCGTTTTTATAATAAAACATGTTATGTAGCATACTCTAACGAACTGAACGCCTAAATGTGTTTTAATTAAAGATGGTTTAAACATATATTTTCGCTGTTATCTGTTTATGAAAATCGACAGTTCAGTATACAATGTAAACGTGATATTCGGTATACATAGCCATTACCGTGTGGGTTCCGAAACACATAAATATCAGCTTCTGAATTCACCACATATTTGCAGTGTAGATCTTGTATTAGTTTTCGCTTGTGCCAGTTTAATTATTAAGATGTTTGATTACGCCACAGACGTGGACATGTAAACATGCTACAACTGTAAATTTAACATATATTTAACGAATAAGTGTAATAATATCTCCACAACCCAAAAACTCCTTTGGTTACAGTTGGAAGACGCCGCAGCGCCCCAACCGGCCAACTTGTCGCACTACGACGAGGACATGGATGGCAGAATCTCGACGAAGGAGTTTGAGCTGGGACTCGGTGATGACGTGACATTTGAAGAGGCGCTCCAGGCTCACATACAGGCCGACCTCAATGGTAAGTGTCGCCGCTTTGATTGCCTAATCAGCAGGTTCCTGTCGCCACCGCCGCTGTCGTCACCGTCGTCGTTGCTGATGTTTTTGTTGGTACTGATAATTAATTTACGCATCATTAGTCTATTAGTATTATTTTCGAATATAGTGCTGGTGATTTTTAGATCACCTCTTTCGAACATTTCTTTTGCCCATAAGACTTTTGTTAATGAACATAGTATGCGAATACAAGCCGAGTTACCCGGCGTTGCATGAGGAACAACGCAGCCTCTGCAAGAGCTTCTGACTACCAAAACGCAATGAACTTCAAAGTTTCATATAAAGGGGTGAGGGGGTCTGACGTTAAATCACACCTATTTCATCTAGTGTGGTACATCAACGTTTTGATATAATCTTTTTTACATCACGTGTTGGATGTTGTAGTGATTCTAGTGGTGTTTGTGGTTGGGACGTTGTAGTGATTCTAGTGGGATTTGTGGTTGGGACGTTGTAGTGATTCTAGTGGTGTTTGTGGTTGGGACGTTGTAGTGATTCTAGTGGTGTTTGTGGTTGGGACGTTGTAGTGATTCTAGTGGTGTTTGTGGTTGGGACGTTGTAGTGATTCTAGTGGTGTTTGTGGTTGGGACGTTGTAGTGATTCTAGTGGGATTTGTGGTTGGGACGTTGTAGTGATTCTAGTGGTGTTTGTGGTTGGGACGTTGTAGTGATTCTAGTGGTGTTTGTGGTTGGGACGTTGTAGTGATTTTAGTGGTGTTTGTGGTTGGGACGTTGTAGTGATTCTAGTGGTGTTTGTGGTTGGGACGTTGTAGTGATTCTAGTGGGATTTGTGGTTGGGACGTTGTAGTGATTCTAGTGGTGTTTGTGGTTGGGACGTTGTAGTGATTCTAGTGGTGTTTGTGGTTGGGACGTTGTAGTGATTTTAGTGGTGTTTGTGGTTGGGACGTTGTAGTGATTCTAGTGGTGTTTGTGGTTGGGACGTTGTAGTGATTCTAGTGGTGTTTGTGGTTGGGACGTTGTAGTGATTCTAGTGGGATTTGTGGTTGGGACGTTGTAGTGATTCTAGTGGTGTTTGTGGTTGGGACGTTGTAGTGATTCTAGTGGTGTTTGTGGTTGGGACGTTGTAGTGATTCTAGTGGTGTTTGTGGTTGGGACGTTGTAGTGATTATAGTGGTGTTTGTGGTTGGGACGTTGTAGTGATTCTAGTGGTGTTTGTGGTTGGGACGTTGTAGTGATTCTAGTGGGATTTGTGGTTGGGACGTTGTAGTGATTCTAGTGGTGTTTGTGGTTGGGACGTTGTAGTGGTTCTAGTGGAGTTTGTGGTTGGGACGTTGTAGTGATTCTAGTGGTGTTTGTGGTTGGGACGATGTAGTGATTCTAGTAGTGTTTGTGGAATGGGACGTTGTAGTGATTCTAGTGGTGTTTGTGGAATGGGACGATGTAGTGATTCTAGTAGTGTTTGTGGAATGGGACGTTGTAGTGATTCTAGTGGTGTTTGTGGTTGGGACGTTGTAGTGATTCTAGTGGTGGTTGTGGTTGGGACGCTGTAGTGGCGGCCGTTGAGGCGGTGGTAAATATATCAAACTAAGTAGACTGCTGAAAATAAACTACTACTGAGCACGTTAGTATTTGCTATGTGTTTTCATGGCACTCACGTGACTATTCTTGATGTTCCTATTACAAGTGGAGTCATTCGAATGTTATTCGTGTTCCAGGTGACGGGTTCCTGTCGTGTCACGAATTCCTCATCGCCTCATTTCCATTTGAATTAATTGCCGAGAGAAGCTGCTTGTAACAAGAGCCGAGAAAATCACAAAGTCACGACACGCTACTAGACAGCTGCTGGAACGTTGTACACAAGCACCCATGAAGATATATAATTTAATTAATGAGAAATGAATATATATATTTGAATATGTATATATATATACATGTATATTTATTAAGTATTGTAATTTGTAATACTAATACATGTAAGTAAGTTTGTTTATACTGGCCTCTAATGGATGTGCGATATTTCATTATCAGATTTGTTTCTAGTAAGAATTATCAACTGCGGAAAATACACAGCATTTCGATTTATCATAACTTTATATAACTATATAATAATCATGTATGTTTGTTCAGTATATATAATGTTTCATCTACCAGTCCTTGTACATAAGTATGTTGTAAGATGCGTATCTTAATGCAATAAACTATATGCTACATTTAACAGTCGGTTTTGTGTTTGATAAAGTCATAACTATATGAACTTCTGTGAACATCCTTTATAATTGCTATGCCAATAATAATAATTAATTTCTATGTCGCCTATATCTTCAGTAACCTAAACTCAGAGGCGCAACAAAACAGAATCATTAAGTATAATCGTGAACAGGGACGCGCAAAAGTCAGTATCAGAACGAGGGACAATCGAACATTTATGGTGGAAATGCAATTTGGAATAGATGTATTGAGTTTTTTTCGGAAAATAGCTATAGTTACAGATGTTTTCAAAGTGATGGGGAGATCATTCCAGACCCAAGGCGCAGCGACAGAGAAAGCACGTTCACCCAAGTTAAGTTTTGTTTTAGGTACAATACATTGTGAAATTGATGATCTGAGCTGCGTAGGGATATTTGAAAGATTTAACAAGATTGCCATCCCAAACAACAAGTTCCAGATGGCAAGTGGACAAGGAAGCCACTGGCTTATCGAGAGTCCAACAATTTTCTCACCTATGTGTAGCCCACCCTTATCATATATCTGTCAATTCTATTTTTAAACATATTCACACTACTAGCATTAACACAATCTGTTGGCAGTTTGTTCCATTCATTTATCACCCTCTGTGAGAAAGAGTACTTTCTCATGTCCAACCTACACTGCTCCGTAACTAATGCTGCTTTTTGTCCTCTGGTTCTACTGCCTTCTTTAAGTTTGAAAAACATATTCCTATCAACACCCTCATAACCATTCACTATTTTAAACACTTCTATTTGGTCTCCTCTTAGTCTCCTGGTCTCTAGTGTTGTCAAACCACATTGTAATAAGCGACTTTCGTAACTAAGGTCTCTCAATTCTGGAATCATTTTAGTTGCTCTTCGTTGTATTCTTTCTAGCTTGTCTATGTCCTTTTTACGATATGGCCTCCATGCTTGAATACAATATTCCAAATGTGGTCTAATTATTGTTTTATACAGGGGTACAATTAGCTGTTTCTCCTTATACATGATAGTTCTCCTAATTAGCCCTAGAATTTGATTTCCTTTCGAAGCAGCAATCCCAAATTGCTCTGAAACTTTCATGTCAGCACTAAATGTTACTCCTAAGTCCTTTTCTTGTGTGATTCTACCTAGTACAGCATCACCCATTTTATATTCTTCGTCCATGTTTTCATGTCCTATGTGTATACATTTACACTTCCCAAAATTGAATAACATTTGCCATTTTTTCTGACCATTTAACTAATTTATCTAGATCATCCTGTAAACTTTGTTTATCTGTATCATTAGTAACCTTTCTGAATACTTTCGTGTCATCTGCAAATTTGAGTACTTTGCTAGATATGTCATCTTCCAAATCAGTTATATATTATATTAAAAACAGCATAGGGCCTAATACTGATCCCTGTGGTACCCCACTCAAAACAGATTTCCAGTTTGAAATCTCACCATCTACTATTACTATCTGTCTTCTGTGTGTAAGCCACTTTTCTGTCCTGTTGATTACATCATTACCTATACCATGGGATTTTAGTTTAAGTAACAATCTTTGATGTGGCACTTTATCGAAAGCTTTCTGAAAATCTAAGTAGACAACATCCACTGGTGACCCGTCATCTACCCACTTTGTAATTTCTTCAAAAAAACATAAGAGATTGTTTAGACATGACCTTGCTTTTAGGAACCCATGTTGAGGTGTATTTATTAATTTATGTTTTACAAGGAATTCCACCATGTGGTCTCTAATTAATATGCTAAATTGTCATTGTGTATGTTAATTATCATTAAAAGTGTTTAAAGTACTTGATAATGTTGCGTCATCAGCATAAATGATGAAATTAAAAATTTTATTGGCTTATGCAAAATCATTGATATATATATATATATATATATATATATATATATATATATATATATATATATATATATATATATATATATATATATATAATAAATAAATAACAGAGGTCCTAGGATTGAACTTGGTGGTATGCCAGTTGTTGTAACATTTTTTTATCTTATGCAGTGGAACCTTGGTATTAGGGTCACCCAAAGGACAGGGCAAAAGTTACCCTAATAGCGAGGTGACCCTAATACTGAATATGGGGACTGAAGCATCGTGGGAAGTGTGAAAATTCCTCAGATACGTGTGATTTTAATAGCAATGCATATTAAGCAAATACATTGTTGATATTAAGTACAGTGTAGTGTCTGAATTATTTCTAGATACAGTTACACGGTGTAATTGCTTATCCTAAAATGTTAAGTACAATGTAATTGTATAGAGAGAACATGTTGTAACGGGATTTAATAAAAACTTTATTTATGTACGCTACTGTATGTACAGAACAAAAGAAATGTATCTCCTGGAAGCAAGGCAAGCTCTACTGCACTGCACTGTTACAGCAGTCCTTCATGGTGGTTTGTAAATATTCCCAGTGGGAGAGCTTCTTAGCCATACGTCCAGCCTCAATCTAGACAGCATGCTGGTAGACTACATCCAGTCCCCTCTTACTGGCGAACACTTTCAGATCTTCAGCTACCTGCATGGCCTGTGTGATGGATGTTACGGGTGTGGTAATAGTTGATTCATCGTTTGTTTGTCCCGACTACGATTAATATTGTTGGCTCACCTAAGATATACATAGATAGTTCACCTCAAAGTTTAAATCTTCTTAACCATTAACGTTATGATCCTGTGTGCCCACCTCCCAATCTCCCACACGTTCATCTTAGCCACTTCCCAGTCTCTCCCAGTCACTATCCACCTCCCATCCAGAACACCGAATTGTGCACTTCCCGCTAGGTGGCACCACTGTGTTTGCAACGAGGCTTTCTGTAGATTGTTGGGGGTGCGAGTGAAGACGCTCAAGACCAGACCGGGTTGCTGAAGTGGTTGCAAGTGCCGTGTGTCGGTCCCAACAAGTCTCAAGATATGGCGGGAGATCTTCTCCATTCAGGTGTAGCCATGTCTGCAATGTCTCCCCATAAAGCGGGAGATCTTCTCCATTCAGGTGTTGCCATGTCTGCAATGTCTCCCCATATAGCGGGAGATCTTCTCCATTCAGGTGTTGCCATGTCTGCAATGTCTCTCCATATAGCGGGAGATCTTCTCCATTCAGGTGTTGCCATGTCTGCAATGTCTCCCCATATAGCGGGAGATCTTCTCCATTCAGGTGTTGCCATGTCTGCAATGTCTCTCCATATAGCGGGAGATCTTCTCCATTCAGGTGTTGCCATGTCTGCAATGTCTCTCCATATAGCGGGAGATCTTCTCCATTCAGGTGTTGCCATGTCTGCAATGTCTCCCCATATAGCGGGAGATCTTCTCCATTCAGGTGTTGCCATGTCTGCAATGTCTCTCCATATAGCGGGAGATCTTCTCCATTCAGGTGTAGCCATGTCTGCAATGTCTCCCCATAAAGCGGGAGATCTTCTCCATTCAGGTGTTGCCATGTCTGCAATGTCTCCCCATAAAGCGGGAGATCTTCTCCATTCAGGTGTTGCCATGTCTGCAATGTCTCCCCATATAGCGGGAGATCTTCTCCATTCAGGTGTTGCCATGTCTGCAATGTCTCTCCATATAGCGGGAGATCTTCTCCATTCAGGTGTTGCCATGTCTGCAATGTCTCCCCATATAGCGGGAGATCTTCTCCATTCAGGTGTTGCCATGTCTGCAATGTCTCTCCATATAGCGGGAGATCTTCTCCATTCAGGTGTTGCCATGTCTGCAATGTGTCCACATATAGCGGGAGATCTTCTCCATTCAGGTTTTGCCATGTCTGCAATGTCTCTCCATATAGCGGGAGATCTTCTCCATTCAGGTGTTGCCATGTCTGCAATGTCTCTCCATATAGCGGGAGATCTTCTCCATTCAGGTGTTGCCATGTCTGCAATGTCTCCCCATATAGCGGGAGATCTTCTCCATTCAGGTGTTGCCATGTCTGCAATGTCTCTCCATATAGCGGGAGATCTTCTCCATTCAGGTGTAGCAATGTCTGCAATGTCTCCCCATATAGCGGGAGATCTTCTCCATTCAGGTGTAGCCATGTCTGCAATGTCTCCCCATATAGCGGGAGATCTTCTCCATTCAGGTGTTGCCATGTCTGCAATGTCTCCCCATATAGCGGGAGATCTTCTCCATTCAGGTGTTGCCATGTCTGCAATGTCTCCCCATATAGCGGGAGATCTTCTCCATTCAGGTGTTGCCATGTCTGCAATGTCTCCCCATATAGCGGGAGATCTTCTCCATTCAGGTGTTGCCATGTCTGCAATGTCTCCCCATATAGCGGGAGATCTTCTCCATTCAGGTGTAGCCATGTCTGCAATGTCTCCCCATATAGCGGGAGATCTTCTCCATTCAGGTGTTGCCATGTCTGCAATGTCTCCCCATAAAGCGGGAGATCTTCTCCATTCAGGTGTTGCCATGTATGCAATGTCTCCCCATATAGCGGGAGATCTTCTCCATTCAGGTGTAGCAATGTCTGCAATGTCTCCCCATATAGCGGGAGATCTTCTCCATTCAGGTGTAGCAATGTCTGCAATGTCTCCCCATATAGCGGGAGATCTTCTCCATTCAGGTGTTGCCATGTATGCAATGTCTCCCCATATAGCGGGAGATCTTCTCCATTCAGGTGTTGCCATGTATGCAATGTCTCCCCATATAGCGGGAGATCTTCTCCATTCAGGTGTTGCCATGTATGCAATGTCTCCCCATATAGCGGGAGATCTTCTCCATTCAGGTGTTGCCATGTCTGCAATGTCTCCCCATATAGCGGGAGATCTTCTCCATTCAGGTGTAGCCATGTCTGCAATGTCTCCCCATATAGCGGGAGATCTTCTCCATTCAGGTGTTGCCATGTCTGCAATGTCTCCCCATAAAGCGGGAGATCTTCTCCATTCAGGTGTTGCCATGTCTGCAATGTCTCCCCATATAGCGGGAGATCTTCTCCATTCAGGTGTAGCAATGTCTGCAATGTCTCCCCATATAGCGGGAGATCTTCTCCATTCAGGTGTAGCAATGTCTGCAATGTCTCCCCATATAGCGGGAGATCTTCTCCATTCAGGTGTTGCCATGTATGCAATGTCTCCCCATATAGCGGGAGATCTTCTCCATTCAGGTGTAGCAATGTCTGCAATGTCTCCCCATATAGCGGGAGATCTTCTCCATTCAGGTGTTGCCATGTATGCAATGTCTCCCCATAGAGCGGGAGATCTTCTCCATTCAGGTGTTGCCATGTCTGCAATGTCTCCCCATATAGCGGGAGATCTTCTCCATTCAGGTGGTGCCATGTCTGCAATGGCCCATAACGCACTCGTTCAGTTAATCAGTGCAGATCGTTGTACTTTCCCTTAATTAAACGAACACTGTATTCCCGCTAGGTGGCGAATCTCTTCCTTTCGGGAAATGTAGCTGTGGGTATTATTGCACGTAACGAACTTTAACACGACTTCTACGAGAACGTTGAAAGCAACACAAAGTAGTTAGTAGTAGTTGTTGTTTAATGCGTACTCGCCAGACCTGGGACCGAGTACACTTTCACGAGTACAAGTACATTCGTGATGGATGAGTACGAGCAAAATGCTAAATGCTGAGTACGAGTACATTCTCACGAGTACGAGTCAAAGTACGAATACATTTTTTTATGACATTTCCATTCCCAAACGGTTACCTTTTACATACACACAGACATGGTATTACTCAGTTTTTGCAAACATACAGACAAGATATGACTTTTAACTGCAATTAACAATTCATAAACCACATGCTTTGATATAATTATACCCATTAAATCAAGATGAATAAAGTTTGTTTGTCCTTGTTTCGAATAAAGACCACGTGCATGAGACCAATTTACATGCTTCCATCAGTTCAGTTTGTCTTCTTTTGGTGCACAGTGGCAGTGTTGCAATTTGTAATCTGTTTATATTAGAAGTTTGCAATTTATATTTTCTGCTCTTATCACATGCAGCATAACAGGCTCAACATCCCCTTTGTACTTTTTATTAGGACTGCTGACACCATACCATACTTTTACTGGTGTAGGGCTGCAGGCAGTCTGACTTGAGTCACCTTACTTCAAAGGAAGACTCAGCTGGCAGTTCTTAGCAGTTAGCACTGTCAGACAGTGCACAGTCGTATGGTCTGCTGGCGGCACTAAAAGCATTCCATGGCTAACTGATGGGTTAACTGATGAATGGTGCTTTGTGGACATCCCGGTGGCTTAATTAAACAAACATGGATTATGGTCTGAACTGGTAGCCTAAGATTGTTTATTTAATTGGATGTTTCTGACTGGGAAAATATGCTGTCTGTTGCCTTTTCTTGGTATCACATCACATTAATCAGAAATAACAAATTATAAAGTACTAAAAAAAAATAGTTGAACATTCAAATATTTCAAGACATTTTCATTTTGTTAACTACAAATAAATAAATTTTCACAGCATATTATATTGAGAAAGTACTCAGATGTACTCGTAAAAACTGAGTACATTGAGTACGAGTACACGACCCATAAGTTATATGAGTACGAGTACTTCAAAAATGTACTCGAGTACCGAGTACTTCCGCCCCCACTAGGTGGCGTGTAATGTTGCCATTAAATGGAAGAACTGCTTTTATCAGATGTGGTTTTACTAAGTGGAATTCTGCGTCTAAGATATTGAAAAATTGTTGTGCATGTTTGTAAAGTTTGAGAGTTTAGATATTTCATTATTATATCTTGGTGTTGCAGTGTACGAATGCATGAATGTGCTCTCTATAAAGGGTCACTGGGTCCCGATTAAGTGTTCGGTATGAGAAACTTAACTAAGACATAAGACAGATGTAGTATTAAATGCTGATCAAGCAGAAACTTTATTATTTGTTCAACTAATAAGATTCTAGCATATCAAGTAATAATGTTCTCGTGAGACACTGTTGAAGTGTCAGCGTTATAGTCACTTTGACAATCCAATGTTCATTGTTTTCTCCACAATCGAATGCTTTTCATATTATAACGTCCGTGTGGAATTAATATCAGTGACGGTGTAGTTTCTTGCGACATTGCTTGGTCACTGAATGTTCGCTGGTGTCACAGACGAACGTTTTGCTGACTTCCGGCTTCATCCTCAAACATTACACGGAACAGACACGTAAGACGAACAGACAAGCAACATTTCCTCCCGTCCACCACAATCACCACAGTCTGGATAGACAACAGTCTCGCATGGCTGATCGCCTGTATCTCACCGGAGATTACCACGGTCCCCCGGGGCAACCTTCTCGTCAAAACATTAAAAAACAGCAAACCCTGTATACAGGTGTTACTGTACACACACAATCGAACCTTAGTACCAACGCGTTGAGGTAGGGCTCGGACGAAGATAGAGACACAGACAGCACTGGAACTGTTGACGGTTGATGAGACGGAAGCGTTGACGGCAAAAGTGACGAAACCGTTCGCGGCGGAAGTGGCTGAACCCGATACGGCGGAAGTGACGGAACAGTTGACGGCGGAAGCGACGGATCCCGATGCGGTGGCAGGTCGCGGCGGAACCGTTGACGGCGGAAGCGGCGAGTCCCGATACGACAGCAGCGACTGAACCGTAGGCGGAAGCAGAGCAACCGGATATGGCGATAACGATTGTGAGGTAGCCGTTGACGACGGTGGCGATGACGTCAGCAGAATACGGCGTATCGATCCTGGTGTCGCCCCTGGCGGAGGTGATGTCCGATTACGGCGTTAGCGATTATGACGTAGCCGACGATGTCGCAGTGGCGGAAAAACGTCAACGACGACTCTGCATAATGTACACGTTTAACGGCCTGTGAAATATTATGAGACAACATTCTTTAGCATACCATATTTCTTACTCCAATTACCCCCCCCCCACACTCCCAGTACTATTCGACTGTGTATCTCATTATGTCAGTACAGTGTTATTGTAAACAGTTTGGAAAGAGCAACTTTCAGACACTTCATTATCGTAGACATTATATGCATAATACAGGAAGAAGCTTACCCCGTGTTGGCTGTAGAGCTCGCAACAGTGTCGGAACCGGAGACTGCGGTCCGTAGTCTTGAGGCGGTGGCAATGTGTGCAACGATGTCTTCATAGATGCATGATGAAGTGCTCCGATATTCGTTGGCGCGCGGCTACTGTTGGCTGACTGCTGTAGTGTTTAAATGCGTGTTGTCAGGCCGATGTCTCGCGTTCAACTGATGCCGCTAACGTTCAAAAGGTAGCTTAGAAACCAGCGTAACGTCATCTTAATTCACGTCGTTGATTGGTCAAAGGATATCACATGTCTTGTCGCCCAATGAGACTGCAACTTTCAAATGCAGTTAACAAACCGAAACAGTTTCAAAAGGCTCGTCACGATTGGCTCATCTCGATGCTCCGCGAACCATAGACCAAAAAGTCAAACATTTCTTATATATCACGGATTACACACACACACACACACACAAAATATTACTAACATAGTCGTAATCACAACGTCAACGGAGTTCTTATTTGACACGAAACAATAATGCTACACACACACAAAGATATGAGAAAATACTTAGCACAGCTAGATTGGAATAACATGCTGATGAATAAGACCGCAATTGAATGCTGGAACATTCTTAAATATGAAATTGAGAGTATCATCGATAAATTTGTTCCCTTCCGAAAACAAGGAAAACGGTGTAGAAAGAAACATTTGTCAAAAGAGGCTATTAGAAAAATAATGCTAAAACAAACTATGTGGAGGGTTTATAGGCGTACCAGAAAGGAAGAAGACTATGCAAAATACAAAGAGGCACTTAATGCAGCTACAACTGAAATCAGACAATCTAAAAGAAGCTATGAGCAAAAACTGGCATGTAACATAAAAAATGACAGCAAGAGTTTTTATGCATATGTCAGGAGTAAACAAAACGTACAAGACAAGGTTGGACCTCTAGAAGACAGTGCTGGAAATATAATATCACAGGGGTTTTTAATGGCGGAAGACCTAAATGGTTACTTCAGTTCAGTGTTTACCAAGGAAGATATTAGTTCATTACCAGTTGCTGATGCTAAATTTCAGGGGGCTAAATCTGAATATTTAGGACCGTTAGTTGTAACTCCAGAATTGGTAGCTAAGAAAATAAGGGCAATGAAGGATAACAAATCACCGGGAGTGGATGGGATTCCTCCAAAATTACTAATGGAAACGGTAGATCAAATCAGTATACCACTTGCAAGAGTATTCAACTTGTCATTAAAAGAGGGAGTTGTTCCGTTTGAATGGAAAGAAGCAAACATCATACCATTATTTAAAAAGGGTTCGAGAAATAAGTCAGAGAATTACAGACCAGTGAGTTTAACGTCAGTGATTTGTAAATTATTAGAAAGGTTAATTAAAGACCATATGGTGGACTTCCTCGTTAAGCATAAATTATTAAATTCATCTCAACATGGATTCCTTAAAGCAAGGTCATGCTTAACAAATATGTTATGTTTTTTGGAAGAAATCACTAAGTGGATAGACGTGGGATCGCCAGTAGATATTATCTACTTAGATTTTCAGAAAGCTTTTGACAAAGTGCCACATCAAAGATTGCTACTTAAATTAAAAGCCCATGGTATCGGGGATAGCATAACTGACTGGATAGAACAATGGCTGACTGACAGAAGACAACGAGTTGTAGTAGATGGAGAAGTTTCAAATTGGAAATCGGTTTTGAGTGGGGTACCTCAAGGGTCAGTACTAGGACCTATATTATTCTTAATTTATATCAATGACTTGGACGACAGTATAACAAGTAACGTACTGAAATTTGCGGATGACACAAAACTGTTTAGAAAGGTTAATACTGATGGTGATAAACAACATTTACAAAACGATCTAGACAGATTAGTGAAATGGTCTGAGAAATGGCAGATGCTGTTCAATTTTGGGAAATGTAAATGCCTACATACAGGACATGGGAACTTGAATGTAAACTATAAAATGGGAGATACTGTTCTGGGTACTACTGTAAAAGAAAAGGACTTAGGAGTTACAATAAGCGCTGATATGAAAGTTTCAGAGCAGTGTGGTATTGCAGCTTCAAAGGGTAATCAAATTCTTGGATTGATTAGAAGAAACATAACATACAAGGGAAAAAAGTTAATTATACCTCTTTATAAAGCAATAGTTAGACCTCATTTAGAATACTGTATACAAGCATGGAGACCATATCGTAAGAAGGATATAGATACGCTTGAACGCATACAAAGGAGAGCAACTAAAATGATTCCAGAACTTAGAGACCTTAGTTATGAAGAACGCCTGAAAGAATGTGGTTTAACAACTCTAGAGACAAGGAGGTTAAGAGGAGATCAGATTGAAGTTTTTAAGATATTGAATGGGTATGAAATTATTGATAGAAATATGTTTTTCTCACTCAAGAAGGATAGCAGAACTAGAGGACATGAGGTAAAATTAGTAAAGGATCAATGTAGATTGGACATCAGGAAGCACTCGTTCTCACAGAGGGCAATAAATGAATGGAACAAATTGTCTACAGATTGTGTAACTGCTAGCAGCGTGAATATGTTTAAAAACAAGGTTGACACATATCTCAGGAGGGCGGGTTATAAGTAGGTGAACATTGTTGGACTCTCGATAAGCCAATGGCTTCCTTGTCCACTTGCCATCTGGGCCTTTGGCTTGGATGGCAAATCTTGTTAAATCTTGTTAAATCTTGTTACTACAGAGTGGATGGCTGCAAGGTGAATTTTATTCTCACTTCAGTCATTGTGGAAATGTCGTTCGTTTGCTCTTCAGTTAACCTCGAGCGGAGCATGATAAAAGCATCGGTTTTAACTCGTAGAAGCTGCAGTCGTTGTAATCGTAAATAAACACAACTAACTTATCCGTCCGCTCAGACCGATTTGCTTTGTTATGTCACACGTTACGTGGATAGCTCGCGCAGTTCCATTTGACGTTGTTTGCTCAAACGAGACATTCCCGTTCCGCGCCATTACAGAAACGTTAATTAGCTCTTTTAAGATCATATAATACTAATTAACTTCTATGGCACCTATATCCTCAATAACCTAAGCTCAGATGCGCAACAAAACAGAATCATTAAGCATAATCGTGAACAGGGACGCGCAAAAGTCAGTATCAGAACGACGGTCAACCGAACATTTATGTTGGAAATCCAATTTGTAATAGATGTATTGAGTTTTTTTCGGAAAATAGCTGTAGTTGCGGATGTTTTCAAAGTGATGGGGAATTCATTCCAGACCCTAGGCGCAGCGACAGAGAAAGTACGTTTACCCAAGTTAAGTTTTGTTTTAAACATAACATATACGTCAAGTTTCAAGTCATTGACCTGCAAGTCAAGTCAAGCATCATGTAAATTACCGTCAAGACTGGAGGCATCTCTCTGAATTCCAAGTCACCAGGTTACACCGGTCACCGCGATTGTAGTGGTTTGTCTGCGGCAATCCAGAAATATGCAACGACATAAATATTAACAGTGTTGCTATTCGGAAAGTTTCCCCAACAACGGAAATAGGGAAATATTGAGCCGATAGTGAGCCACAACCCTACTGACTGGGCTTGAGCCGATAGTGAGCCACAGCCCTACTGACTGGGCTTGAGCTGTTAGTGAGCCACAGCCCTACTGACTGGGCTTGAGCTGATAGTGAGCCACAGCCCTACTGACTGGGCTTGAGCCAATAGTGAGCCACAGCCCTACTGACTGGGCTTGAGCTGATAGTAAGCCACAGCCCTACTGACTGGGCTTGAGCTGTTAGTAAGCCACAGCCCTACTGACTGGGCTTGAGCTGTTAGTGAGCCACAGCCCTACTGACTGGGCTTGAGCTGATAGTGAGCCACAGCCCTACTGACTGGGCTTGAGCTGTTAGTAAGCCACAGCCCTAATGACTGGGCTTGAGCTGTTAGTGAGATACAGCCCTACTGAGTGGGTTTGCTTTGTTTACAATGGACTTAAAGTCTGCCTAACTAGCAGGGATGGGATCAAATACGTATTTGTATTTAAAATACAGCAAAGTTCATATTTGTATTTGCCTATTGCCAAAGTGACGTATTTGTATTTGCTCCTTGTATTTCATGTATTTGATTAAAATACAGGTCAAATACACCACTTTTATGTCAAGTCTTGTGAAGTTGTAATGAGTGTGAATTTAATGATAATATAATTTACACAGAAGGCAATCCCAGGCATTTTTATGTGACAAAGAAGATGACAAAAGATGTAAAACAGAAAATATGTCAATAATAACTACATGGAACAGAAATGTATTTGTATTTAAAAAAATGTATTTGTAGTTCTATTTGACAATTTAAAAAGTGCTGTGTTTGTAGTTGCATTTGGCCAAGTGTATTTGACCCATCCCTGCTAACAAGCTAATAATATTATGCTAAATTGTTGTGATTGTCCGATTGCTGGATAACACATATAATGTGACTAAACTGACATGAAATGATCAACTATATTAGCAACTTTGGGATGAACGTTAAAAGTAAATTGTATGCCTGTGCATAAAGTGTTAATAACAGCTAAATTGTTGTGTAGAGAATGTCAGATTGACATGAAATAGTAAAATGCGCTGCGCATGCTTACAATTTACTTTTATATGGAGACACGCGGTAGTGTAGTGGTCAGCACTTCCACTTTATATGACAAAGCTCTGAGTTGATGACCCGGGCATGGGAATGTTTGGTGTAAAACCTGGCTCTCAACATTGGAGACTGTGTATCTCTCGTGACTCGGATGATCACGTTAATGTCGGTCCCATCTCGTTTAATTGGGGACGTAAAAGAACCATTAAGGATGACATGCACCCTGGCCATGACCACCCTCGATGCCCGCTTATAAAGGTCGGCTTGGCGATAATGTTCTGAAAAGACTGGCTAGTTGAATGAGACCCCGAAACACCATACAATTGTAGTAACCACAACATACAGACTAAGACAAGTCAGTTAACAGAACGTTGCAGAGTGCTGGAAACAACTAGAACTAAATTATGAATATATTAGCAACTTTGACTCAGAGCAGACTATTAATAAATGAATGTGTTAATTGAAAATGTTAACTAAAGTAAAATAAATTTTACGTAACTTTACTCATGATTTTGTTGTTCTTTCTATGCATGAATAATATATAATTTCTCTATTCAATAGGCCATATAATTAGCAATACCATACATAGACCCATAAGAGAGAATAGGTACTGACAGTTTCTGGTGTCAGAAACCTGTCAGAAAGTAGTTTCTGACATTGTCTTATCAGAAATACCCTTCTGACTGTCAGAAACCCAACCCTGCTCAATACAGAGCATTTTTGACAAGTTTGACAACGGGCTTGTGTGATACTGGATTCACAAGTCAGTCGTTTTATAAGTAGATGTTTTATTACTGATGAGTAATATTGACATCAGATATTGCAGTGATTGTTGAACACGTGAACGGTCACTAATATTACTGTGTGAAATTCGCAAGTTACGCAGCTCCGGAACTACTTCGGTAATTGGATGCAAAGAGAAAGTCACATTTGTGTTTATCCGTAACTGTATGGCTAGAGAGGGGTGTGGCAGAGGTCTCAACCTCCCATCTCCCACCTCTTTTGGGGGCCAAGCTCCCATCTCCAACCTGTTTGTGGGGCCAATCTACTGCCGTTGTTGAGAGTCTACCACCCATCTCCTACCAACCCCACCTCCTACCAACCCCACCTACCTATCCCACCTCCCACCTATTTTTTTTTTGGCCAGGTGTGAACAGGGTGAACACACGACCGAACCCTTTCAGGCGTGAAGTGCGACAGCATGACATCAGTTGTGCTTAGACCGTAATAGCGATCGAACACCTCGTGCAACGCTGCTGTTGACGAACCGGCTCTGATAGTGATAACAGCGACACTGATAAAGTGTGACGTCATTGCTAGAGAAGAGGGTCATGGAACCATCCACAGAAGAGCATAATCATCCAGAATGACAATCTTTTAGAAGCAGTTGTTGATATGTTTAGTCAGCACATGTACGTTGGTCTTGAACACTGCTTAGCAGTTAGAATGTCGGGCCCTCAATCGAGAAAACCCGGGTTCGAATTCGTTCCTCCCGCGTTGCCACAGTTCACTCAGCTGAGTACCTGGCCACAGACGGAGATGGATATCTGAACGAATAGTCTTCGCGCAGCGTGGCTGAATGCTTCCCAGAGAAGTCGAAATGACGTTGGAATGAACAGGTCTGCCAGTGTAAAGCGCTTTGACACAGACACAAGGACTGGATACCTCTTTATAAAAACATACCGTTTTAGTTGGAATGGAAATGCTGTCTCTGGAAGATTATCTCGATAACTTGAGCATAGATGAACTATGTATCAACATGTTTGTGCCTGTCGTCAATGGCGTATTGTTGTTGGGACAATTACATACTTTAAAGGTTGGTCGTACAAAACCGTTATGACGGAGGAGTTTTGATTTACGTGATTGTTGAACGGTTCCAAATATAACGGATTACGAATGAATATTAAGTGTGCCTTTGGAACGTTAAAAATTGGTTATATAAAAAATACGTTATGCGACCAATTACCGTTACTTCGTCTATAACGTAACACGGATCATTTTCAATGGAACGCCTGGAATACGATCGCGATGACGTACATTTGAGTGCAACACAAAGGAAGAGACTCACGCAGTTAGCAAAACCAGAACCACGCATTTTATTCCACATCAGTCTAAGGCCAGCATATTTGTTTAGTTGCGAATTTGGTTCCACATCAGTCTAAGGCCAGCATATTTGTTTAGTTGCGTATTTGGTTTCACATCAGTCTAAGGCCAACATATTAGTTTAGTTGCGCATTTTGTTCCACATCAGTCTAAGGCCAACATATTTGTTTAGTTGCGTATTTGATTTCATATCATTCTAAGGCCAGCATATTTGTTTAGTTGCGTATTTGGTTCCACATCAGTCTAAGGCCAGCATATTTGTTTAGTTGCGTATTTGGTTTCACATCAGTCTAAGGCCAGCATATTTGTTTAGTTGCGTATTTGGTTTCACATCAGTCTAAGGCCAACATATTTGTTTAGTTGCGCATTTTGTTCCACATCAGTCTAAGGCCAACATATTTGTTTAGTTGCGTATTTGGTTTCATATCAGTCTAGGGCCAGCATATTTGTTTAGTTGCGTATTTGGTTTCACATCAGTTTAAGGCCAGCATATTTGTTTAGTTGCGTGTTTGGTTTCACATCAGTCTAAGGCCAACATATTCGTTTAGTTGCGTACTACATTTTAAATCGCGTTTACTGCAACAACAGGTGTTATCACTGTTATACAGAATACAATCTTTTTATAATTACCATTAATTTTGTTTTTAAAAAGTACGTCATTAAGCTGATTTTTATTATTTAAAATAAATAACATATATTTTTGTGTAGATATTTTACTTGTCATGGACAAAACAGAAGCGTTTAAAATCTCGTTCATGAATATTCAGCTTTCGAAAAAATCAATCATGTTTTACTTTGAAATCCCAACAGTCGCGGAGAGAAAAGGCATGATAAATGTATTATATCGACAAAAACGGACACTGTATTATGTTAAACAGGCAGTTGCTTATAATTACTGGTGATTTCAGAAGTTGATGGGTGATGAACTAAGAAGACAGCTGGTAATGTCATCTGGTACCAGGAGAGAATACTGATGGTTGGTCGGAGTTAACACAACTAATATCATGCTAATTACACAATATAATATATAATAGTTTTCCACATGCCGCTTTAAAATGGACACCAGGTGGGAAAAGGAGAAGAGGCAGACCACTGGGGACCTGGAGAAGAAAGATGGGAGAAGACAGTAAGCTGGTTGGGAAGATCTGGAATGGCTTGCCCAAGATTGGGCTGGCGGGAGGAGATGTGTTGGCGCCTTATGCTTGCCCTGTTTTGAACAGAAACTGTTACGATCTCCTAACAAGTCAAACGGTCACGGTTGGGTGCGCATGAAGTGATTGCTGCTTAGTTGTGATGGGTAGAAAGATGATGGGCCAAGTGCGAGTTTACGTCAGATGGGGCGCTCCGGACGGACACGATCCAAAGCCGGAATTCAGTGGACAAACATTCGAGCAGAGTCCGTTCACTCAAGACCCGTCTCAAGACTGCTGCATTCAAGTTAGGTTGTTTCTCTGTCACGTTGTCACTCTGTTTACAACACTCTGTCACGTTGTCACTCTGTTTACAACACTCTGTCACGTTGTCACTCTGTTTACAACACTCTGTCACGTTGTCACTCTGTTTACAACACTCTGGTTATCCTGTCACAATGTTTATTAGTTCAATTATTTTTTTTATTAAACTCCATATACCATTACACTAAATCATACATAAAGACTATTCAGCAAGTACATAAAATACACAAACTACAGAACTATGTATATCACAACTTTTATATTATGTGAAATTGGAATCCTTGTTAGAAAGATCACAACTGCATTCTGAAAGCTACAACTTGTAGATACAAAACATTTTGCCATGGAAGAATCACTGTCTATGTCGGTGGCATTCTGGAAGTTTACGATAACTGCAGAGTCCATGCAGACAGCAATTGGCTGATATCAATCTAGGCCAATCAGACCAACTACAGATTGACGTTCCTCCTTTAAATGAATAATTATATGACGCATAATTCCAGGCATAAAGTGGTAAAAACACCCGTTTGCTTCTGTCGCTGTCGTCCGTTGTTTAAAGCCAGCCATACACATACCGACTTCTAGTCGCTAACAGTTTGTCTACCGACAAATACTTGGCAACTACCCATCGGCATCGGTCGACCGACCAATTTTCCATATGCCAGATGTCCACTAAAAGTGTGGCCAACTGTTGGTGGAGAACATACACATAATGACTACAACTGAGTTGCCAACTGATAAAGTAGTCGCCGACATGTTGGCAACTGAAGAATGTGTATGGTGGGCATAACACAGACCAGTCGCATCTGTCATCCGCTTTCACACAAATCGCTCCCAGACCGATTTGGCGGACATGTACAATGATGTTAAACCAACGGATGACGAAAGCAGACAGGTGTGTTCGCCGCTCACAATGAGAGGGGACAGCAAATCATGGAAAATATAACTTATTTATCACAACACAATGTGTGCGTTCACAACAAATACATACATTTGCCAACACTCCATTTTATATTCAGGCATGTGTATTAAAACACATGCATCGAGCACGCACGCACGCACGCACGCACGCACGCACGCACGCACGCACGCACGCACGCACGCACGCACGCACGCACGCACGCACGCACGCACGCACGCACGCACGCACGCACGCACGCACGCACGCACGCACGCACATCCATTTCCACATAAATGCACTTGCATATTAAACAGATTTAAATGAATAGAAACTGTCACAATTTGCAAAACGGACAAAAAAATGTACAAAATGATCTTCAATACACTGTAAATGTTTAAACATAAATGATCACAACGTGTCTCGAAGACTTGCGACAACACCAAAGCGTGGTCATTATTGCAAACACATCACAGACAACACCGCTTGAATAGTGACACTCTCTAACATTGAATTATTTTCCTACGTTAAAGGGAATAAATGTACAACAATTTCCATTGGTTAACAGATACGGAACAAGTTGGGGGTGTCATATAAATAAAATGCCAAAATTCTCTGATTTTATTATCTAAAAGATCTTTAAATTAACAATGTTACACTTCGTGTTTTAATATCTATTTATGTAGTCCATTTACCATCAAAAAGGACACAAAACAGGAATAAGAGACCAACAAATCATCCGACGAAAAACATTATATTTTGCCTTTAAAACTGAAGATTTATAATTCTGTTTTTAAATGCGGTAAAGCGATCTCTACATGTTGTAAAACCAAGCAAACAAAATGTTATAAATACATGTAGTCAAACACTTTAACCAGTATTGCAATGTGCCATAAACCAGTCACTCAATTTACCAATGAACAACCAATAACGGATGTATTAGTAGTCCATCAAATTCTCATTTTATAAATTATTTGAAGGTAAATATGCTAGAGCAATACAAATCAACACACAAAGTTCAACAATGTTAGTTTAGATGTACTTCGAAAACCAAATATTCAGAGAAATTTTGAATTTTTATTTTAACTAATCTGTTAACCAATACAAATCAGTGTACTTTCCCTTTAAGCTGAATGTTCACGTATCACCTTCCCCTTTCCCTCTTCCCCCCTCATGATGACTGGGTTCCTCCAACACATCACAACCCTCTTTTCCCACCTCCTCTGTCTTCTCCCGTTCCGCCTTCCCCTCATCCACTTCCCCAACACCCTCCCCAGATGTATCCGTCCAATTTCCTTTCACATCCCCCTTTTCCTCTTCCACATCGCTTGTGGAAAACCCACTGTCCGCAGGTGTCTTTCCCTCTCCTTCATCGTAGATGATGTCTTCAGGGTCTGGGGCAGCGGGAAGGAATTCTTCTTCCATTCCACAAATCTGCTCAAAGATCTTTCTTGCCTGTAGAAAGGGAAACATTGTCAACAGTATTTAAATAAAATAGTCAAGAAATACAATTATTTAAGTAGATGTCCCCAAAACATTAGAAAAAATTTACATGTATTCCATTTAGGGTTTCATGATGAGGGTTTGTTAAAAATGGTACCCTTATACACTAACTACTATATAATGTTATATATTAGGTGCTTACACGTGATATCACTTTCATTTTCAAACCAGAAGCAACTACAAAACCTTGGTCTACTATTAGAGGCACTATTCATCACTCAAAAAACCCAGTTGATTGCGTGACATTGTCAAACCAGAATCAACTTCAACACTTGGACAGACATCTCTATCTCTAGTGTTAGTTCATACAAGACATACAAAGACATGCATGCATGCCTGCATGCATACATGCATACATACATACATACAGCGAAATACTCAAGTTGATGATGCAATGCTCAGAGTAGAGGGAGCATTTAAATATGTGTACAATACAGACAAATTAATCATACTAAACTGATCATTGCTGAAAACATTTTACACAAATTTAACTGGGCATTACTAACAGGGTATTCATAAGGAGGGAGAATAATTGAATATAGGTTTTCTTTTAATCACAAATCTAAAGTTTACTCACTACGACATCTCAGCAGAAGAGGAATTAAGTCATCTTCGAATTCAGTTCCTGAAGAAGGAAAGTAAGTAAGTGAGTAAACTTTATAGTTGTGTTTTAAAGAAAATCTAAATTAAACTCGTAGTGTCGTTTTCATAAAACAAACCTCTGCTATTGAATGTTCAAAATCGAGTGATGAATCAGGACCACTAACGACAATGACATTGTCTGCAACGTCACAGTGGTGATCAGTTGATGTATTGTCTGCCATGTTGAAGTAGACAGACCACAGCACACAGGGCTTTGTGTTCTCCTCTGCAGGAGCAATGTCTGTAAATGAAGCATTACATGACGATGAGTGAAGATGTTCAATTCCTAAAGAAAACAGCCAAAGTTTGTTGAAACATTGAAAACTAAGTTAATTTAATAGTTATGTGAAGAAGAAAATTATTCAATCATGACATGACAATCTTGTGTCAACGTATTGATGCCCTTAGCTTATGGACACAGCTCTGTAGCCACTACTTGGCACCCCATGTCTGTTGTTGGCACAAGATAATCAGCCATGAGGGATGACTACTAAAGATTCATCCTCGCATGGCAATAGCACACCAAGCACTGCATGACAAACAAATATTCCCCAAGCACGACGACCAAACATTGCTTTCCTTTGAGAACAATACATAGATTGAGATTAGTAGGTGATTATTTTCTCACTGTGGATAACTGATCAATTGTGTCTGGAAGAATCTACCATTTTCCCATAAGGATTGTTGAATTACATCAGGCCTTGATGGCAAACAGGTGCACCCACCTTCATCACAGTTCTCCTGGAACAGCTGTTGAACTGTGGATGCTAAGTCAGTCTCCGCATCAGCTGTCGACTGACATGTCATGTGAACCAGGTCTACATCAGACACGGAAAACCATCATTAGGGAATCAGGGACAGGGAAAATAAGGACAGTTTCTTGGGTGCACACATGGTGTCTGCAGACATCTGTGTTAAAGTTTTTATTGGATGCAATTTGTTATAAAGGTAAGGTTTAGGGGTATGTTAAAGTCTGAATAAATTAAGGGTTTGGGGTTAAGTTATTTGGGTATAGTTATTACATTTTATACAGACTTATTATACAGTGGACTCCACTTAATAGAATCACTTTGGGCCAGAGCAATTTGATTCTATTAAGAGGCTGATTCACTTAAACGGTGCACTCACTGTACAGAGGGAATAAGGAATGATTCTGTCACAAACAGTATATATGATTCTACTAAACGGCTGATTCTGTAATTTTTTATTCTGCTAAGTGTAATCCATTGTATTTAAAAATAGCAATTAACATAGAACTACTGTTTAATATAGTCCATGTTTTCTTGAATTAATGGTTATTTCTGCTTGTGTTCGGAATGGGGCTCAGTAAAATTCTAGCGTATATATAATAAAAAATTCAGAAGTTGATTTGCCAAGTGAAACTATAGCCAATAATACTTACAGAAGCCACTTGGGCAAGCCATTGAGCATGGCGCCAGTTCGTAGACTGTGATTGGTTGTGCACGGCCTTCACCTGCTGGTAGACGTAGCAGTGTAATCTGAAATGTGTAACCCAACAAGTGTGATGAAATAAGCATCTAAAAGCCACATGTTTAAACTAATCTGTCACCATAGCTTTCTTATAAATTGTACTACCAGTTTTGATTGTAAACATGGATAATTGTATCTTAGAAATCATAAACCTTTAACCATTCTGTACAATTTGCAATAACTTAAAAAATGTTGGATCAGGATTGGACATAAATCTACAGCTATACGACCAACTATGTTTATAATTATTTTATCTACTGCTGAACTTTTTACCAATACACGACTTCCTGTAAAATTTATTAAATCACAAAGTTTAATAGCAGGAATTGGGGGTTCAAGAAATTAAAAGATTTGTTCATTTCTCCACTTACCTCTTCTTGACTAGTTGGTTGGATACTCTTGTTTGTGAGAAGGATACCCCTTGAAATTTCCTGTCTGCAACACAAACAATGAATCAATGGGAGCAATTTATAGTGATCTATCCTACTCACAATATATTGGGGCACGTCCGATGTTGTTTGTGGTTTCTCATGCAGGAAATATTGTGTATTTCCTACAGTTATGTGGCAGAATAACTAAACCAGAAAGTGTACATAACCTTTACACATACCATGACCACTCTGAATTGCATTGCAACAGTGTTAGACTGAGATTGTCATTATTATTATCTTACAACTAAACTGTACCAAAACAAAGTTGAGTATTTATAGTTAAAATCATAAAATTAACTTAACCATTTTTTACTACACAGATTAGGGAAATAAGACAAGAACTAATGGAAGTGATCAAGGCACAGAACAGATGGTTAGGACACATCATCATAAGTGAAGGACATAAAATGGTAATTACAAGGAATTGAAGGGGAAAAGACCAAAATTAAGGAAATGGATGGGTCTTTGAATAGACTGGGAGAAGGATGAAGAGGGTGGGAAGGAAGGGGGAAGGAAGGGGGAAGGAAGGGGGAAGGAAGGAGGAAGGAAAGAAGGTAGGAAGGAAGTATGGAGGAAGGAAGGAGGAGTAAGTAAGGAAAGAAATAAGGAGGGTGGGAGGAAGGAAGGAAGACGGAGGAAGGGAGGAGGGTGGAAGGAAGGGGGAGAGAAGGAGGAGGAAGGAAGAAAGGGGAAGGAAGGAAGAAGATGGGGCAGAATGGAAAAAATGGGATGCAACGCCCATTCAAAAGAAGTAGGGCATTGGTACAAATGCACCTTGTATATCTACGGTTGTGGTTCTTCACATCTTACAATGTTGGTGTTGTAGGAAGAGGAATAATTAAAATAACTAAAATATACACCATACCTGGGATGGGAATGCTGTGGGAAGATGTCTGTGCTGGCATAACTTGACTCCATTATGAGCCATCTGAAACAAGATCCAAGTCATCGATATGTTAACACCAGCTATATCAAATTAAACTCTGTCAAAATGTGTTGCAACTGTTGAATTATTATACAGTTGACACATACAATTACTTGTTTTCTACTTAGTCACATATGTAAAAAAATTTACTTAAACATTTTGTTATAATATTTATATTTTAATGTCCAATACAATGAGCTAAAAATACATTATACAAAACCGTGTATAATTACTATACATTTGGCAAATGTTATCTTTTGTTAACGCTATAGCATATTAATGTTGCACTAACCTACAATTTAACCTTTGACCTTCTGTGTCGATGATACCAGTGCATCTGAAATATAAACCAACGTCTTTCTTAAAATATGTCTTTGATTGACCATTTATACGAAACATAAGATCTTCCACATGTGATTAATTTTCACAGGACCTCATCTATATATATGTCTTGGAAGGCAAACAAATTCACTTCCCTAAAGAATTGCTCTCTATATATTTGTGTAGTTTCTCCCCAGATCTCCCTAATAGTTCCTGGTACATGTCCTATCCATCACTGACTTCCACCAGAATCAAATTCTATGAAATCCACAACCAGAACCAGTACATAAAACTGTGTATTCCCAATATGTTACAACTATTAAATTTAAAAATCTAATTCCTGAATTGAAATGATAATTTTCCCCACTCCAGGGAATTAACTGTAGAATTTTTATAGTAGCAACATCAAAAAACATTTATTTATTATGCACTGGCCCCAATTTCATGAATCAATATGCTATACATTAATATTACATAACACAATAAATTACTGTATAAAAATTATAATTTAATTTTAACTATGAGTTCTGCTACTTTACTTCCTACAGACCTCTTTGATTCGTTCACAACCAGCGACTGCGCCGACCTCCGCAAACAATAGATGCCTCCAAACACTGCACACATCCTGAAAAACAATAAGATACTTCTATGAAGGGACTGACATTCCAGTTTCTTGGGAAATTTGACATTGTTTTACCGCTATGGAAACTTGTATTTATTTCTCCAGAAGAAGCCAAGAGATTCAGCCAAAATAGCTGGAAACAATAATATAGACTTTTAGGCTTCTGCCAGGAAAAACAATGTCAAAGATACTTATTAGTATTAATAACACCACAAGATACTCATTATGAATAAGACAATGAGTCATTGCTCTTCCATATAATATATATATATAAATATATACTGCCAAAAAATAGTAATTTACTATACTGCAGTGTGAAACGTCATCTCCAAAGATGGGGTGAGTTAAGAAATCTATATATACAAAAAAAATCATGCAGTGTAGGATTACAAAAAAACAGGGTAGAATATTTCTACAATGACTTGATGACTTCAAGGGCAGCTCTCTGAAATGCTTCTGCAGGTGCCATGACCGCTTCCTGGGTGAGCGTGTTCCACATTTGGATAGAGCAAACATAGAATGAGTGCTGGTAAGTCACGCAGGTGGCTGGTAGTGTTCACAGTTTATACTTGTGGTAACGTCTTGTGACAATGATGGTAGACAAACTAATGCGAACTAGTCTATGGTGTATCATAAAACAAACAGCGGCATCTCTAAGGTAATGTCTAGTTCATAGTAAATTCTACATCAGGTTAGGGTGACGCAAATAAGGTATGACAACAAACCTGCAGAAGCATTGCGGCAGCTCCCCACTCCCATATAAGGGCCACAAGAATGCAGTGTTTCCATAGCGACCGAGTGACTGCAGAAACCGCTGAGTGGACTTCAGACCCTGATCAAGAACAGGTGTCACATTATTTCTTGATGAAATAACAGAGAAATTTTATTATGCTTTCTCTGTAAAACAAGTGCCCATAGCTGATCATTTTAGCAATACAGTGGGTGATAGTGAGGGAGAGAGAGGGGGAGAGGGGAGGTGAGAGGGGGAGAGAGGAGGAGAGAGGGGAGAGAGGGAACAAGTGAGAGGGGGGAGAGAGGGGGAAAGAGGGAACATGTGAGAGAGGGGGAGAAGGGAGAAAGGAAGAGAAAGGATAGAAAGGGAGACAAAGCAAACGGGAGAGAGAGGGAGACACGATAAGAATAGAGGGGAGTTAGTGAGTGAGTGACAGAGAGAGGGGGAGAAATGGAGAGGAAAATATGGATAGAGGGAGAGAGGATGGAGGCAGGGAGAGGGAGAAAGAGAACATTACATCAGTAAAATACCTCATTATAAGCTACTACAACTCATAATTTACTTACGTCTAACGTTGATGTTTCTTCAGTTGCCATGGCAATTGAATTTTGGACGTAATGTCTCACATTGGCCGTAAGTTTCCTTGACTGAAGAAATTCTGTAAAGGGCTTATCCTCGTAATCTGTAATAAGCAACACAGAACAATCAACACAAGGTTGAGATAAGTTTAATGCTGACACCTGCAGCAGTATCTAAAGTCTACCTGGTGATGGACAGGTGTTTTCAGGTGTACATTATATTGCTCAGAATCATAGAATTGTCTCTTTTTTTACTATCAGTATATTCTAAATATTGATCCATACAAGATGATATTAGGAGTATATCATTTGTGTTTTAGCAAGTGGTCTGTACATTACTTTTATAACCATCAATTATTATTTGCACCAACAAGATTAATTGAAATACATTCAGGTACTAATTTCTGAAACTGTGAACAGTGTATCGTGAATGAAAGGTTTTGAAAGCGCAGCAAATGTAATCAAATCACCGTCCTCTCATTTCAGAGTTCCACATTTCCACATTTTAACCACCATGTTACTGCATACTGTGCCCCACAATATGATGGCAAAAGAATTTGGCTTAATAGTGATGTGTTAAGTAAAAATTACATCACGGAGACTACCACAATCTCTTCCAGAGGAAGCAATGTTGTTGATGGTTTAACTCACCTCTGTATTCAACAGGATGCTTATCAAACTCGAGGCAGAATGTGAGCAGTTTCATCAACATACGTTTCTCAATCATCGACACCTGTTTACTGGAAAACACGTCCGCTCTAGAACAGGGCACCTGGTGATGACAAATAGTAACATGTAATTCCTATGAAGCACAATATCCTTAAAAAGCTCAAAATGCTTTACATAGTTGTGCACATCAATGCAATAACCTCAAAAGTGCCACACAACAAATTGTTGTTTGATCTTCGAAAATGGTTGCTAGGTGTCTCAATGGCAATTTCGGGGTTATTGCATTGATGCGAACAGTAATTTTCTTGAAGATTGCATTATCATTGTCAAACTCAATTGTGATCTTCTCAGTTTCACACCAATGGCACTTTTGGGGATATAAATTATTATTAAATTATAAATAATGTATAAAATAAATGTCTATGAATAAAAATAAATCATCCCTTAGATATGTTAATATCGTAGACAAAATGCTGCTGCTGCTTAATTAATGTTTTCTGCTGTTGACTGTAAAGTCTCACCACAGAATCTGACCATATTTATCATCAAATCATGTCTATATAATGAAGTAGTTTGTTCATACATTAAAAAATATTCAAAATTTTCCTCGGATGGGATATTCCGTATGTATCAAATTAAACAGATAACAATTAAATTAAATTTTTTAACATTGGTTCTTTAAAATACATTTGGATGATCAAGATCTTAGAATAGATATAGTTTATATAATTATATAACATGATTTTATGATATAACAATGAGACTTTGTAGGTTTAAGTGAAATGTGAATAGCGCCATATTTCAAGAATAGGGACACAGCGTGGTATATCAAAACATCAAGCGGCAAGGTACACCCACCTGCTGAAGTTTTCCATTGAGGAGAGTCAGGACGCGGGTGACTGACTTGAACTCACAGTACTTAGCAATGTCAGACTTTATGAGCAACTCAACCATGGAACCCCGACAATATAACACCTGTCACACACAAACAACGCACAAGTCACAAGTCAAGATTAAATCTGCATTATCAAGAACTTCATACGTCTCATCCAGCCAGAACATCAATGTCACTGTCACTGTCAGGAAAATCCCTAACAACTTACCTTGGCAAAATATGTTAATTTTAACATTGTAATGTATATGATCCACACAAAAAATATACATTGAACCTATTTAATTAAAAAAATATGAATAAAAAATATAATGAATAATAATAAATAAATAAATAAATAATGAATTAATAATAAATAAATAGTATATCAATAATACATAAATAATAAATCAATAACAATTAAATAATAAATCAATAAAGTAATAACAATTAAATAATAATAAATAAATAATTAATGATTATTAATTCATAATAAATAAATAATTAATTAATAAAAATAAATAAGTAATAACTTTTGGCCTTATATAAGATGAACACGGGGGTTTGTCCCCTAGTATTTGGTGTTCATGGGGTTTTCTGCGCAGACAGGCTTCCTGTTTCTTCATCGGTATTCTTGGCTTATGTTTATATAGGTTAGCGAAATGGCCCCACCTGTTTGTAATTAAATTTGTGTATTGGTGGTGGAATGTCTGTATTCTTTGCATTACATGTTCATGACGGCTTCTTGATGTATATATGTTATCGTCATGCTTGAAGGAATGTGGGCTCTGAGAAACTTGCCGGACAGGGCTGTACATGTGTTCAGTTCCTGTCTGGTTTGCTTTGAGGAGCTCACATTCCTGTTAATATTCTTCCCAAAGTGGCTGCGTGATAAGCAGTCCACTTTGCCATAAAAAACGTCATTTATTTGGCCTGTTTCAATTCTCTACTACATCGGACTTGTGTTGGTTATTGCATAAAAATAAATAAGTAATAAATAAATAAAAATAATAATAAATAAATATCTACAGATTTCTCAACCACAGTTACTATTACATAACTAAATGATAAATAAACTTACACACAATAAACAGATCCTAGAAGTAACAAAACTTGTGCCTGACCTTGGGCATGAGATCGATACTGAATTTCCGCCACTGCTGCTTGATCTCCCTAAAGGTGGGCTGCTTCCCTTTAGTTTCTGGGTCTTCTTTTGCCGTCAGTCCCGGATCATCCACACACCCACCAGTCTTATCACCCTCCTGGGTGACTTCCACGCCATCATCAACACTGGAAGTTGACACAGATGTCAACTCCTCAACATCGTTTGTCGTCAAGGCATCCAGTGACATTGCCATTTGATCTACTGTGCCAGTGTCTGTCACTATGTCAGTGTCAGAACATCCCGTCGTGTCACTGACATGTGTTTTGTTGGCATTACTAGACAGGTTCACAGATGATTTGACATTGCTACTGTCTGTGACGTCACTGGATTGGCAGGATAGATCAGCTTCAGAAACCTGCAGGGGGTTGTGTACAGATGTCTTGGTGCTGGTGTGACCTTCTGTGTGACCTTCCATGTGACCTTCTGTGTGACCTGTCATGTGACCTTCAGTGTAACCTTCCACCTTTGGTTGCTCCTCTGGTCTGTCTTCCCTGAAGAAAACAAGAAAAAATATAATCTAATAAGCATAACAATGTCATAGAATGGTGACCCATTGTTTAATAAATGTGTTGGCTAAGCATTGTTATAATGATAAGTTGCAGCTAAGATAAAAGATAAAGAATCTTGTCCACTTTAACAAATCTAGGCGTTTTACATTTCACCCCCGCCGGCACACTTATTCATCCCAAGACAAACACAATTTCTCCAGGAAGCATTAAACCATGCTGCAATTATTGCACAGCAGCTAATCATTCACACAACTCTACTACTCTTTACAGCCAAGCCATTTATACAGCTGACTGAATTGGGGCAATATGGAATGATCAAAACTGACCAAAGTTCAAAATGGTAGCATGAGGATTCAGAACCTAGTTCTCGTGACGAGCCTACACACTCTACCACTGTGACTGCCATTAAAAGCTATGTAGTACAAACTTCAGTTGGCATGTGGACATAGAAGTCTATCAAGAATCCAGACTTTTTTAATCTATATATATCAGAGATCTGTCAATTATTTTATCATGTTGCAGATTGTAGATATACATGTATATAATTAAAATGACTGCATTGTTGTTAATGTAACAAGATATTACATAACAACATTGCTGTTTTTTATACATAACCAAAGCAATTTGAAAACATTACACGCACATCACATGGATGTGTTCGATGACACTGGAGATTGTGTTGGACTGCACCCTCAAGGGCAGTGTCGTCTCCCCTTCCTGGAGCAGCGTGGTGGGATCGCTTCCCTCCTGCACTGTCAGATCCTGTTCGATGTCACCCTGGAAAAAGTGGGAAATTCTAGTCTAAAGCTTGAAAGTTGTAATGTGAACCACAGAGAATATTATTACATCCAGCGCGAGATGAATACATGTGTTCTTCTGTCACTACATTTCTCATATTTAAACATACAAAGTCTGGTCATAATTATTTATCATAAAATCACGCTAAATAGAATAATCTTGTTTTCATTGCCCAAATATGTTTTCATGAACCACATTAAAAATATACTTTCACATTTAACAAAATGTACTTTCGCATATATAGTAGCCCCCCCCCCATCTTATAAGGCCACCCATTCTGCAAAGGTACAGTGGTCTTATAAGAGGGATGGCCTCTCGTGACAGTAGACATATTATGGAACTAATTATGGGTGTACACTTTGCTAATAAACTATTATTATGTAATACTAGCTATAACATATGTTATTACCACTAATGTTTGTCGAAATTCAAATTGCAAGAAATTGTAAATATTACATCCCAACAATTCTTATTAGTATTACACTCTGTTAAACTAACTGTAAAATATAACATGGCAAATTACAGTACCCTTTGTTGTGCTATCCATTTATGTAAGGACTCAAAGTGGAATGATGCCCAGTCTCCACTGTAATAGTCATTCCTGCAAAGCAACATTTGAAGCTGGAGAAAATATACAATGTTCACTGAAAACATAAATGTCACAAGACGATTAAATTATAAATTGGGAAGACCAGAAAATAGCTGGAGAAGGATAATCGATGGTGTAATGAAGAAATTTGGAACCTTCTAGAAAAAAAAAACACAGTGCTCCAACTGGAGAAGTGTTGTTTTGGCACTACGTTTGGCACTATGTTTTGGTACTATGTTCCAATTAAATGAATAAGAAGAAAAAACATAAATTATTTTGTAAAGAACAGTAAGAAATTTATATTTTTTATATTACTGAAACAAGAAAGCCCATAAGCATCACAATTGCTATTCATAAATGTGATGCAACTTATATATTACAACAAGATATTACATTTGTTATCTTGCTTTCAGATTCATTCATTTAATCATACCCTCTTGCAAGGTAGTTAGCAGCATCATGAATGGTTCTACAGTCAGGACTGGGTCCAATTATGTAATTGTAATTGCAATTGTAAATGATTACAGCAAAATCCTGTAATTGTAATCAACTTCGGTTTTGAAATTCTGGTGTAATTGTAATTAAAATATGTTGTTGTGTTGTGTAACCCATGCAGGACCTGCTCATATAATCAAAGGAATATTCAGATATAACAAGTGCACCAACAGAATACCTCTGGCCTTCCTAAGCAATGTTTAAGTGCAATCTGCCAGCAGACACTTCACACCTGGCTTCCAAAGAGCTCCAAATATGCCAAAGGGCATCACCATTAGCTGTTTTCAAGGTATGCTCCAATTGGTCAATGGTCTGTCTTTTCTTTGATTCTGTAATCTTCTATCAGTGAAGGGCCAGGTGGTGGTTTCTGTTGATACAGTACTTAGATCATGTAATTAACACTGCCCAAGTCAGTAAATTAGCTCAATTGAGAGTGAGCTACAGCCCACAGGTTTATTAGGTAATAATACTGACTGGGTTTGAAGCCAACAGACACATGGTAGACAAACTAGGGTACAACCTCAAAACACAACTGCCAAGTAAACCAATCTGGGTATAACACAGTAGACAAAATGGGTGTACACCAAGGAGTATACACAAAACCCCTCAGGACGCATAATGATGTGAATATTGCTAATGTACTGGTATGAATTATTTGTGGTTACATTTTATGAGTGGAATTGCTTTGAAATGGCTTAGTAGATTGGAGAGACTCATTCGGATTTCAAATGGTTGTGGCCTTTATTTATAGTTGTACTGTACTCCGTGTAATTAAACATTAATCAATGAACCAAGCAAACATTACATTGTATTTATAAGGAACAATAATATTTATCTAGGTAATATGAAGGTATATGAAATCATGAAGTCACGGTTCAACAAAATGTACAAACATCAGCAAGTTCATTATATTTGTTTATCAATCATACTATTCGTACACACAATCAGCAACATACATGCTACATAATTAACAAATGGTTCTGCATAATACAAGTGTAATTGTAATTGAAATTGTGTAATTGTAATTTTTTTGAAAATTTTAGAAGTGTAATTGTAACAGAACTGAAAAATTGAAAGTAATTGTAACTGATTTGATTTTTTGTAATTGGACCCAGCCCTGTCTACAGTGACTCATGAGAGATGGCATCCACAGCAGATTTACCCTGAGTGGGGTATTTTACTTCCCCTGGCATAGACACCAGACAGACTACCCTAGTGACAGTTTTAGTGTCTCTTCCGAAAGATACAGGCTCACTTTCAGATTAGACAATAATACTTTAATGATTACAGGTATAAGCAGTATTTTCTCTGTTTAATTTATGCATTAATCTGTGGTTGATATCATATTATACTAGTCATTTACCTGTCTATGTGTAGGACACTCTGACCAATTCTGGATAAGGCAGCAGCCACAATGCATTCTGTCATTCCTACAACAGACAGTCTACATTAGTTCTTTTGTAGGCATTCATGTAACCTGCTAATTGGTATGTCAATTATTAATATTTTCTATCCACGTTGAACAGGGTCGGCAAATTTCTGACAAGATGGTAAATACCATGGTAAACACCTTGGTATTTACCGCCTCATCAGAAATACCTTTTTAAAACATTATAAACCATCAGAAACCATTAGAAATACCTTTCTGATGTAATATCTTTGTGACGTATAACTATAAAGCATCAGCAAATAAAAACACACAGTTTTATTTAATGTGTAGATTGTAATTTAAAATCAATATATTAATGCATCATTATCCTGTCACCATTCATATGTAAGTACAATATTTACTCTGTAAGGAAACTGACTGGGGTGTAAAGTGCATACCAGCAATAACACAAGGATCTCTTTGTGGGGTTCTTGGAGTTATGATTAAGCAATACAAATGTAGTTACAAGCAGGATTGGCCAGTAAAAGGCTCTCTTTATTACAATATAATTATACAGACTGGGACTCAATATCAAAAAAGATTTCAACTCAGTTCCAGTACTGTCCAAAGTTAAAATCAGGTTACTGCTTTGAGCGGATAGTGAGCCACAGCCATATTGACTGGGCTTGCTTTATAAACAATGCTAATATTATGCTAAATTGTTGGTTAAAGATTGTCCAATTGCTGGATAACAGACATGGTGTGACTGAACTGACAAAATTTCTAAATTATATCAGCAACTTTGAGATAAGGTAAATTGTATGCATAAAGTGCTGACAACAGCTAAATTGTTGTGTAGATTGTCAGTTTGACTTTAACTATATGTCAGTCACAAGGCACATTTTTATACACAGATCATGCTGACATGTGACTTTTATGCCATGTTTTCATGACATTGTGCCATGTTTTCATGACATTAATTGTGCCATGTCTTCAGGCATATTTGTTTTGTCTCTCCGACCTGTCCGTGGAGCAAAATTTGCTATTCTATTTGAAGCGGAGAGGTCAATTGATCTCTCAGCGCTAAATAGAACAAACCGGAGAGGGTGTCCAGACCGCTACAGTCTCACTGCCTGCGGGGCATGTTATGAGCAGAGAGGTTCTGGTCACATGACTTTAATCAACGAAGGGAAGTGGCATTTGTACAAAATATGAAATTATATATGTAGTTTTTTGTTTGTTTGTACTTGTGACAACACAGTGATGTATATTTAATGCTGTCATCGTCATCATCATCGCTGAAGGAAAAATTACTAACAATTGACTTGGTTACTCATTCTGTGTCTGTGTTGTTTATGGGTGATAACAAGGTGGTTGCTACCCTCTCTGAAGTTTATTCTATTTGACTCTCTCCGCATTCTTAGCTTCCGGTGGCTCCACGGACGTCAAAAAGAATACGCCTAAAATTACCTTGCTGGATGGCTGAGATGCATGTTATTTTTTCCAAATTGTGGTTATAATTTCTTCACAAAATGATGGTCATCATAAAAATGGCACAAATGGTTTTTGTGATAAAAGCCTTGAAATAAGTATGATCTGACTCGAAGTCTCCATGATGAGTGACAGGTGATTACGTTTGTGAAGCATAAAGGTTTATGATGAAAGAAATGGAAAAGGAAAAATGTACTTGTTTAAATAGCTCAACATTTACTGTGCTTTTATTATAACCACAACTACAGAGAAGCCAAGTTAAAGAATTCGGAGGAATTAGAAGGATGCCATGTTATGTATTGCCATTGTCAATTGACACTGTGTCTGTGTAGCCACTTTTTATATAAAATGTGAATTATTTTCTATAGATTTGAAAATGAAGGAGAATTAAAATTGGCAAAAAATGATGGAGATTTCCTTCCAAAAACAGGAGACTTGGAACCTATGGGTCTACCAGCTGGAACACTTTTTAATGCTTACTGTAACTACTACACTATCACAATTATGCCTGGTGTCTTCGAGACACGGATGGCGCACTACGCAGCTATCGAGACCGTCATTCGTGTCAACAAACGCCTTCTACTAGTATTACCGGATTTAACTGAACTGTTTCTACAAGAGAGTCGTTTATATAATGATGACCAAAACGTAAACTAGTTGTCTAGCGGCGGGCTAACGAAACCATTTACTCACCAGTACCCAAAACAATCGCGTCGTAGTCGGACGGTAGCTTGTCGTCGGCCATTGTTGTTTTACTGGAGGTCCAATGATGACGTCAACACGACGGTATTTTGAGCCCTGCGCTTGTCGTTCACTTCATACGAAAATATGATAACATATGTAAACAAATATCAGGTTGTTCTATAATTTAAATAAATATCCCAAGCACCATAGCGCTTCATTTTGGTGGTGAGTTGCCGCATAACTTAAGCGTTGTTCTAATGTTTTCAGGGCTTGATGTTACATATGCGATGTCTTGTGCACGTCTTCCTGCCAGCTGATCGTGGGATCCCGCTGATCGTCATGTGACCGGTTCTGCTTTTGTAAACACTGTGGGTGGGTTGCAGTAATTTCTCTTTGTGTCGGAATGACTTAAATCTAGATTTCTGGTAAGTATTTGACTTACTTTTACATTCGCTACAAATGATTACGTTATCTGACATTACCACGGTAAAATCGATTGGCAATGTCCAGACGATGTTAGGCCTTAGCCGGGTCACTGACACTGGTTCACTGACACTGTCACTGAACTTGAAATATTGACTTGATAAGTTGATTAGCCATCACTGGCATTAGGCCCTTAAAAAAGTATATACCATGATAGAACATTGACAATTGATTTTAAGTTAAAGAACACATAATTTTTTATTAATATACCTTTATTAGATACAAAGACATTGCAATGTTAATACAGTGAAAGTTAAGAAATTCTTTGTATCTTGTATACACTGACTGTACTGGCAAAAGAGTCTAATTTTTTTTCTGTATATATAAATGTATGATTAAAATGGCATAACTGTTTTATTTGTAGATATATTTGAATACATTTTTTGCCGGATTTGCAAGCACATTAATTAATTAGGGTCACAAACATAATCCAGTCATGTATCATTTAATTAATAAGTCAATATTGGCTAATTAGTGTGTGAAGTCAGCATAACAACACATTTTGATAAAAGGCCATAACTTCCATGATTATGAAGATATTTGTATAATTTGATCAGGGTTTACAAACGCATTAACCATGATCATAAATATACATCAACACAGTCATTTCATAATAATAATATAATAATAATTGACTTCTATGGCGCCTATATCCTCAGGAACCTGAGCTCAGAGGCGCAACAAAACAGAAACAGTAAGCGTAATCGTAAACAGGGACGCGCAAAAGTCAGTATCAGAACGAGGGACAACCGAACATTTATGGTGGGAATGCAATTTGGAATAGATATGTCTTGAGTTTTTTTCGGAAAATAGCAATAGTTTCAGATGTTTTCAAAGTGATAGGGAGTTCATTCCAGACCCTAGGTGCAGCGACAGAGAAAGCACATTTACCCAAGTTAAGTTTTGTTTTAGGTACAATAAGTTGTTGTGAAGTTGATGATCTTAGCTGTCTAGGGATATTTGAAAGATGCAGGAGACTAGCCAAGTAGGATGGTTGTTGTGTAGATAGAATCATTTGATGCAATTAATGAGTCAATAAGATTGTCAAACTCAACAGACCAAGACATTTTGATTAAAAAAAAACAATTTCCATGATTATGAAAATATTTGTATAATATAGTTTTTAAAAAACCATTAAACAGGGTCATAAATATACATAACACAGTCATTTTATAATTCAATTGATGCAATTAAAAAGTCAACATTGTTTAATTAATGCACAAACTCAACAGGTCAACACATTTTGATAAAAGGCCATAACTTCAATCATTATGAAGATATTTGTATAATTTGTTCAGGGTTTCAAAAAACATTAAGTAGGGTCATAAATATACACTACAGTCATTATCATTAATAGTAACTCAGTTAATAAGTCAACAATGGCTAATTATCAAGTCAACATACCAACACATTCCAATGAAAAGCCATAACTTCCATGATTATGAAGATATTTGTATCATTTTGGCAGTGCCAGGGCTTTCTTTCCCTGCCAAATAACATTACATATAAAGAACACATTATGTAATACATTTTTCACAGTATTTCACTGTTGAACCCGACATTTCTCATGTCGAATGGGTGTCTGCTGCAAGATTCTACATTATTCCCTCTGGTAGCCAAGTGCATGACAATTGTTCACAATACACTGTATGCTGAGTGCAGCAATATTCACAGTTCACTGTTTTATAAATCCATGCCGGAGAAGTGTGTCAGTGTTCACAGTACATGTACTTTGTAAGCTGAGTGTGGCAATATTCACAGTTAATTGTTTCATAAATTCATGCTGGTGAAGTGTGTCAATGTTCACAGTACACTGTTTGTTGAGTGTAGCAATATTCACAGTCAGGGTTCACAAGTTTCTGGCGAGATGGTAAATAGCACAGTAAATACCATGATATTTACTGCCTCGTCAGAAATACCTTTCTAACATTTACAGTGTTGGAAACTGTCAGAAACCATCAGGAATTGTCAGAAACCTTTTTGACATAATACCTTTCTGACGTATTATATAACTATAAAGCATCAGAAACTAAAAAAAAAATATTTAATGTGTAGACTGTAATTTAAAATCAACATATTAATCCATTTATATGCAAATACAACTTTTACTTTGTGTATTTTGTTGTGCTCAAATTTGCTTGATTCATTACCACATAGTAATGATTACATAAATAATTGTGGCACCATGGTTTCACTAGGCAGCCAGCTTTTAAAACAACAGGATAAGTGTCAGTCACAATTGGGAAACCATGAAGGAAACTGGCTGGGGTGTAAAGTGCATACCAACAATAAAATTGGAGAGGTGTCAGTGATAATTGGGAAAACAATAAAAGGCTAGGCAAGGCTTTCTTTGTGGAGTTCTTGGAGTTAATATTAAGCAATACAGATGTATTGATAAATTGTGAAAAATTATGTTAGCAACTTCGAGATGGATGTTATGGTAAATTGTAGGTACGTGCATAAAGTGCTGATAACAGCGAACTGTTATTATTGTTGTGTAGAGATTGTCAGATTTACATGAAATGGTAAATTGTGAATATATTAGCAACTTTGACTCATAGCTAGACTACTGTAAGCCATATAACTAGCAATATTATACATAAATCCATAAGAGATATTAGATACTGACAGTTTCTTATGTCAGAAAGTAATTTCTGACAGTTCATATATATGCAACCTACATCTCAACCAATATAGTATATAATAGTAACATGTATAATTTATTAAAAAAATATTGGGTGTGTGTGTAACTACAGTATAAGTAAAATGGGGCACACACACATATATTTTACTTATAGTTAGTACAATGTGAACTGAACATTTTCTAAATGAACTTGACATTTCTTGTGTCACATAGATTTGGTCTAATAAATTATCTTGTGAAATTATTTTTTGGTCTTCCTGTGAAAATCTACAATTATAGATAATGTCAAAAAATAAATTAGTAGTGTAGTTGTAAGTAAAATTAAGTATTTTAATAAAAACCACACTTTCTAAGAATCTGATTGCACTGAATCGATGAAATTGTTAACTAGTGATTTAGAATATATCTTTTGCACAGAGTTTTTCCTTCGATTGTTTCAATCATTAAACAATTACATAATAATTTCATTATTCTAGTAACTTAGCACTGGCTGGCCCAACCAGTTCAATCAACATCAATCAAACAATCTTTTATTTCAGACAAAAGAGTACATGCAATATACATTATGTCCAAATATACTACTTGATGCAGTAACAGGAAAATGAATTCATTACAAAACCAATATAATATGTTTTATATTTGTTTTGCAAAACAAATTTTATTAATGATTATATAAAAAATCATTAATAAAATTTGTTTTGCAAAACAAATATCAAACATATTGTATTGGTTTTGTAAAGAATTCAGTTCATAGAAATGTAAATAAGTAATGATTTTGGTTTTGGTAAAAATCGATCTCACTGTCCAACTCCAAGAATCAAGATTGGACAAAATTGCACAAATTTGGGGTGCTCAAAAATGACACTGGGAAAATATTTTGTACACAGACTAACTAAGACCTCTAAACGACATTTTGAACATCAAGATGTTTATCTTATGTAGCCTTTTCTGCTAAACTTGCAATATAAATGCACCTATGTCATCTAATCGATGTATTTCACCTTAATTTTGGTGCAATTTTAATCAAAAACTGACGACCATGAAAAGGAACGTTTGAAGTGACTAACTTGATGATGATTGACAGGTCCGCGTATAAACAGATGATTGACAGGTCCGCATATAAACAGATAATTGATCTTTCCATGCTAACTCAGACGTCAAGTCTGCATGCACTATTGCCTTTTAATAACTTGCATATTCTGACTGGGAAATGTTATGCACTAAATTTATTGACTATTTCGAACAAATATTCTAGCACTTCTTCATACTAATTAATTCTGAGTAATCTTGAAAAAAATATAGATGTGCTAACAATTGAATTGTTTTTTATTTAACCCTTTTTGTGACCAAATGTCATGCTCTACATCATGTGACCAAATGTCTTGTGACTAAATGTTAGACACCATTACTGTGCCATATATAATTCACCAAAAAATGAGCATATGAACTAATTTTAGACTGTTACTGAGAATACGGGCAAAGATGGCAAAAAATATGTCATTTGCACTGTTTTGTCTACCAGAGTTGGGTTAGTGCAATTTCACACCATCACCCAGTCATGAGTTTGGAGCCACTGGGTAAATGAAACAGGATGTTGGGTAATTCCTTTCAATGTTGTGGAGGTTTTTGTTGCATGGCAAAAGTTTGTGTGGCTCGAGCTGGCAGAAGAGGTAAGGAGCCTTGTGGATAACAAATGAGATATACATATACATGTCTTAAATTTGTATATTGGTAAGTATGTATACATTGAACGTCTTTGGTAAAGAAAAGAGTAGTAATTTAGTAAATGTATTGGCATTGTTGGCACGTTAATATTCAAGTGTTGGCACCAGGAGGCTTGTTTTACCTGCCGGTAAAATATAGCAGCAGCTAAAGTTCTGTCATTGTCAAACAATGTATGAATCAGCTATATGTCCAGCATACCAGACATGCTAGCTGTTAGTTCAGCTCTCTCTCATATAGTCTATGTGCAAAGTCGCAAAATATGTCTTGGTTTTGGAATGTTCGAGTGCAGTTTTCTTAAACCATGCTCATTCCATCAAGCTTGAAATCATCAAAGATTAACGGTAGCTGTCTGCCTAAAGATGAGATAGTTGGGAGAAGAGACCTAGCTATTACTTTCAAATAAAATAAGGATGTATCATTACTTTGTAAATTTTTAGCTTATCAGATAATATCCTGGCATTTAGCACCTGGGTTATTGATGATTTGTTGATCATCTGCATGCACGCACTATATGTGTCATCGGGTATATGTGTACACATTTACTGTGCATACAAAGCAGAAAGGGTGCAGAGCACTGGCTGGGCAGTTGTGTCTTAATTTGGGTTCGGCGTGCTAGATAGTTCATATATTTCATGTAATGTATGCCAATTTGAATGTGGAAATAAAAAAAGGTTATGCTAATTATGGCTGTCTGCAGTTGAGTGCATGTTGTCATCTTTGTAAATTCTGACATGTTGGTTTGAGAATGGTTCTGTAACTTATGTAACACTTTGCTTGCATTTGTGCCATCGCTGCCAACTCAAATATACAACACTAATATTATTGTGGACACAGCGTCTGGTAGACTGTCTGTTACCAAACATCTCCTATATTGGGCTAAAGACCTATATGCCCTTTGAATGTTCTGTAACTTATCCAGAGTCCATCCAGGGGTGGGCCGTTTACGTTTATTACCTGCACATGCTAACATAAGGCTCAGATTTCAATTGAACAACGAAGCCATTGGCTTATTGAGAGTCCAACATTTTTTCAGCAGTTTTTCTGTCTCACGTTTATGACCTCAGTTTTGTCTTCTTGTACCATGTCAATTTAACGTTGATCCAGGTTGGGTTTCTTCCTGGACAGTGGAAGAAACTAAGTACATTCCAGTTTCTTTTAACAGTTCTCATCATAGTCCCTTACATCTTAGCAGTTCCCTACTTGTATTAATAATCAAGTTTTGTAGATCATGTTGTTATCAATTGTGGGTTTATGTCAGTTTCTTCCTTTTATGCAAAAGAAACCTAATTCTTCCAGGACTTTTTTGCACTGTTGTTCCACCATGCAGAAAAAACATGCCAATCCTGTAATTGGTGAAGGTGACATTTTCCATGGCTTCGTCTTGACACACTGGTCATAATAATAACAGAATATTGACTAAAAGCCACAGCATTCTTGTTTCTAAACCACATCATCAATGTTTCTTTATAGCTAAAACCACACAGAAGAGCGCTGACAACAACGACATGGCGTCAGAACATTCTCCACTTCTTCCGGGCACAGAAAGCAACAACTACACCCCTCTGGGCAGGGAGAGAGAGATATATCAGCAGAATTCCTCCCCCAGGGAAACAGTCAAAAATGTTAACTCCGACTACGAAACCAGCAATGAGAACTCTGAGTATCCGCACTTTCCCCAGGACAGGATCACCAGTAGTGTGGACAGCTCTGATGATGTCAAATTATTTACCGATTCAGGTTCCTTCATGCAGCACTCAACCACGTGAGTGCAGCTTTGATTTGCGGTAAAAACAAATGAAATTGTGCAGTGCGTGTGATAAAAGTTGGGAATTCTGGTCTGAAAGCTTACAGGTTCAAGGTTTTAGAAAAAACGAAATTAAAAAATATTGGGAATTGCGTTAGAATATCTGTATGGCATGCACAGATTTTATTAATTCATCACCACATATCTATATAAACATGCACATTCATGCATATATATTTTATCATCTTTAATCTCATGCTCTGATATGTGACACTGTATTATTTATCAATATTTTAAAAACATAATCATTAAAATTCCGGCTCATATATTATTGATACATAGGATTAATTTTTGTGGCGGAAAATTCAGCTTACTTCTGCAGTTATATGTGCAATGGTGTCAGAAATATTGTAGAATATACGTACATAGATATGTTCAGATATCTTTTGAGTATTATGAAAACTTGTTTTGGCCTGCTGTAACATATCACTGCATTGATATGTTTTAGCAATAATGAAAGTGAAAGTTCATACATGTACGATGACTCATAAATTGCTTTAGATAAACAGGATGGAGTTGATGACTCGCCAGAATGTTCCATAATACGAACCAGACAAGTTGCTAGAACTATTCCAGAAATAGGGGTCAGACCACAGTTAGACTTCCTGAAATGTTTCACCCGAATGTAATGCCTAAAAATATGCAATTTAGCTGATTTTAGTGATTTTATTTAAAAATTATGTGACCGGTTTTTAGCTAATATTGGCTGTCAAACAAATAATGATGTGACAAGTAGGAGAGTTCATAATTTGTCCACACATACAACAATCAAATTGGACACTTTCACAGACAAAAGCTTTCCAGTATCTAACTAAATCACCATCCAAAGCAACATGTTCCAGGCACAACAAAGTAACACATTACAGACGGCACAACAAAGCAACACGTTACAGACGGCACAACAAAGCAACATGTTCCAGATGGCACAACAAAGCCATTGGCTTATTGAGACTCCATAACTAAACATCTCTGTGGGACCAGTAATATATCATAATAAAGTTTATAACTTGGTGGGACTGTTTCTAAAATATTAAAGGTCCTTTTTAAATGGGAAACATGATGAATATTACTTTGGACTTTCAGCAACATTCAAAGCTTGATTAACATTACTTACGATGAGGTGGAACTGTTTGTGAAATAATAAAAGTGTGATGACCTCTCAATGTCTGCCCTCCTCTTTCCTCCCGCCATCCTCCTCCGTCCTCCCGTCCTCCTCCATTAAATTTTTTTCTTTTTTTAATGTGTTATTTCATGGGTCACCATTTTGAATTGCTGTTCTCATTCCCAGTGAACACATGCACAACAAATTTGTGAAATTACTTGAGATGCAAGAAATAAAATGGCAACAAATAAGTTGACTTTTTATAATTTTTTATTTTGAAAACAAAATCATAATTTTTTATTTTGAAAACAAAAAAGTGTGACTTTTCATCGAAAAAGTGGGACCGAGGGAAAAGCGGTATTTCCCACTCGAAACATTATTTCTGACTTGTTCGAATTGTTTCAGCAACATTGAAAGCATGATGAACTTCATGAAAGGAATGCTAGGCACAGGGATCCTTGCCATACCGGCAGCCCTCAAGTACTCTGGATTGTGGGTATGGCTGTCACTGGGACATACATGACTTTATATTATGGGCTAGTTAAATACTTGCTGGGATTTGTACAGAACAATACATTTTTTCAAGGTTTTTATCCAATATCAAACTTTTATTTTTATGTGTAAATTTGTAGTGCTGATATATATAATATAACAGAATATTATGTATTAGTTATCTTATTATAGAATATATTATGTTTGAACAAATTATATTACTTAATATCAATAATGTGATAATCCAATGTTTGTCACTGACTCTAATATTGTTGTGATCAGCATTTTATAACTAACGGAAATGTGTTTTTCGCACACTGACATCACTGCTTATCTGCTCTTTTTGTGGAGTCAAACATTGATATGGAATGGTCAGATGCCAAAGAATATTGCTCCTGTCAAAATTTCAGTAATTAGTTAACTTGTGAATATAAAAGAGACATGCAATCAGCTAGTGTGATTAACTGTATTAAAAACTCTGATTTCAGGTTGGATTTATTTCCCTTGGCATTCTGGGTATTTTCAATGGCTACTGCATGCACATGCTTGTCAACTGTGCCATGTGTCTTTGTGCCAGGTAAGACATAGTTATACATCTACAAATAATAAACATGTTTATTTAACTTCTTTTTTATTAGATGGTTTACGGATCTGTCAACCTAATATTTTCTGGAGGGGCAGAGGGTTTTTTAAAAAAATCTCCCACCTTTTTCCCTGACATTTACTCACATATGATTGTATTTGTAACCATGATGTATTCGTGAACCTAAAAGTATGATGATAAATGATTAAATTTAAGATACTGGGAGACAATAGGTGGTCATCACGAAGTCTACTCATTGGGCATGATCTTTTGCACCATTTACAACATTTGATTAACCTTGTGCCTATTACAACTCAGTCAATTAAAGATGTAGCCAATTTGCAAGTAGCTGTAGTCAATTGGCCGGTAGCTGTACTCAGTTGGTCAGTAGCTATAGTCATTTGGCCAGTAGCTGTGGCCAGTAGCTGTAGGTAGTAGCTGTAACCAATTGGCCAGTAGTAAGGAGTTGTAGCCAGTTGGCCACTAGCTGTAGTCAATTGACCAGTGGCTGTAGTCAATTGACCAGTGGCTGTAGTCAGTTTACCAATAGGTGTAGCCAGTTGACCAGTAGCTGTAGTCAATTGACCAGTGGCTGTAGTCAGTTGACCAGTGCTACTCAGTAGCTGTTGTTTAGTTGTGAAACACTGATCATATGTCACTAATCACAGCCAAAACCTCAATGTGCTGACATTTCCCATACTAGATAGGTTAGATTTTTCACAAAATGTGTCTAAGGCAACATGAACGAAACATCTAGTTGAGAATACAGTTTTACAGATCTTCCAAGTTGGCAAAAACAAATATAGCGGGGTTCTCCACCTGCATGGGATCTCATTGTGGGAAGTTGTTTTCAAGGAGGTTTAATGAATAGTTCTCCATTCGTGCTCCCACAAGACTTACCCAATTAACAAACCATCGAGCTCTGGTAAGTTTCTACATCCCGCAAAAAACATGAACTTTTGTAGGTGAAATGATTTTCAGTTTTTTGGATTTATTAAGTTTATTTATATCCATAATTGATTAAATTATATCAATCAGTCATGTGTAAATAAACTTAATTAATCAAGCCAAAAACACTGAAAATCAATGGAAAAAGTTGTAAAATCAAAAGCGACAAAAGTGGGAACTTTTTTAAAGCAGGAGAACCGGGGCATTTTTGAAAAATGACCCAACAGTGGGAGGTCTTCCGCCATATTGGGTTACTTGGAAAATCTGGCTTTACAGCGAAACAACAGTCATGGTTTTGGGCCTATGCATCTCTGCAAATTAAAAAACATAACCATTTGCAACTACAATCAAGAATATCATGCCTGTGATTTACTAGGAAAACCTTGTTGAACACACAGCATCTTAATTTCGTGGGCTGGCAATAGTAGCCTGCCAAATGAAAAATCTATTTGTAGACACCTATTCCTGTACTTGCCAATAGGATATGGCCATGCTGTTTTGCATCTAAACTCAACTTGCAACATATTTTAGCCTTTGTTTACTAAACTTCTCCCATACTGACTTGGTAGCTCTCTCGATTGAGAGTTTGCATTGTTTTGGTGTATGCCCATCGGCCCTTCATTCTCAGTCAGCAGCACTTAATGCATTGCTGCTGAAGTCTAACTGCATTAATTTCCACAAACTGCCAGGCGCTTATTGGCCGCTTTGGTTCGACATGTCAGCCGCCATGAAAAATTATATTTGACCAGACCTGTTTTAGGTGCATTGCCCCAAAAGCATAACCTTTGTTCCACTTCAATGCCTTGTATTATTAACCGATGGATTGTGTATTGTAATATATGATAAAAAAATTTATATTGTTCTACACATGAAGTGTTGCAGCAGGTGTTGCAAGAACTTTCATATTTTCCTTTGTGGTCTCATCGTCTTCAACAGCTGGCCTTGCGCCTTTGTCGGTCAGTCATCGACGTCTTGACCTGGACTGTCTGCTTCGTGGGTCTCCATCATTGTATTTGTGTCTGGCAAGTGAAAGGAGCCCAGGTTTGACATGTGCAGTGCACTATATTTCTGTGGAATCACTGACATTTTGGCGTTGGATATTTTTCCCCCTGAAGTTACCCAGTGCTAATTGCTCATTGGTCAATACTGGTCCATCATCATCATCTAGTCATCCAGAGGGCGGGTTCCACAGATGGCAGCCATGATACTTCTCCATTTGTTTGTCCTGCAAGTTCAGTAACTGCTATCCTGAATTCATACGTTAGGCATGGTCTCCCTGATACCCGTGGTCTCCCTGATACCCGTGGTCTCCCTGATACCCGTGGTCTCCCTGGTCTTCTCTGTCCGTGCTTTGGTTCTCGAGTAACCAGCTTTCTCATCACTTCTGAACAGTCACCTGCAAATTGAGGGCGCCTCCAATATAGTGACCACCAGAACTGGGCCAGAACCATGCTAATGAGCAAGACTGTAGTGGGAAATGTTGCAAACAAAAGGGTGTTCTAACCCCATAAAACCTATACATTCAGGGTCAAAATGTTTGGACCAAAATGTCTGAAATGTCCAATGCCAGAATGTTTGGATGCCCCATATGTGCATGATGATCATCATCAGCAAGCTTCTGTCTACCCTGATACAATGTCACATTCCATCCATTTCCGTGCTAACCTGTGTTCAAACTGGTTGCTTTATTCAGTATCTTACTTGGTCTGTTGCCCAACACACTATGCATCTTGTTGCCACACAAGTAAGACCTGCAGTACTAATTCAACAGTGGACTATGATGACAAAATCCTATAGTTGCTTTGTCTGATTAATCCATCTATCTGCTGACGACTGCTTCTGTAACTACAAATGCATGCTGGAGCAAAGAAGCAGGTTTCTTGTCCATGTTTTTCAAGAATTCACCACAGAATGTTGCGTGGAGTCTCTGTCTAATACTACTAACTTGCCTGATGTTCTTGATTCGGTAGCACATGATTGTGACTGTCTTGTGCATTTTCAAATGTCCAGTTAAACGCAGTTTTTGTTGGTGTTGGTTCAATATTATCTCTGACATTGTGGGGACATGATGGCCATGCCTTGTGGTTCTTCTAGATGTTTATTGCATTTTTTTGCCTGTGTCACTGGGGCTGAAGCATTCAAAGAATCTGCTGTTAAACACTTGTTGTTAAATGCTACTTTCTGTTTATCTGCAGACCTGGTGATATTCAGTTACCACACCTGATCCCATGAAATGTGCTATAGCATATATATATATATATATATATATATATATATATATATATATATATATATATATATATATATATATATATATATATATACACACACATATACCTGACAATGACAAAAGCAGCCTCCTCAGTACACCAGATCTCTGATAATTGCTGCTCTATGTTGTCCTTTTCCTAGGTTATGGTGATTGTTAGCTCAAAGAATTGGCACATGTGACCCTTCCTTTGGTTTGTGTAATATACCTGTGCATTTATTTTTATTGCAAACTACAACTATTATTTTGATCGAGTTACCGTAATGCATCTTAGTTGTTTGGAACTGTCCCTAATTTTGTCATTATTATACAGCATTCAGTCACGTATGACAAATATTATTAACCTAGCATCAGTCAGATCATCTACTCATCACGTCATTTCTTTGTATGTTTCTTCTTCTTTTAATCTGTCCAGATCTTCTGCTCTTTACGTAAGTTCTTTGTATGTTTCCTTCTCAGTATGCCCAATATGCACGTAGTTTCATCCCTGGGTCGAGTTCTTTGCAATCCTCTTTCAATAGCCCGCTTGAGAAGTTCTTCACTTCTCATTTCCTATCCAAATTATGTCTTTTCCGTCTTGAGCATCCCCTTGTCACTTTTCCTTCCTGTCCATCCTATTCTTAGAATCACCAAGAGAGTAACCCAGTTTCTCAAAAATCTCATTTTCAGCTTCCACTAATTTACACATTCCCTGTATTCGTTCCAGGCATCTGACATACTTACAGAATAAAATAATAATGTGTGTTGCTTTCTGTTTAGTAGGGTAAATTTCTGTGCGTGTTAATAACATATGTTTGACGGCAGGACGGGTCGAGAAACCATGAGCTACAGTGACGTGGCTGAACAGGCATTTAAAATAGGTCCGAAGCCATTGCAGAAATTTGCCGGTCTCAGTAGGTAAGAATAGGCAGAACACATCAACATAGAAAAAACTAAATATTGCCGCAGTAATAAATGAAATGTGGGTTTTAGGAACTTGATGTCAGCAGAGACTTTGTATGGGCCAGGTGTATGTATTTTTGTACGATAAATGTTTAAAGTTAAAGTGTGCCGGATAAGGCTTACACTTTAATCCACATAATAAACGTCATTCACTTGGCCTTTTCTGTTTTTGACTTGTTTTGTTGACTGCGTGAAGCCATTTGCCTGTTTTAATAACTACCTCTTTGAAAGATTACATCATTGGTCACTAAACACAGTCCATAGCATTAGCATGAACTGAGTAAGATGAATGCGGTGGGGAACACCACTATTCCACTAATTGTCCCACCAAACTTGAAATAATGTTCAGCAATAAAGTTATGCAACTGTCTCATGCTGTAGGTCAGCCACTAAAGTGCTGGACTATCAATCAAGTCCGAGCATCTGTTTTGAAGCATAGGCAATTTTGTTCACCCCATTTTGCCTGTGTCTTCCGGAAGAAACAATAAAAGCTGTTGGTCCCTTCTACCTGGTGCCTATTCCAGGGGAAGTAAAATAGGGAATACAACACGGGGACATAGAAAAACCTGTTGTGGACTCAGTGGTCTTAATCTATAAAACACCTTCCCATTTGGCTCTACAAAAGACCATCATTGATCATAGCCAATAGTTGCTTCTTACAACGTAATGGTACCAGAATCAGAACTAGATTTAACAAGATTTACCATCCAAGCCAAAGGCCCAGATGGCAAGTGGACAAGGAAGCCATTGGCTTATCGAGAGTCCAACAATGTTCATTTACTTATAACCCGCCCTCCTGAGATATGTGTCAACCTTGTTTTTAAACATATTCACGCTGCTAGCAGTTACACAATCTGTAGACAATTTGTTCCATTCATTTATTGTCCTCTGTGAGAATGAGTGCTTCCTGATGTCCAATCTACATTGATCCTTTACTAATTTTACCTCATGTCCTCTAGTTCTGCTATCCTTCTTGAGTGTGAAAAACATATTTCTATCAATATTTTCATACCCATTCAATATCTTAAAAACTTCAATCTGATCTCCTCTTAACCTCCTTGTCTCTAGAGTTGTTAAACCACATTCTTTCAGGCGTTCTTCATAACTAAGGTCTCTCAGTTCTGGAATCATGTTAGTTGCTCTCCTTTGTATGCGTTCAAGCGTATCTATATCCTTCTTATGATATGGTCTCCATGCTTGTATACAGTATTCTAAATGAGGTCTAACTATTGCTTTATAAAGAGGTATAATTAACTTTTTTCCATTGAATGTTATGTTTCTTCTAATCAATCCAAGAATTTGATTTCCCTTTGAAGCTGCAATACCACACTGCTCTGAAACTTTCATATCAGCGCTTATTGTAACTCCTAAGTCCTTTTCTTTTACAGTAGTACCCAGAATAGTATCTCCCATTTTATAGTTTACATTCAAATTCCCATGTCCTGTATGTAGGCATTTACATTTCCCAAAATTGAACAACATCTGCCATTTCTCAGACCATTTCACTAATCTGTCTAGATCGTTTTGTAAATGTTGTTTATCACCATCAGTATTAACCTTTCTAAACAGTTTTGTGTCATCTGCAAATTTCAGTATGTTACTTGTTATACTGTCGTCCAAGTCATTGATATATATTAAGAATAATATAGGTCCTAACACTGATCCTTGAGGTACCCCACTCAAAACCGATTTCCAATTTGAAACGTCTCCATCTACTACAACTCGTTGTCTTCTGTCAGTCAGCCATTGTTCTATCCAGTCAGTTATGCTATCCCCGATACCATGGGGTTTTAATTTAAGTAGTAATCTTTGATGTGGCACTTTGTCAAAAGCTTTCTGAAAATCTAAGTAGATAATATCTACTGGCGATCCCACGTCTATCCACTTAGTGATTTCTTCCAAAAAACATAACATATTTGTTAAGCATGACCTCGCTTTAAGGAATCCATGTTGAGATGAATTTAATAATTTATGCTTAATGAGGAAGTCCACCATATGGTCTTTAATTAACCTTTCTAATAATTTACAAATCACTGACGTTAAACTAACTGGTCTGTAATTCTCTGACTTATTTCTCGAACCCTTTTTAAATAATGGTATGATGTTTGCTTCTTTCCATTCAAACGGAACAACTCCCTCTTTTAATGACAAGTTGAATACTCTTGCAAGTGGTATACTGATTTGTTCTACTGTTTCCATTAGTAATTTTGGAGGAATCCCATCCACTCCCGGTGATTTGTTATCCTTCATTGCCTTTATTTTCTTAGCTACCAAATCTTGAGTTACAACTAACGGACCTAAATAGTCAGATTTAGCCTCCTGAAATTTAGCATCAGCAACTGGTAATGAACTAATATCTTCTTTGGTAAACACTGAACTGAAGTAACCATTTAGGTCTTCTGCCATTAAAAACCCATGATATTATATTTCCAGCACTGTCTTCTAGAGGTCCAACCTTGTCTTGTACGTTTTGTTTACTCCTGACATATGCATAAAAACTCTTCCTGTAATTTTTTATGTTACATGCTAGTTTTTGCTCATAGCTTCTTTTAGATTGTCTGATTTCAGTTGTAGCTGCATTAAGTGCCTCTTTGTAATTTGCACAGTCTTCTTCCTTTCTGGTACGCCTATAAACCCTCCACACAGTTTGTTTTAACACTATTTTTCTAATAGCTTCTTTTGACAAGTGTTTCTTTCTACACTGTTTTCCTTGTTTTTGGAAGGGAACAAATTTATCGATGATACTCTCAATTTCATATTTTAGAATATTCCAACATTCAATTGCGGTCTTATTCATCAGCATGTTATTCCAATCTAGCTTTGCTAAGTATTTTCTCATATCTTTGTAGTTACCTTTGTGGAAGTTTCTCTTGTACGTTTTCTTATTTTTACTTTCTGATTTTACATTGATGTCAAAATGTATTTGATTATGGTCACTGTTACCCAATGGTTCAAATATTTTTACATTGTCCACTAATTCTTTTTGTGATGAGAAAACTATATCTAATACATTTTCTCCACTGGTTGGTTCTAGCACGTGCTGAGTAAGAAAGCTATCCTGGATTAAAAATAGAAATTGTTGGTCCTCAATCCCTGTGCTCTCTAGAGAATTCCATTGTATGTGTCCATGGTTAAAATCTCCCATTATGATACATTCCCCTTTACTAACTTCCTTTATAGCGTTTTTATTTTTGTGTTGTCCTCTTCGTTTATGTTTGGACTTCGGTAAACTAATCCAATAGTTAATTTTGAATTTCCTGAAACAATTTTGCACAAAACAGCTTCATCGCAATCTGCTTCCCTTTCTAGTTTTATTTCATAAACCTGAATAGATTCTTTAACGTATAAAATAACTCCCCCGCCCCTTCTTCCTATTCGATCTTTCCTAAACATTACGTATCCTGTCAGTCCTAATTCATCATCTGTTATATCTATGTTGGCCCATGATTCAGCATCTATGTTGGCCCATGATTCAGCATCTATGTTGGCCCATGATTCAGCATCTATGTTGGCCCATGATTCAGCATCTATGTTGGCCCATGATTCAGCATCTATGTTGGCCCATGATTCAGCATCTATGTTGGCCCATGATTCAGCATCTATGTTGGCCCATGATTCAGCATCTATGTTGGCCCATGATTCAGTTATACCAATTACTAGAAAGTTTGTCTGTCCCTGTCTTTCACAACAGATTGTAACTGGAAATACATTCATAAATACAGAAATATATTAAATAAAAGGTGGCATGTTACCCTTTTTAATGTTGTGTTTTATGCACTGACCAGCTAATCACAATGTTGAATAGTGTATAAGTGTTTGCATTTTATTATTTTGATTATATTTTAGCAATGCTGTATTCGATGCGTCTCTGATCAGAATTGTTTTTCCAGATATACAACGGTTTTTTATCAATAAAAGTTACTATTATTATTGTGTTCTTTTAGGGTCATACTCAACGTGTTTCTCTGCATAACACAGTTTGGCTTCTGCATCGTCTACATACTGTTTGTATCAAAGACAATCAAACAGGTAAGGGTAAGGGTAAGCTTAATACAGTTTAAATATGTATGATTTTTATGCAAAACAGACCTTACACAGTACCTGTTTCTGTAAAAAAATTGCTTGCTACAGTTATAAATATATTTTGTGAATTAATTAATGTTAGACGGAACACAAATTTGAAATATGTATTATTGTAATAATAATTAATTTTGTTTAACTTATGCATATGGAATGTGCTCAAATATCTAAGCTCCATACAAAAACACACTAAATTTAATAATAATTATAATCCAACATTCTTACAAAGAACAATATCCTTAAAAGCTAAAGAACTGTACATGATTAATTAATGATAAAATCAGTAACGTATAAAATAAATGTCAATGAATAAAAAATGTAAGCTCAAGAAAAAAATAGGGACATTCATTTTATTAACTGCCAGGTTTTGTTGTGTAAGATATTCCATCCCCGTCATTTTGTGTCTTTCTGCAGATGGATTAATTCACATCAACAGAACTCAATTTGTTCATACAAACTATGCTACTAAGCATTCTTACAAAGTGCAATATTCATAAAAAGCTCAAAGAACTTTAAATGATTAATTAATGATAGAATTGTAAGTAATATTATATACTGGTATGTCAATGAATAACAACCGTCACACCATGTCTTTCTACAGATGGTGGATGACTTGACATCAGTGGAGCTCAGTCTGCAGCTGTATATGTTCTTCATGGTCCTGCTTCTCCTTCCCTTCATGTTTATCCGCAACCTCAAACATCTTGCTCCTTTCTCCCTGCTGGCCAATGTCCTTGTCTTGACCGGACTCATCATCATTGTCCAACATTGTGTGCGTGGTCTTCCCCCCAAACAATACCCCCCAGCTTTTGGGGGCTGGAAGACGCTCCCGCTCTTCTTTGGAATTGCATTGTATGCCTTCGAGGGCATCGGAGTTGTGAGTGCACATTTATTATTATTATTTTATTTATTAAAGTGGCAATTTTTTTATTTATTGTGTCATTTTATATATATATATATTTATATATATATATATATATATATATATATATATATATATATATATATATATATATATATATAATATATATATATATATAATTAGACATTTATAATGTGCTGGGTAAACCTGCTTAAAGGTGCTAACATGGTTAAAATGAGTTCAAATATTAGTTCAAATATATATTAAATATATGCATTAGTCACTATATAAAGTGCGTATTTATTGTGATATTTGTTACAAGAAATTATCCAGTTGCCATTTCATTCAATGTAGAAACTAAAATAAAGTTTACATCCTGGTGATCTCCCAACTTGTTGTTTTCACGTTACAAACTTCCAATGAGACGCCCTGTTGTTTTATTTCTTATCAGGATATGACTTACCACAAATAACAATATTTATGCACATATAGGAAATGTTGACCCCTGTTTTAACTTTTAGGTGTTACCAATTGAAAACAAGATGAAACATCGGGAAGACTTTAGAGGATGGACGGGCGTCCTGACGACTGGGATGGTCCTTGTTGTCGTCATGTACATGACTCTTGGTTTCTATGGTTACATCATGTATCAGGACAAGATAGAGGGCACTATCACCTTGAACCTGCCCACAGACGCATGGTGAGTGATAATAGAGGTTCATGTTATAATGACACCAGAAGGTCAAAATGGCTTTCGTGAGATATAATTTATCGTGGAACAGAAAACTTATGATGTATTTTATACTAATTGATTATGCAAGAATTTTTTATCATTACTTTTGTTTATGAAGACATTATTTTAAAAGACAATTACTAATTTTAATAATACTAAAATGTGATGATGAAATAAGGTTATGTACTGAAAATAGTACAATAATCGAACTCAAGTGAGCACATTTTTCTTAGTAGTAAGCATTACCCAACACGAAAACACTTGCATGAAAAATTTCATTAGATACAATCAAACAAAACATACTCAAAGCCATGTATATTAAATACAGACGGTGTGGGATACAGTCGAGTTGGTGTTGGAATGAACAGGTTGGCCAGGGGGTGAAGAGCAGTGCTAATGAGTGGACACCTTTATTGGGAAAGGTGACTTACACAAGGAGAATAAAAACTTCTCTGGCTAAATAATTCACAGAAATGACATCACTCAACTGAGATTTCTTACTGCACATTTAGTTGAACGTACCATATTTCAAAGCATGTTGTATTTTGCACAGGCTGTTCTTGCTCGTGAAGATTGAATTTGCCATTGCGATCTTCATCACGTATGGACTCCAGTTCTACGTGCCAATCCAGATCCTGTGGCCTCTGGCCCAGCGCAGACTCCCGGAGGAGAGCTGGAGCAGCAGGAATGGAGAACTCATCCTCAGATTCATCTTTGTTCTTGGCACATGTAAGTGACGATTGTCTTATTAATTAATTTGTTAGCGATATGTCTCAGTGTTGAGTCATTTCGCCAACATTCAACTAACATGGGTCTATCTAGTATAAGTATTTTTTACTTATACTTGCGTGCATGCACGCATGCACACACACACAAACACATTGAAACAATGACAATTCAATCAATAAAAAAGTGTTAATCATATTTCTCTCATTTATGATTTTATTCTATTGTTCTCTTTTCCTCTTAGCTGTAGTGTACTTAGAGCAGTGCTATTTTGTTTTGTTTACACAGTGTTCTCCATATTCGCTAGGTGGCAGGCATATTTAATATATTATTGTCAATATATTATTGTCAATATTAAATTAAATCCTAAATAACCCAGCCTAAAGTGTTCTTTTGAACACAAAAACAGCCTTATTCAAGCCTGATGTAGCAATCATATTAATACTAAATTCTGTGATGGCGCTGTGCAGAAGGCAGGTATAGGCCACCAGGCATTTAATATGTGGCAGTTGCAGCAACTGGGTGGACTTCGTCAAGTCCGGGTGGCAGAAGTCCTGGGCTGAGGTTCAGGCAGATAGTTTTAGTTTTTAGTGTAGGGGATGTGTGAAGATGAAGGAACTAGAGGTGAAGTTGGAAGAGCTGAGGCTGCTCGTTGTGGCAATGGTGGGAAGGGAGCAGGTGGGTTGTGCCAGTGGTTCCAGTGGGGGGACAGTAGGTGATAAAGTGAGGGAAGACGATGAGAGAGATGCTAGGGAGAGCTCACCTCAGCCCGGGAGGAGGCTGAGAGGAGTTAAGGTGACAGGTTGTAGGGAGACAAGACGAAAGGAGACAGGAAGGAAAGAAATGGGTGGGAAGACAACTGGAGCAAAGGAGAGGGGAGTGGGGGAGACAGGAGCGAAAGAGACGAGAGTGAAGGTGATGGGAGTGAGGGAGGCGGGAGGGAAGGTGTGAGGAGGGAAGGTGATGGGAGCGCAAATTAGCCAGGAGATGGGAGGGGAAGGTGACAGATTGATGAGTGAGAGAGAGAGAGAGACCAGGTGACAAGGCTGCAGGACAGACTGTGATGGAAGGGATCCAACGGAAGAGCTATTTTGAGGCAGTGATAGAGGGGCGGGGGTGAGGAAGAGAGCGAGGGTGTTTGTCTTAAACAAGGGAGATGACGTGGTGGTTTGCTTGCCTGGGGCCAAAATAGAGGCGATAACTGAGAGGTTAGAAAACATTGTGGGTTCAGACAAGGGTGGATCTGTTTTAGTACACATAGGGACAAATAACGTAGAGAGGGAGGGTACAACTGCCATAGTTAGGAAATACAGGCAGTTGGTCAGAACACCAAAGCAGGCGCTTGTTGAGCAGGTAATACTGTCATGGATTTTACCAGTAATAGGAAGGAGGGGTCAGAGATATCAAAATTGCTGGGGGATGGCAATTAACATGCTAGTCGAGAAAGAAGCTATGTAGGGAAGAGGAAGTTGGATTTGTGGGGAAGTTTTGTTGGGAGGGCTGATATGTACATGAAGGATGGGCTTCATCTAAGTGGAAATGGGGCAGCAGTACTTGCAGATGAACTCTCAGCAGCAGTAGATAGTGGCATGGGTAGCATAACGAATATTTTTGGTAGTAAACATTGGTTAAACTAGAAACATAGGGGGGGGTTAGTTAGAGGTGCCTCAAGCAGGATAAGAAGCCACTAATACAGACAAACCAATAACAAAATGTCCGGAAAACATGTCTGAAACAGGTTATAAATGTGTGCGTTTAAATGCAAGGAGCATAGTAAATAAGAAACATGAATTAAACATTATGGTAGACGATATTGACCCTCACATAATTGGTATAATTGAATCATGGGCCAACATAGACATACCAGATGTTGAATTAGGACTGACAGGATACGTAATGTTTAGGAGATATTGAATAGAAAGAAGGGGAGGGGGAGTTATTTTATATGTTAAAAAATCTATTCAGGCTTATGAAATAAAATTAGTAAGGAAAGCAGATTACGATGAAGCTGTCCGGTGCAAAATAGTTTCAGGAAATTCAAAATGAACTATTGGATTAGTTTACCGAGGTCCAAAGATAAAATAAGAGGACAACACTAAAATACAAAATGCTATAAAGGAAGTTAGTAAAGGGGAATGTATCATAATGGGAGATTTTAACCATGGACACATACAATGGAAATCTCTAGAGAGTACAGGGAGTGAGGACCAACCATTTCTATTTTTTATTCAGGAGAGCTTCCTTACTCAGCATGTACCATGGGAGATAATGTATTAGATATAGTTTTGTCATCACAAAAAGAATTAGTTGACAATGTAAAAATACATGTACCATTGGGTAACAGTGACCATAATCAAATACATTTTGACATCAATGTAAAATCAGAAAGTAAAAATAAAAAAACGTACAGGAGAAACTTCCACAAAGGTAAGTATAAAGATATGAGAAAATAGCTAGATTGGAATAACATGCTGATGAATAAGACCACAATTGAATGTTGGAAAATTCTAAAATATAAAATTGAGAGTATCATCGATAGATTTGTTCCCTTGAAAGAACAAGGAAAACGGTCTAGAAAGAAACACTTGTCAAAAAAAGCTATTAGAAAAATAGTGTTCAAGCAAACTATGTGGAGGTTTTATAGGTGTACAAGAAAGGATGAAGACTATGCAAATTACAAAGAGGTACTTAATGCAGCTACAACTGAAATTAGACAATCTAAAAGAAGCTATGAACAAAAACTAGCATGCAACATAAAAAATGACAGCAAGAGTTTTTAATGCATGTCAGGAGTAAACAAAACATACAAGACAAGGTTGGACCTCTAGAAGACAGTGCTGGAAATATAATATCACAGGGGTTTTTAATGGCAGAAGACCTAAATGGTTACTTCAGTTCAGTGTTTACCATAGAGGATATTAGTTCATTACCAGTTCCAGATGCTAAATTCCAGGAGGCTAAATCTGACTATTTAGGACTGTAAATTGTAACTCCAGAAATGGTAGCTAAGAAAATAAAGGCAATGAAGGATAATAACTCACCTGGAGTGGATGAAATTCCTCCAAAACTACTAATGGAAACAACAGATCAAATCAGTATACCACTTGCAAGAGTGTTCAACTTGTCATTAAAGAGGGAGTTGTTCCTTTTGAATGGAAAGAAACACATCATACCATTATTTAAAAAGGGTTCGAGAAATAAGTTAGAGAATTACAGACCAGTGAGTTTAACATCAGTGGTTTGTAAATTATTAGAAAGGTTAATTAAAGACCATATGGTGGACTTCCTTGTTAGGCATAAATTATTAAATTCATCTCAACATGGATTCCTAAAAGTGAGGTCATGCTTAACAAATATGTTATGTTTTTTGGAAGAAATCACTAAGTGGATAGACAAGTGGTCACTAGTAGATATTTACTTAGATTTTCAGAAAGCATGGCATAATTGACTGGGTAGAACAATGGCTGACTGACAGAAGACAGCGTGTTGTAGTAGATGGAGAAGTTTCAAACTGAAAATCAGTTTTAAGTGGGGTACCACAAGGATCAGTATTAGGACCTTTATTATTCTTAATATATATCAATGACTTGGACGATAATATAACAAGTAACATACTGAAATTTGCAGATAACACAAAAGTGTTTAGAAAGGTTAATACTGATGGTGATAAACAACATTTATAAAACGATCTAGACAGATTAGTGAAATGGTCTGAGAAATGGCAGATGTTAAATTTTGGGAAATGTAAATGCCTACATACAGGACATGGGAACTTGGATGTAAACTATAAAATGGGAGATACTGTTCAAGGTACTACCATAAAAGAAAAGGACTTAGGAGTTGCAATAAGCACTGATATCAAAGTTTCTGAGCAGTGTAGTATTGCAACTTCAAAGGGTAATCAAATTCTTGGGTCGATTAGGAGAAACATAACATACAAGGGAAAAAAGCTAATTATACCTATGTATAATGCAATAGTTAGACCTCATTTAGAATACTGCACACAAGCGTGGAGACCATATCGTAAGAAGGATATAGATACACTTGAACGAATACAGAGGGGAGCAACTAAAATTATTCCAGAACTGAGAGACCTTAGTTATGAAGAACGCCTGAAAGAATGTGGTTTAACAACTCTAGAGACAAGGAGGTTAAGAGGAGATCAGATTGAAGTTTTTAGGATATTGAATGGGTATGAAAATATTGATAGAAATATGTTTTTTTTACTCAAGAAAGATAGCAGAACTAGATGACATTAGGTAAAATTAGTAAAGGATCAGTGTAGATTGGATATCAGGAAGTACTCGTCCTCAGAGAGGACAATAAATGAATGGAACAAATTGTCTATGGATTGTATAACTGCTAGCAGCGTGAATATGTTTAAAAGCTAGGTTGACAGTGACTTGACACATATCTCAGGAGGGCAGGTTACACATAGATGAACATTGTTGGACTCTCGATAAGCCAATGGCTTCCTTGTCTACTTGCCATCTGGGCCTTTGGCTTGGATTGCAAATCTTGTAATCTGCACTCTATTAAACAATTCCCCTTTATTTTCTGTTTCTCTCTAGCTTATTCTTTACACTACACGTAATACTGTTTTATGATTAATTAAACATTTTACCAATGTTTTCTTTAATGTTCTACTCATTTGTCAGGAGCATCTGATTATTTCTAAGGGCGATTTTCCCATGGCTATCTCCTGACTTGTCACTTTAACTTTGATGTTTACAGTTGCGATTGCTGCGACCTTGCCTCACCTTGAGCTGATGATTTCGCTCGTTGGCGCTTTCTCGAGCACCGCCCTTGCTCTGATCTTTCCGCCCGTCCTCGATGTCATCACATTCTGGCCACTGGAGGGTGCTCGCCGACGCTTCCGGTGGAAACTGGTGAAAAACATTGCTATCTGCCTGTTCGGTCTTTGTGGTTTCGTGGCTGGGACTGTTGTCACATTGATCAAACTCATTCAAACCTTTGAGAATGGTGTCAGTGGTACATAAGTCACCAACAACTTGACTCTTCCACAAGTCTAATTTTTAAAGGTCCTTCCACAATTACATTGTTCGCTTGTCTTGTCACAGAATTATTTTGAAAAAAAACAAACCTGTCCGGTATCCATTACGACATGCTAACTATTAAATTATTTTCAGTTGGGCCCAGTCGACATCCGATGAAAAAGGGCACAAGAGGCTCTGGGTCTTTATGCTATAACACAAGGCGTTTCACAAGTTATCTGATCATAGTCAATTCTTTCAGTGACTTAAACAAAAGTGCACACTCTTTTATTAAACCGGCTGTCCATATTACTTAAACTAGTCACACACTACATATTACTTAAACTATTCACACACTACATATTACATAAACTATTCACACACTACATATTACCTAAACTATTCACACACTACATATTACTTAAACTATTCACACACTACAGATTTGACCATCAGTTAACCTGATTTGCGATGTGCTAAATCAGTTGAGGAGGGAGTTTTTAAACCACTGAGCAATTAATGTCTATGGGACCACAAAATCATAATACTGTTTGTAGTCGTGAAAGAATAAAATTAACAATTTTTACGTAATAATTAAGCTACCTAGATTAAATTTTTATAAATGAAACTATGGTAAATTTCATTGGTAAATATTCAGTTAAATGACACTGTGTAAGTGCTATAGATATATGACACTGTGATGTTACATATCATTATCAAATAGTTACATAATATATTCTATTCCGTTTTCCCAAAATTTGCTTAAAATGCAATGTTAAATAATAGCACATTTTTAATGTATTTTATGAGAAAGTGTTGTATATTGTTATGAAGAGAAGAAACACATTTTGTGTTGAAATATTTTTTATCAAAAGCAGTCAAATACAACTGCCACGTTGTCATATTTAACACCGGTGTATTTGTTCATTTTGGAGAAATGTTGTAATTACCCGCAATATGTTGTACCTATATCTACAGATCACATGGCATATGTCTCATTTTAAGTCTGTTTATGTATGAATAATACTCACAAGGTATTTTATATGTGCATGTCAACCACATACATGTTTCCACAATGTTATCATTGTTGTTAATTTGTAGCATTGGTTTTTATTACCTAATTACTGAGGCCTTATTCTGAGAGAATCGCAGAAATTCCTGATGACGATATTAATTTTTAGTTAATTGTAAGTTATATATGTTGCACAAAACTAGTTGATTGAAGATATTGAATGTGTACTGGGATGTATTGATAAAACTCAGTTTAGTGGGGTAAAGTTGGGGTCAGTTGACTTTATGACCCGTTCTTTCGAAACTGATAATATTGTACATTATCAGAATGTAAACATACTTATGTTGTCCACTTAATGTGGTGGTGACAGGATGAATTCCTTCAGGCAGTTATGGCATTTCATAGATTTTCCCCACTAATCATGGTTCCTTCTCAACAGAGTTGTGTTTGCAATGTGCGTATCTGAAATTGTTCCGTAATATTTGAATACAACAATTTGTTGTTATATCTATCACGGTATTTCTATATTCACTGCATTTCTGCAAAAATGGCATTTGTTTTATAAATTACGTGACTGTATTTGAAATTTATAATATATGCACAATCTTAAACTGTATTTATTGCGTATTGGGCCATGTGTTAACGTACTGAATGCACCAGCACTGAATAGTGATGTAATATTGATTTAATACTGCCTTTTGTTGCCAAAGTATTAGGAGGAAAAGTGGCCATGGTCGATATAACTACTTTTCACTCAGTGTAATACTGAGCCATTTATGTTGTTATACAATTAAATATGGCTGCAATGAAATGTAAATTTAAGTGTTTATTAATTGCATAACTGGTTGTGTTGTCATCACAATCAAAGTGATCAAGTGATTGAATAAATAAATAAAAACTGCATGAATGCATATATTTAGATATGTCTGGTACATATAACATGATACTTTTTACTGTGATAGTAAAAGTAAATTTTTTATCTCACTTTGACATACATATTATGAATATATTACACAAATTAATTAAATTGTTGCATTATAATAAAATGCATTGTGCTACCCAAGTATTACTGTGAACAGTGGTCATGTTATTGTATACAAGAAACTGATAATAAAACTCATATATTTTAAACATGTCTAGCCTTGTATATCAAGTTTGTTTAAGTGTGAGGTTAGTACCATTTATTATGAAGTAAAATGCCTTCATTTTCTTTATAATAGCATTGTCAAAGCCTAAACTGAAGCTGGCTTTTGCTGCATCATGCAAACAGTATTGAAAAGCAAACCTTTCATTGTCATTAATTTCCTTTTAAAAAGTAGTGTTAACTAGTGGTAGTTCTGACTGCGTGGCATAATACTTGGAACTACGCAAAAGAAACTTAATTACACTTGATCCTTTGTAAATTGTATTGTGTCATACAATTTTTGAAGGAATGAACTCTGAGCATCTCATTTACCGAGTCGTAACTGGTGGCGCCACATAGTGGGTTGCGAATCAGCAAATGTTTGCATTGGCCATGACGCCACTGTTGTATCGAAGCCGTCCACTCCGGCTACATGCAACAGTTACCGTAGATCCTAATTCTCCTGAGCTGAAATAATAACTAACGATTCCGGTAAAACTACGTATGTGGTGCGTGTGTGTCATTTATAAGCATACTTAGCCAAATCGATTTGCAAAGTTGTTGTTCGTAGGAACTCTTCCAGCCTGCCTACTCCGTCGTCATCGATGACATTATTTTGTCTTCTTTCAGCTGTATAAGTCTAAGGCCCTTTGTTGATAAAATAAATACGTTTTAGAGATTCCATCAAATAAATCGCTATTTCATGCCTACTTGTTAAGGTGATGGCTGAAGTGTTGCATATTACAAATAATGTCCCTAATTTAGTGACAACATTTGTTTCAAATGCCCTAATTATGTACCGAATAAAATAATAAATAAATGAATTGACATTTTAATGCTAACTCAGTAGGTTTCCCTTTCTCGATCACCAATTAAGCCAACCTTCTAAGCTGGCACTGCAGATGTGTTTAGTTAGCATGATCGCCTTTCTTTTGCCATATCTGATTATTTTTCTTCTTTTTTCAAAATAATCTCCATTTTCAGCCAATTCATGCTACATCTGCGTATAATAACATGAGTATAGGGCTTATTTCATAATCATTTTAGGACATGACATATTAGCGACAGTCGCCCTTCAAACGTGTTTTGAACTTATTATATATTACTTGCATGCCATTTGACAAACGTATTCCGTTGTTGTGCTTATATTTTCCCGCCGTCAAATACTGTCCTCTTGGTGTATCTACATATATATATATATATATATATATATATATATATATATATATATATATATATAACTAGCAACGCCCAAGATACGCGCATGTTTGAAGAGCTAATATATGCCATGGGCCATGGTCTTGGTGATCGTGACGCTCGTTATATAAAAAGGTTTTTTTGCCCGTCTAGCTGTCTATATAAGACTGGTAGCATTGATTGCAATGCCAGTTGTTGGGGTATATGTAAACATAATTCGAACGGAAGAGAAATGGAAACTCTACCATGTATCAGTGAAGTATGTGACAGCGCGCAAAAAATCTCCAAACTTGGTGAAAAATAGGTGGGGGGTATTTCTCAACACGAACGTAGTTTTAGGAGGGGTGTACAGACCAGCGTTACGAAGCGTGACAACGGGGTGGGGGTTTAAAAACAGTAAAACAACAATAACGTACTTTATGGATAGCCCCTTAGCTGTGCGCAGACAGATGCGTCAAAATCTCGCGAGATCCAATTGATATATCCCAGTTTGCAATGCGAACTCCGTTTGAGCAAGCGCAGCAAACCAGTTGACGAAAATAATCATACGGATTCGTTTGTGGGTCTTACGGTTTTATAGTCTTACAGTTGTGCCATGTGCCCCACTCGGGGTTGGCACGCGTCTACGAGTCACGAGGAATGCACAGTCCCAAAGGAAGGGTGTGTGGTGGAATACACTGCCTACGGTGGTGGAAACACATTATTAATTGGACGCCTGGTTAATCTATTTACCCGTGGGTCGGTCTCTATTTATCCGCTAGCGGTCTCATAAGACCTGTCCCGGCTAATCACAACCGACGTGACGGTGCTGATTGGGGCAGCAATGCCGGCGTCCATCCGTCCGTTTGCAACAACCGGCCGGGTCCGTTTGTCCAGTCGTTCTGATTAGCGAGACATGGTCGTAATTGCCCTGTTTGTACTGGACGTTGTATCGTTTAATCTAAACAAACTTTTGGCCATTGGTAAAGCCTTGTTGCATGTTCCGGTGTCGTGCTAAAATGCCACGCACGCACGCACGCACGCACGCACGCACGCACGCACGCACGCACGCACGCACGCACGCACACACACACACACACACACACACACACACACACACACATAATTAGTAATTAGTTGTACCAACGTGTATGCATTGGGAAAATAGTTCACGACAGAAAACGCCGCTTTATATAAAAAAAATTATAATTATTTTACGACATAAACTGGAAATGCATCCATTATTTCATGTGGTTGACACTCTATGTTATAAGTCATTGTTATTATCTACAGTACCTATTATTGTAGCTATAATATGTTTATGTTATTAATACATTGATATTAACTACCGGCTCGCGCATGCGCATATACACGAAGCGGATGATATTTGACGGCGGACAAATTTTTGCACGAAACCGGGTTCACTTCTGTCACATTGTGCGGATCTCCCGTACATAATACTGCTTTTTCACGACCATGCGTTTGATTTAATAGACCAAACTAATATGTGACGATATATGACGATAAACCAAACTAATATGTGACGATGACGGTGTCTTTCTTTTGACCCAATCCAGCGGTGCAGCTAGGGATTATCGGAAGAGTGTGCGCATGTGCAATGACGCTGAATGACGTAGGGTGCTTTCACAAGGTCAAGGAGTGCATTTTTTCAATATGCTCAATATTGATATTGTAGGGGGTTCAAAATTCAATATAAATAGGAGATTCAAATGAATCCCGTGAATCTGCCACGTACTACCTTCGTTCATTAATTCGACGGAATTGGCTAGGACAGGAGTAGGCTACATGCAAATCCTGCTCAGCACGCTAAACAACGTTTGATGCCGCTGCAGTTTTCGACAACAGCTGCGGCACGTATTAAAACGGCCACCGGAGGAGGCAAACTTATCAAGCCCGCATTCCACAATAAATGAAACTCAAATGATTCGTCTCATTTCACGAGCCAATTACACATGCGACAGTACGCCGGCGGCATTCAATCCGGGCCGTGTCTCCATTCCCGGACGCGACAACCCAGGCCTGGGTCGCGTTACTCAGCCTGCCCGAGAACGCGGAATAGATCACTGTTTCACTTCCAGGTCAATGGCAAACGAATCAAATCTCAGAGATTTTGAGACCGTACCCTTTTTAACCATTTTCTGCACCTTGATAATTTGTTTCTGAATACGAAAATGCTATAGTTGCAGACAACGACACTTCTGCGTACTGAATAAAATTACTAGTTGCTGGTTAGCAGGATATGGATCTGTCAGTGAATGAATGATCCCCTGCGTATGTAGACAACATGTTCCAGTTTTTGGAGACGTCTGACGGGGAGCATCTCGTAGTGGATTTTCTCGAGAAAAACAATTCTAGGATTTGACGAAAACTCTACAGCGGGTCAATGGCATGACATGCAATAACGTGTGCCACTGTGATAAAATCTGATTCGTTATTTTGCGTACAGGACTAAAACTGTTAACATGGTCATCTATGGAAAAATAGGTAATGATCTGTCCCCAATGCCGACGGAACTAAACAGAGATTTATTGCTGTAGCGGCCGGCTTTGACAGACGCGTCGTGTGGACCAGAGGCTGAGCTGACTGTCGCCGCTGTTTTACGCTCGCGATAATTGGCGCAGTACAGCCTCGGTCAAGCTAATTCGTTATTGTGTGCCTGCGGCGAATGAAACGCCGGTCGCACTCGCGCCAGCGCCTCGCTGATAGCTGTGTCAAACGATATTTCACTTGGCAAGTGTCCCCGGAGTGCGGCGCCCGACCAAACAGATTAATCCTTCCGCAAAATCACGACCGTTCAACAGTTCCCTTGTTGTGACGTCACACACCCCGTCCACGTTGTCGTCTGAACGGGTGGACAGCATACGCGCTTAAAATTACGTTTACATTCATATTATAATGGTGTGTACATATATATATATATATATATATATATATATATATATATATATATATATATATATATATATATATATATATATATATTATATATATTTATATATATATATATATTAGTGCCCTGCGTGGGCCGGGCTTTGGGTCGCGGGCTTACCCATCTTTGGCCCGCGGGTATAGGCCGGGCCTGGGCCTGAAACTTGCGGGCCGGGCCGGGCCTGGGCCAAACCTTCACGGTCTGGGTCGGGCCTGGGCCGGGCCTGGGCCTAAATTCTAGTTTGCGGGCCTGGGCCGGGCTGGGCTTGAAAAATTATTGCGGGCCTGGGCCGGGCCTGGACTCTAACTGCTAATTGCGGGCCGGGCTTGGGATCAAATTCTAGGCCCGCGCAGGGCACTAATATATATATATATATATATATATATATATATATATATATATATATATATATATATATATATATATATATATATATATATATATATATATATATAATTATGCATAACCTAAGTTTTACGTTGGATAGTGTGAATACGGTGGCTTATCTTATGCCTTATCTATACTTATGTCCATTGTTGTGCTAACAGTATTGACAGTTTGTCGAATTATCTGCGCCTGAAACTACAACAATTCGGCAATGTTTTGTAAATTAGATGTTAGGTGAGTTAATATTGATTATTTTTCCCGCTATAAAAATGGTGTCTATATGTTTTTCTGGCGGTCAAAAACCAGCGCCGTCCTCGGGGTTTTGAAAAGGGGGTTCGAACGTGTACGCTCAGCTGGGGATTTCTGGGACGATTTCTGAAAATGTTATACTTAAACACAATTATCTCAAAAAACGGGGTTTAGTTCAAACCCAACACTCCACGAGAACGGGCATATGAAACCTATTATATGACTAATAATCTTATTAAAGTATAGGCTCGCAACGGCTTACAGTAGGCCCGGTAATAGTGCCACTTTCTTTAGCTATCCGACAGATGACAGCACCATTATTACTAGCTTCACTTACATGTATTTTAGTATTACATTTTTGTTAGATGGAGAGATCGAAAATGCATCGTTGTTAGAAGTAGCAAGATTATTAAACGTTGTGGAACGTTTTGAGGTCGGTCGTAAAAGTGTGTGGTCGGTAAAAAGAGAATCACACAGATCCATGGACGTCCGGGGTGGGGGCAAATGGGGAAAATCCCCCCTGATCTGAATCTTTGTAACATTGATTTAGGCTTTCATAGCCAGTAGATTAATGTGTTTATCAGTTGTGATAAATATATTATCTAGCATATATTTATGTTAATGAATTATATATGCAATTATACCATTATTGCTAATTGAAAATTTACTTTTTGGTAAATGTAAATATTTGTGATCGAAATTAGACGACGAAATTTTTTTTGCCCCTTTCCCCGAATAAAATCCTACGGACGTCCCTGTTTTGATCCAATACCGCAACGATTCAATTATGGATCCCTATATTCGCTTGAACGCCCTTAACGCGTCGCAGCTGATTTCCACGAACTGCTGGACGCTTCTTGGTCGTCCTGGACAAAATGTCAGCCACCAGGAAATGTGAGACTTGACCAGAATCTCCCACTTTTAGAAAAAATTCTGAGAAAACCACTAGTGTTATATTCTTGATTGTAGGTGCATTGACCCAAACCATGTCTTGTTTTGCATCAAGCGATGCGTCACCACGATGACGTTGGTTTTACGTAACAATAATGTCACGTGTGCTGCGATTGTCTAAAACGAAACAAAACGCATATTTTGGCCTCGACAGGCGACCTGGAGGCAGAAACATATTGCAAGTTTGCCTGGGCTAGGCCGGATATTCGATAGTGGGCGGCGTCAGAAGAGTATCAGAACGGCCGGGCGGCGCGTGTGCAGTGAAACATATCGCGGTATAAATAAAATTCTGTCTGGACAGCGTTGGACGAACGAGTCGGCTGGTATCGGCTTACCTCCGTGCTGACGTGAAGTCGGACGATCGGATTGACCGCGTTGATAGACCATTGTGAGCCGGTCTTCACTGCCACCTCTTGTTTCGTTGAGTCTATGTTTGCGAGGAGTTAAATAACAGTTGAAGGTACAATGTCTCATCGTTTGTATCGTTAAATCATATTAAATTAATGTTAAATCTGTTAAATTGAATTGTTTCGGCCCGAATGTCATGTTTGCATAATATTCATTAACAGGTAATGGCCAGATGTTGTAGCTCATTAAAACGCAAAAGTCCACATGCATGTTAGAATATATTGTGTTAATACTTTTACTATAGTATATAGCATGATTTTACGAAAAAAAAATTAATAAATATATTACAGATGTTTCTATGTACACATAAGTTGTAGGAATTCTTTTGGGTTTTTGATCAGCGTAATTTCATTATTATAGTTGCCAACCAAATGCAAACCTATTTCATCTTGGAATTCTTCCATCTTTTTAAACCGCCGCTTATTGAACAATGATGGCTGCATGTCGTTCAAACTTGATTATGGACATAGTGTTGACTGAAAATAAAATATACTGCCCCTGGATGTATGCACCATAGACAATAAAATGAATAGGCATAGGCAATACAGTGAATGCCAAGGGGAAAATATTTATGAATGGACATTTACGGTGCTATATTAACAATACTTCCCCATATTAGATATCCGGAACTTGGGGGAAATGTGTGCGGATATGCCATATTATTGTAAGTAGTCAGTCAGATGTAAACGGCCATTCTCCTTATAAATGCGAAGGTAAATCAATAGGCGCCGCTCTATATGATATCGACTTAGGAAGTGCCAACTGAATGGATGTGGTCTACGTCTTCGACGGGATAGCGTGGTGCTGGATTACTGCAGCATTTTAAGTTTTTTTTCTGGCGAGGAATATTAATAAAATGTTGGTTCATCTCGTGGTAGCTAGTAGGGCAGGGCGCACGCCGTAGTGTTAGGGTTAGGGTTAGTGGTGGTGGTTCATCTCGTGGTAGCTAGTAGGGCGCACGCCGTAGCGTTAGGGTTAGGGTTAGTGGTGGTGGTTCATCTCGTGGTAGCTAGTAGGGCGCACGCCGTAGCGTTAGGGTTAGGGTTAGTGGTGGTGGTTCATCTCGTGGTAGCTAGTAGGGCGCGCGCCGTAGTGTTAGGATTAGGGTTAGTGGTAGTGGTTCATCTCGTGGTAGCTAGTAGGGCGCGCGCCGTAGTGTTAGGGTTAGTGGTGGTGGTTCATCTCGTGGTAGCTAGTAGGGCGCACGCCGTAGTGTTAGGGTTAGTGGTGGTGGTTCATCTCGTGGTAGCTAGTAGGGGGCGCGCCGTAGTGTTATGGTTAGTGGTGGTGGTTCATCTCGTGGTAGCTAGTAGGGCGCACGCCGTAGTGTTAGGGTTAGTGGTGGTGGTTCATCTCGTGGTAGCTAGTAGGGGGCGCGCCGTAGTGTTATGGTTAGTGGTGGTGGTTCATCTCGTGGTAGCTAGTAGGGCGCGCGCCGTAGTGTTTCCGACTAACGGAGAATCCGTGCACACTGGCAGACTTGGTCTCTGTTACAGACCGGACAAAAGCAGGCGCCATAAAATGGCGACATGTCGTGTGAAAGACACGACAAGAAGACGACGCAGTAGTAATAGTGGTAGAAACAGCAGCAGCAGCAGCAGCAACAACAACAGCAGGGATATACAACTTTTCTTTCTTGGTTATTATTTCCCTATAGTCCCATAAACCTCTAGCCGATAAACTGTTGAACCAGTAATTTACTGCCGTCTTCAGTTAACTGTCTTTGAATTCGGCTAATGTTGTGTGACGGTGGTTATTATGCACCGCACACGCCAGGCAGTGACGAGTCGCCGAGGTACTCCAGATTGTCGTCTAGACTAGCTCAGAGGCGCAACAAACCTTTTATCATGAACAGGGCACCACCGAATATTTAAGGTGGAAATGCAATGTGTAATAACTGTCTCGATTTTACTATTTTTTAGAATGAGTCTTATTGAAGGCGCTGCCAGTTTCTTTGGACTCACCTGAAGATTGTCAGCGAGTCAAAACGGTTACCCCACCTACCGGGCCTCGAAGACAGGACATCTGCCCACCGGTCTTTTCCCTTCCTGCGACTCACCAAAAGTGACAGTGGGGCGCGGTGGCTGTGATTGCGTCGTCGATGGGAGCGGTGTTCGAATCCACCTGCGGCCGTTTCGAAACTTGGGCAATTTCGTTCACCCCACATTGCCTGTGTCTTTATGAAGAGACACTAAAAACTGCTCCGTGATCCCTTCTGTTTGGTGTCTATGTCAGGGGAATTAAAATACCCCATACAGGGGGTAAATGTGTAACCTGCTGTGGACCCCATCTATCATGAGCCACGGCAGAAGCAGCACGATACGGCTCCGCTAATTACCCCGCAGAGGGTACGACTGAATGAATGTATATTCATTCAATCGTTTCCTCTGTAATAATATAACATTGCACCCATGTTTTTAAGGCCTTTCACACAGGCAATTTGCCCGTGTGAAAAACCTCCATGCCCGTGTGAAATTCGAAAGAAAAAAATTGTGTATTGTGTGTATATTTGCGCGGTAATGCGCCTGATAAAAGAAAAAACATGTTTGCCCGTGGCCGTGTGAAATGTTGCACTGCCCGTGCGAGCTGAACCTTAAAAACCCTGATTGCACCAACCAATTGTGAGTCACGAAGGCGTCTGTAAGCGGGAATTAGAATCAGAGAAGCGAGTGACATGAATTGTCGGTGCAACGTTGCAAGAGTAATGCAGATCTCTGGCACAGTTTCGTAATAACCTTATCTATATACGTGTCAGAAATAAGAACATCACAGATTACACTCGATCGTTGGCACGACAAAAACTAATATGTTCAGTCTTTTGCTGTCTTGGTATCGGACATATCACGATGCAGACGACTTATCTTGTCGCAGAAAAACACTCGCGAAGCTATCTGTTAATCCCGCATTCTGACCTTTACAGCGCACGAACGCATGCATCCTCGGCGGAAATGTGTATTCTCCGGTAATGTCGTGTATCATGTTCATATCTAAATCGCATTGCACAGTCATTCGTATACTGAGACACACAAAATATCAAGCAGTTGCGCGATGCGTAAATTTTTTTTTTACATTTACTCCAACATATCGCACCAATGAAATTATTGGTGGCCGTGAGCGTTTTTATCGAGAATCCTAATAAAAATACTGCTAAAGAAAATCTTTTTGGCTTACTATATCTGCGGCTTCAAAAGCTGTTATTGACACAGTGGCAGAACACCATAGACATAAATAGAACATGATGTAACTCTATGCAGAACACCCATCTCATTGTAAACATCACTCTCTCTCTCTCTCTCTCTCTCTCTCTCTCTCTCTCTCTCTCTCTCTCTCTCTCTCTCTCTCTCTCTCTCTCTCGCTGGCAGTCGCGGTTGCGACTACGACTGCTCGCTTGGTTCACATTGTAGAAGTCCTCTCCAGGTCCGTCTATCTTGGGCAAATGTGTACGGCTGCTATATATATATATATATATATATATATATATATATATATATATATATATATATATATGCATATATATATATATATATATATATATATATATATATATATATATATATATATATATATATATATATATATATATATATATATATATATATATATATATGCATATATATATATGCATATATATATATATGCATATATATATATATATGCATATATATATATATATATATATACATATATATGTGTATATATATATGTATATATATATATATAATGTACAGTGTTATGTATATATATATGTGTGTGTGTGTGTGTGTGTGTGTGTGTGTGTGTGTGTGTGTGTGTGTGTGTGTGTGTGTGTGTGTGTGTGTGTGTGTGTGTGTGTGTGTGTGTGTGTGTGTGTGTGTGTGTGTGTGTGTGTGTGTGTGTGTGTGTGTGTGTGTGTGTGTGTGTGTGTGTACAGTGTATATATGTATGTATGTATGTATGTATGTATGTATGTATGTATGTATGTATGTACGTACATACATGCATACATACATACATACATACATACATACATACATACATACATACATACATACATACATACATATATCAGGGCTGCCTACCACTACGGATTTTCCGTAATCGTTACGGAAATTTAACGAAGATTACGGCATTACGGAAACTGCCGCCGTTAAAATATCTGACTACGGAACATTAATTAAACACTACCTGTGTTATAATCCGACATACCCGTTATACAACGCAACGCTAACTACAACGTGTGGTAAATGCAGTTGATTGTGGCAAATTCAGACTGACAAATAAATTACGTTGTATCCACCTGCCACTCAACATCTTTGATGAGTGTGGGAAACCCAAAACAAACAGAACTTAAAGTGACTAACAACAAGGCACTAGCTAAAATGTTTTTTGGTGTGTACACGAAGTTCAATATTGTATGTACTACATGCCAAAATAAAAAAAATCGGAAACATTTATGTATAGGTAAAATTGCGTGCGTGCGAGCGTGCGTGCGTGCGTGCGTGCGTGCGTGCGTGCGTGCGTGCGTGCGTGTAGTGTATTAATGTAATAAACATCACATATCTACGTAACTATAATATGGAATATCATTGGTATGGTACATTTTATTAATACGAATGACAAATTAAATGTATACGTAGACAGAAATACTGCATTCTTTTCAAAAGTTACTTTATCTGACAATTGTCACAACTAGCCCGGTCTCCCCTACACAATTTGCTCAGGAAGCTGCTGTCATCCATACGAGCCACGTGTTCTGTCCATCTGAGATTGACTTGCAATAGAGCAGCGTGGAGAGTACTATTCTCTGTACACTTGACATGTCACCCTGATTGGTGAGTCTTCTATTAACGCTTGCGCAACCGACCAAATATGGTCGATGTCCCGGTTGTACACTTTTCCATTTCCATGTACAAGTTCGCCTCATCGGAGATGGTGCTACCAAGATATGCCCAATTATGAACTTTTTCAAATAGGTGGCCTGTCGAAACATCATATAATGTACCAATAACAACACAGGCAATTTTATGAGAACATCCTAGAACATCGGTCCGCAAGCTCTGGCCCGCGTGACTGTGCCAGCAATATCATTTTTTTCAGTACCAATTTTCCAGTTGTTCTATGAGCACTAAATAACGTGTTTCCTGATGGTTTTCAATACAATTATGCCGACTGTTCCAACTTTACAAAACAACCATAGAGCTTACACAAATTTGAAATATTATGAAGCATTAATTTGGTTGTTCACTTAATGTCAATTCGCCAGAGTAAACTTCGTACACATTTAATAGCAACGACCTTCACCTTTGCAGTGATGTTCGCTAGGCGGCGCTACTGTTAATATAACAGAAGCTAACGCTCGATTCCCAAAAACCCGGATGAGACATCGCTCAATAACAAGTCATCTTCGACACAGCTAACATTCAATTTGGGAATCTCAAGACTATGGCGTATATCGGAAAAAAAAACGTCGTTTTGATTATTCCGGAAAGAGAGCGTTTGACGCTGCCTGGGAGCATGAGTACTTCTTTTGCTATCGCGAACATGACCAAAAAGCGATGTGTGATATGCAGAGAAAACGTTGCTGATTTGATTTATAACGTGAAACGGCGTTATGATTCGAAGCATAAAAAGTGTTTTGACTGTGCATATGTGGGAAAAGACGAACGCATGAAGGAGTTCAAGAAACGATTTGATGCATACTTGGTAGAGATGAAGAGAATATCTGTGTTTACAGATACTTCAAGCCATCTTAATGAAGCCAGCTATCGCATATGTTACTTACTCGCTCGACACCAGGTGCCGCTTACTCACGCACAATTGTTCAAGAAGGCTTTCATGGCCAGTGCCGAAGTTCTGTTCGCTGGTTTTCAGAACAAAGATAAGATCGTGCAACATATTGGGAAACTGCCACTTTCACCCGACACATGTGCCCGTCGATGTGATGAGTTGAGTGGTGATATTTTCATGCAGCTGATGACTAAGTTGCGAGCCTGTCCTGCTTTTTCACTTGCTCTCGACGAAAGCACTGACAGAAGTGACACGGCACAACTGATGCTGATGGTATCTGTTCGGTATTTCAACGAAGGTGTATCAGACGACTTCCGGTGCCTGATCCCATTGAAGGGCACAACGACAGCGCAGGACGTTTGCATTGCGCTATTGAAGTTCGGCGAAGAAAATGATTTGACGTGGGAAAATTTGTGTGTGCGCGAAAGCAGACTGTGGTCTGCAGGATACGATGTAAACTGTTGTAGAGAGCGTGAACCTTATCCGCGCACGTTCTCTCAACCACAGGAGGTTCCAAAACACTTGGCTGCACTTGATGATGCAGAATTCGGCGATGTGCTAATATACAACAGTGTCCGTTAGCTGAGTCGAGGCGCATTTCTTGAGAGATTTGATGCACTGCTTCCTCACATCGTGAGTTTTCTCAAAGAAATTGATCACCCAGTTGCCCATATGGAAGATGACAAATTTCGGGTGTGACTCTGCGTTCTGACTGACATTTTCGGACACCTAAATAAGCTAAACCTGCTGCTATAAGGACGGCACAAGATGCTGTGTAATTTGTACGAAGCGGCGAAGGGCTTCGATGACAAGGTGACACTTTTCAAAATGTTCTGCACTTCAAGTTCACCAGAGAATTCTGTGGCGAACACGATGAACGTATCGCAGACGCCAAGCGGATACTTGGTGATGTGCTTAACAGCCTGGAGACCGCATTCAGTGGACGATTCGCTGACTTCGCTGCTATCGACGACGTTTGCTGCTTCTTTGCAAGCCCTTTTACTACGGAGCCAGCTATTTGCCAAACATTGTCGTTTGCAGTCGACGAAGCAGCGTTGCAGGACAATTTCATCGATTTCAAGGTGGTGGCAGGACGAAAAAAATTAGTTTAATGCTGCGAAAGACGATCTCGTGCTTTTCTGTGCAACGCGACTGCCTGTGCGATTTCCAGTGCTGATCGAAGCAGCACAGAAATGTTTGGTGCTTTTCGGCAGTACGTGGTTATGTGAATCAGGATTCCCAGCCATGAATCACATCAAGAACAACCTCCGGTGCCGACTCAAGGACACACGTTTGAGGGATCTTCTGCGACTCTCAATCTCTCCGCTCTGCCCATAGTTCGTTCAGTTGTCGAAGAATATGCAGCACCATCCTTCGTATTGACTGCATTCATTAGATGTGCTGACTTCTCTTGCGTTGTTTCGAAAATGTTTCCATGTTCTACTTGTACAGTACCATATTTTTAGTCTGGCAAAGCAGATAATAAAAGCAATATTTGTGCACTGTGTTTTTCCGTGCTTAAAAGCTTTGGCCCGCCTTAACATAGCACTCCAAATGTTGGCCCGCCTTAACATAGCACTCCAAATGTTGGCCCGCCTTAACAGCACTCCAAATGTTGGCCCGCCTTAACATAGCACTCCAAATGTTGGCCCGCCTTAACATAGCACTCCAAATGTTGGCCCGCCTTAACATAGCACTCCAAATGTTGGCCCGCCTTAACATAGCACTCCAAATGTTGGCCCGCCTTAACATAGCACTCCAAATGTTGGCCCGCCTTAACATAGCACTCCAAATGTTGACCCTCGACCCCAGAAAGTTTGCTGATCCCTGGCCTAGAACAAGAATTACCTTCAACCATCTTAACAGAGGAAGGCACAGATGTTGTTGTTGTAATTAATTAATTAATTATATCATATTTTGTACAAGAATCATTTCACCAACTTGACAAAGTTCCTTCCTGAACACACGCCATCAAACTTTTGGCATCACCCTAAATTATGTAACCTACCCCACCCTACTCTATACGCAACGCCTTTGTTGCGACACCTATTTCACCTTACAACTCGTGACAACGCGTTACAATGCCTCAACGACGCATTTAACTTCGCCGACTGTCTTGTCATCGGTTCCTATTCATTCCTGCTGTCATTCTGAGCCAGACAGACGGCTACGCGACTTCCGGTGTCTTCAGAAAGCCAAAGTTGTTGCCCCGACATTGTCCCGCTGTCGCCGACAATTGCCCGCACTGACATTTGAGACGGCGGCAACGTTTACCCGTGTAATGAGCGCGTGACGAGCCGCCAGTTTCCTATCGTCCACTGGCGACGGCCGCAGGAGGCCGTCTACGCCTGGTAAACCGACCCCGGCATCGGAAACGAGTTATGTCCGCAGACGGCGACGGCCGATGGTCGAGGTACTGCGAGTGCAACGTGTATTTTGTTACTAATGTGCAGGAAGCATTCCTTAAAAAATCGCGTTGTTTTCATAGAAATCCATTTTGAACAAGTCAATAAAAGAAAACTCCGACCGATTTTTCGAGTAGATATTTTGTGCATGCTCACGTGAACTCTCGATCTTCGTGTGGAACATGTTGGAAATTGGCAATATGTTTCCATATTATTAGTCTATTACCTCCCAACATTGAGAAGGGCTATAACCAACGGTGCAGGGCAGAACGGGGATTTCAAAGTTGTTCATTTTCAGAGGTTATTATTTATATCGGGTCCTAAATGATGAAGAATAATAACTTTAATAATAATAATAACTTTATTTTTATATAGCGCAATCTCCTTAAAAGGCTCATGCGCTTTACATAAAAAGCATTAAATTAATAAATATATAGACACAATGACATTATACATAAAAACAAATACATATAAAACTATGTTAAAGACTAATAAAATTAATTTAAAGAACACGAACAAGACGAACAGAAACAAGTAGAACAAGACGAACAAAAACAAGTAGAACAAGACGAACAAAAACAAGTAGAACAAGACGAACAAAAACAAGTAGAACAAGACGAACAAAAACAGGTAGAACAAGACGAACAAAAACAGGTAGAACAAGACGAACAAAAACAGGTAGAACAAGACGAACAAAAACAGGTAGAACAAGACGAACAAAAACAGGTAGAACAAGACGAACAAAAACAAGTAGAACAAGACGAACAAAAAAAGTAGAACAAGACGAACAAAAACAAGTAGAACAAGACGAACAAAAACAAGTAGAACAAGACGAACAAAAACAAGTAGAACAAGACGAACAAAAACAGGTAGAACAAGACGAACAAAAACAGGTAGAACAAGACGAACAAAAACAGGTAGAACAAGACGAACAAAAACAGGTAGAACAAGACGAACAAAAACAAATAGAACAAGACGAACAAAAAAAGTAGAACAAGACGAACAAAAACAAGTAGAACAAGACGAACAAAAACAAGTAGAACAAGACGAACAAAAACAAGTAGAACAAGACGAACAAAAACAAGTAGAACAAGACGAACAAAAACAAGTAGAACAAGACGAACAAAAACAAGTAGAACAAGACGAACAAAAACAAGACGAACAAAAACAAGTAGAAGAACAAGAAGAAAAAGAAGAAATAGAATGCGAACAAGAAGAGGAAACTATTATACAGGTCCAAATGAATGTCCTGCTAGCGGTTTGTGGCGTCACACGCTTTAGAAGGTTGACAAATCGCATATAAGGACGGCAGTAGTACAAAGTTTATTGTCATTCGTGACACGCCAGCATTATGACTAATAACATGTTGAAGACATCTTTGCACCATGCTCGGGCTGCAAGCGAAAGCAATGAAGACGAACCGACCAGTCGATTGACCAACCAATTGACCTGTCGACCTCTCAAACCGACTTTCCTCTATCAACCAACCACGCGTTGATGATCACTAAAATGCGACAGAGCGGCGAATTCTACATTGGCTGCCGGAATTGTAAGAGAAGTTCATGTGTGCGTCGACGTTGACGTGCATGTGTGCGTCGACGTTGACGTGCATGTGTGCGTCGCCGTTGACGTGCATGTGTGCGTCGACGTTGACGTGCATGTGTGCGTCGACGTTGACGTGCATGTGTGCGTCGACGTGCACATTCAGTGCACATTTTCTGCGTGTGTGCGTTCATCGTTGAAACGCTGACTGGTAAACAGTCGTGTGTTGATCTTAATCGAGCACATGAACAATCTCGTAGAAACATATGAACAATCTCGTAGAAACAAAAGCAGACGAATTAGCTGTAATGGTTATTTTAGTTAATTTCTTTGTACAACTTGCTTCAGTTAATTGTAGTACTATATTTTATTTGTGAAGAGTTTGCAATAGTTTATTGTTTTGTTTATATTCTTGTTTTAGTTAATTTTGGTACACTTTCATTTGCTAACTATTTGTACTAGCTTGTTTTAAGAAAAGTTGGTTTGAGTGAACTATTCACCGATTGCAGCGGTCAGCTTTACGGCAGCAGCGCGTCATAACATCATGACATGATTCTATATTTAGCACATATGCGGCAATCCAGAGTGCCCGGGTAATAAAGTTGCAGACAGACGGCACCCTCTGGGCCTTTCTCGCAAATTACTTCATGCATTTCCGCCCGTCTGCCCCTTTTCCGCCAAACGTTCCTTTCAATGACAGCTCCTAGTGCTCAAATATGTAAATTTTTTACTTGTTAAACGTTAGGGAACATTTCTTCGTATCTTTTAGCATTAGTCAGCTACTTTTGGCGCACATAGGTTGAAGTGAAGAATGCGCTCTGGTGCACTTGTGTGGAAGGGAACAACGTCATCAACTATAATCAATATGCACTTCTTTTCATATATATTAACATTGAAGCGCTCGTACATGGCCACTAGTGGCCGCACGTACGTTTACCTTCGTTCGCCTTGTCCTGCATTTGATTCCATCTACAAACATCTTCCGCCCGTCTTCCCCTACCTTTACTTCTGTCAGCATCTTCATCTAACAAAGGCAGTGAAGTGGTGAAACAACGACGTAGTGAAGCAGCAAAACAGTGAAACAGCAAAAATAACAAAGGCAGTGAAGTGGTGAAACAACGACGTAGTGAAGCAGCAAAACAATGAAACAGCACAAAATAACAAAGGCAGTGAAGTGGTGAAACAACGACGTAGTGAAGCAGCAAAACAGTGAAACAGCACAAAATAACAAAGGCAGTGAAGTGGTGAAACAACGACGTAGTGAAGCAGCAAAACAGTGAAACAGCAAAAATAACAAAGGCAGTGAAGTGGTGAAACAACGACGTAGTGAAGCAGCAAAACAGTGAAACGCAAAACAGCAAAAAATAACGAAACAGCAAAACAACGAAGTAGCGAAGTAGCAAAACAGTGAAACAGCAAAATAACAAAAGTAGCGATAAAGTAGTGTCGTAACTACCCGCCAGGTGGCGCCATCGCAGGACGTCAGGTGCCCGGATGTGGCGCCGCGCGCCTCCAAAGACGCCACCAACCGCTAGCAGCACATTAATTTGAACCTGTATACTACCGAGGAACAAGAAACAGAACACTAACTAGAGCTAGAAGTGGAACAAGATCACAAACGCAGAAGTAAAATGGTGATTGCGTGGCTACAGACGTGACACCAACGCCGAGGCAGGCCTCCGACACGTTCTCACCATGAACAGATCGATCATTGATAATTAGTGCTAATACACCGCCTCGTCTCTACATGCGGGAGCATCTGAAATAGCCAAACTATGAAGTGAAGACATGAACATGGGTACACATTTCGTTGTTGGACACACATTTGAAATTCCATAAACATGACGGTGATGCTTATAAAAAAAATTATTTAAAATTTTTCTAATTTTCGATTTCAATGCATGTCTGTCCATCATCACTGCATGCATGCACGTGCAGTCGTGCACGCGCATTGGCCACCACCCCGCTGACGTAGTGTTTTATTTTGATCACTGATTGTTTGATTATGAGATGACGCCACGCGAAACCGCACACTACCGACCAATTACCTGCTCTCGACTATGCGATGCACGTCCCGTGCCATGCCATAAGGGTGCAGATCATCATTTTAAATATCTTTATTAAAACCGAATCGTACTTCTGCCACACTGTGGAATTGCCTGACTTATTTTTAACATTACTTTCAATGACAAAATCAAAAGTACACTGTGCCCAGCTAAAATACAAACGAGAACTGATTAAACAGGTATTGTTTGCTGTACGATTACTTCCGCTGGCGCGAGCGATGAATTTTATATTTTAAACCGCGTTGAACGTGGAAAACTTGCATAAATATTTTAACGATTTGACCGACTTTCTGCAGCCTGCCTGTTGTTGCGCTCTCGTGTCTGGTCGGCGTTCTGGTAATGCCTTTAAAATGAACTCAATAGTGTTAATAGATAGCTACGTGCCGAGCAATCTATCTCTTGTCGAAAAACCTCTCTACCTACGTGGGCCGTACGTTTAGCGAGACAGCAACAGGTTCGTCTCTCGTATGTTTTTGTAACTCGTGCAGTCTGGTTGGGCAGCCAAAGAGTGTTCGTTGTAGCAACTTATCATTGTGCTAGATATTTTTTGGTTTCCATGACCGGACTACACCCTTTCAAAACGCGACGCGTGGGATTACTTACTACGGTTATTGTAGGTAGTATACCGAACCAAAGCAGACATGTATCTAGGATTTTGATGAAGGGGTTTGCGGTTATTGGTGGATACATGAAGCCATTTAATTGCTCTCATTTGTGCGTTTTCACACAACCATCGGTGGGTATATATTAAGGTGTTTGAAACAGTTCAATGGGTTGGACGAAATATGGGTTAGAACGAACCACTCAAAGGATCTGGCGGACGAACTTTTCGGTATAAGAAAATTCCACCAATGACAGTCTGTATAATAGATTTAGTCAAGGGCGGATGTTTTGAATTGAAGCCGTTGAAGCATTGTGTCACCAACTAGCCTCGTATTAACGGGATTCAAAACTCCTGAGAGGAGTTAGTCCCCACATAAGAGGAAGTCAAACTTAAAGTTTGACTTAAAGTTTGACGTGTGCTCTTAAAGTTTGACGTGTGCTCTTAAAGTTTGACGTGTGCTCTTAAAGTTTGACGTGTGCTCTTAAAGTTTGACGTGTGCTCTTAAAGTTTGACGTGTGCTCTTGTTGTGTTCTAAGTTGAAATGTCGAATGCAAGATACTTATGATGTAAATTAATTATGTAAAATAAACTTGATTAACTAAAATAATATGTAGCTTTTGTGCTCGCGACTGAACTGTCCCACGTTTAATGCGTCTGTAAATTTGGCAGTGCGTACTTTGCCTGTGCCACAATGACTGATGACTGCACGCAGATTTCAGCGAACCCTCTCTCTCCCTCTCCCGCTCTGACCCAATTTTTCATATCCCTCCCCCTCCCCCCCTTCTCTCTCTCTCTCTTGTACATGCAGGTATACAAAAATAGCAGTCCATTGTCGCTCATCATAATGGAACTAGGTCCTACTTTGTGCAGCGTCTAGCGTTCGCTATGACGCCGTGTGTAAAAAGGGGTTAGACACATCAATATCCACGCCTGCATGCTCAGAAGAATCAGGTTGTGGTGAGGATGGGTTGATTCAGGAGATATACTGCTCTGAAGCCGACGCAGTGCTGACAGTAGCGCTCAATCCTCTTGGGGCGTGCGCAGGCTAACGTTTCGGCTGCACTGATCGATTGGTGTGACTATACGAGCTGTTTCTGTGCTTATCGATTGGTGTTGTCGGGGAGCTGTCTATGCATTTCATATGCCATGTTTATTAATCGATACGTCTGTGGGTCCGTTACTTAGTCTTACTTGCATTACAAACGGTTTATATCACACATAAAAGGAGCCGCCTTTAAATAATAACCACGGGAGCTCTGAGTAGACTGCATAATGGAACAGACACACACTTAAAACGCTCAGTATCCAATGAAATCTGTTTTAAACAGCCAGACCAACTTCCTGCCAACGTGACTGGTTTTCAGTTTCGGGTCATACTTCAGGCGACAGGAATCCACACCACTATCGAGACAGTAGCGGCATACAGGGCTGAAAATCAATGGCGCTGGTTGCTGAGAAACAAATACTTTCTTTTGGGCTGTTCAGAAAACAGAAACACAAAGTTAATTATGTTTTTACAAAGTGGCAATGATCTTTATGATTAAAAGATATCGCTATATTTAAATGAAATACATCTGTAAACACGTGCCTGGAGTCTTCAATCAGGTCAAAACCGTGACTGATAACTCACGACAATGTCACTTATTTGGTTAAAAACCACTGTAACGGAGATACCACTTCACTACCCTGGAGTTCGGCAGCGCTGACTACGCGCTAACGATCTGAACTCGCGTAGCTTTACCGCGGCCGCGTAGGCTACGTCAGGCTGCGTTCGGATTAAACACTATGGATTTTATATACGTTTAAATTGAGCTCCTATCGCCCGGGTCTCAAAACACAACATGCACTGTTCTCACTTGTCTTGCTATTGGCCCTAGTTAACGGTATATCATAGACCTGGATACTCTTTAATCAATCATAGCCATGTGCACCAAATCAATAACTTTCTCATCCACGTAACAACATTGTTAAAACTTCCATATCGACGAAGAAATATTGGGGAATTGGAGGCAAATTTAAAAGGCGAAGAATGCATTATTTAGACAAATTTCACATGATTTCTTAATCGATTTGATGCTCTTTGTATCTATATGTGATTCTATATTTTTCAAAAGCTTATCTGACGTAAAAGCATAAAGTTTTTAATAGCGGGTGCTAGGGTGTCCGTTTATATGAAATAAACGGCGCACGCATTACATAATTTCTCAATTGTCGTTCATATTGTTCGTGGATTCTATGTACGAACCCAAAATGATAGTGATGTTTAAATACACAATTGTAGGCTTACCATAGTTAATCATATTGATGAACTTTGTCACTAACGAAGCTGAATATGAACGAATAGATGTGAATGTGGTTCCAATGCTTACTGAAGTAAGCAAACGAACTTTCACTCACACTAATCTTTTAACAGGTTATACATATGCTGTATTTGGACCGTTGTTCGAGGAGAGTAGTGTTGTCACTTTGTACTCAGTACAGGAAGTACTCTACAGGAAGTACTCTGCGTAATAAGCACAGGAAGTACTTTGCTGGCAGTGCAACGTACTCGGGAGACGGGCGCATTAGGGGTAAGACCACAGTTGACCTTCCTGTTTACTGTTTCACACGAATGTAGGGCACGTGAAATTGTGAAATGTCAACTTAATAAATTCATATTATGTGACATGAGTACCTTTGAGCATGAATATTCACAGGTTTGTTTATAGAAGCTATTGGCTGTGAAATAGTGCATTTTTTGGAGAGTTTAACTGGCGGAAGGATTTATGGGAATTTTTCTGCTATGGGCCACGTGGGCGCATGAATACATGGCAATTTTTGTCAATATTGACGGGCATCGCACGTCGGGGCATTTTAAAAGAGCTGGAGGTATGTGATTTTGATAAAAATTTGGCCAGCATGTCAGTGAGGTGATGACAGTTGCTGTGAAAAAGTTTCAGAATTTTTAGTGGTCAGGTTTTCTTATAATCAGACAAAACGTTAACATGGCCACCAATGCAATTCCCAACTGTGGTCTGACTCCATTATTCGCCCCCAATTGTCCAGGGCGATCAAGCGCGGCAGGCGAGTCAGTTGAGAAACTGGGCTACTACCCGGTGGTGAGACATTTATTTTCGTCATTTGTAGCCATTGTATCGTTTTTTTTGTCCCTGGAAAATTTTTTTCAACGATTTTCTTTAAACTTTCACACGAACGTTAAATATCGATTAACTGACATCCTGTGTAAACGTCGTGAAAACGACATATTTCTATTTTAAAGAAAAACACACCCAAAACTTATACCCCTCAATTTCGACCCAGCCGGGTGATTGAATTTTAAATGTCGGTAACTGCGGCTGAATCATGACATGATCTGTCCCCACCTGGTGGTGAATATGGCTAATTATTTTCATTCATGTCCAGTTGTTCTGGCCTCTGCGTTGTTATTTGACCAGTTGAGGTGTATACACTGAACATTATCCACTAAATACTCCAGTGAAATATTAAGTATTACGTTTATGAGAAAAATTTAGTCTTCCCGTAAAAAACAATCATGACTTGTGGCAGCGCCGCACAGTCGGTCGAACATGTTGGTTGTCGAATCCAATGCCTATCCTCGGGGGGGTTAAAACCGTGTTCCGCACTACAGAGTTCCCAATTCCCACATATTTGGCGTGAGACCCACGCATTTGACTTCCGTCTCATGGTCTCACGCAGCTAACTGTAAATTTCACACATACTGGTAAATATCACGCATATTGGCCGTTTCAATAAATAATACTAATACAAATATATACGCTAATTTCCATGCACGTGTTCGTATAGACATTATTTCCTTGGACGCGCTGATAGCGCAGATCATGAAGGGGATCCCCAAGTTTATTCTTATCATCGTCGGGGATGTCGCGCGTGCTGTTTGACGTTTCCCTGCCAACGAGTGATCGTGGTACATGGCGCGTTTTACTGGCGATAGATCCGCGCCTCATTGTTTTAGCTGCGTAAAGTCGTCTGTATCTGATATTTGCCCTTTTTATAGGTAAAGATTCAAACTACTCTGTCGTATCGTTGAAGCCTTTGAATATCCTAAGAATATTAATAAAAAGTACTACACGTTTTCTTGTCAGTGAACACATTTTAAAAACAAATTATTAAGTGCAATTGCACATATACCGTATTTAAATAAACCGCTACAGCATACATAAATGAAATAGTATAAATGCTGTTCTCAGTGGAAATGTTATCACTTTAATGCTGCCACATGGTGTCCTGTTAGGAAACTAGACGCCGCTTGTTGACATTTCAAGGTTTGGATCCGCCCGTGATCACACGCATGTTTCCCGACACAACTTGGCAGCTCTGGCACTATGAAACTGGATCCGCACTATGAAATACGCATTCGTTTTACATGAACAGAACTTAACACTGTTTTCCAAAAGTTATTACGCAAACCTGCAGTTCAATTTTGGGAAGTGTAAATGTATACACATAGGACATGGAAACATGGACGAAGAATATAAAATGTGGAATGCTGTACTAGGTAGAACCACACAAGAAAAGGATGTAGGAGTAACATTTAGTGATGACATGAAAGTTTCAGAGCAATGTGGGATTGCTGCTTCGAAAAGAAATCAAATTCTAGGGCTAATTAGGAGAACTATCATGCATAAGGAGAAACAGCTAATTGTACCTCTGTACAAAGCAATAGTTAGACCACATTTGGAATATTGTATTCAAGCATGGAGGCCGTATCGTAAAAATAACAGATAAGCTAGAAAGAATACAACGAAGAGCAACTAAAATGATTCCAAAATTGAGAGACCTTAGTTACGAAAGTCGCTTATTACAATGTAGTTTGACAACACTAGAGACCAGGAAACTAAGAGGAGACCAAATAGAAGTGTTTAAAATAGTGAACGGTTATGAGGATGTTGATAGGAATATGTTGTTCAAACTTAAAGAAGGCAGTAGAACCAGAGGACACAAAGCAGCATTAGTTAAGGAGCAGTGTAGGTTGGACATGAGAAAGTACTCTTTCTCACAGAGGGTGATAAATGAATGGAACAAACTGCCAAATGATTGTGTTAATGCTAGTAGTGTGAATATGTTTAAAAATAAAATTGACAGATATTTGGACTTTTCCTCAGCTCCAGGAATACGATAACATATAACATGTAAACTACACCTGTGGCCTATTTAATGAACCCAGTGATGTTCAAATACTGCATCGAAAACCCAATTAAATGGAATGTAAGCTACAATGATTTTTATATGAATTGGTACCGAGTTAGTTCAGGGGATTCATATACTTGAAATATCACAATTGTCTAAATGTCTTGATCTCAGAGTAAGCCCCTTCATCTAAATTACAAATGCTATACTTAGTTTTAACTTTTGATATGTATTGCTATAACAGTAGAGTACACCATTGTTTACTGGCAGAAATGACATAAAACGGGATTTGACATCCAATGAAAAACGTTATATCTCACCTCTAAAGGTGAAGATTTAGCAGTCTGCAAATAACTCCTGCAAAGCGATCTCTATAATATATAATTGTAAAACTCTCATTTTATTTCATCGGCAAATCTTGTATTTTTTTTAATATTAAGACACAAAAAGTCACGATGGTAACACGTTTAGTATAGATATTATTATTTTTACCAAACGTGATATTATAAATACAATGGAAACTGTTGTGCAGCAGTTAAGAGCTAACCTTGCAGTGCATCTTTTTGGCTAACAACAATAGTTAGGGAGATGTTTACCATTTTTGAGAACTAGTACTTAGAACTGATCACAAACGATACAAAATGATCATATGAAACATTTTAATAATACTTACAGTTCTAATATAAGTACAATAAATGTACATTTTCTAATATAAGTACAAGAAATGTACATTTTGTTTAGGACCAATAACTGCAAAATAATTATTTTAAACATAATTATCTTTGTTTCACTTTTATAAAACGTACTAATAACTTATATGGATACGTCATTTCAAATAAAACCCAGAAATAGATAGATGGAATGTGTTTGAAAATTTGAAATAAATTTGTTTAATTAATGATTGTAATGTACACATGTGTGTTTTGTAGGTAGAGTTTTGGAGCTGTGCAGTATTTATACCAAACTCAACTATAGTGTCTCCTGATCATTTAAATTCCTGTAATAAATTTTTCTGATTCAATTCACAGTTTCAGTCTTTGAATAGGTACCCTTAATATACACCAATAATGTGACGTTGAATTAGGACGCTGAAAAACAATTGAGATTGCTGACTGAAACAGAGTTAAATAACAACCCACATGTGTTCTACATATTTATGCGCGTCACTTTGTACATGGCTAAACCTGAATGTGTCGACAATTTGACATAATCCCAATGTATGTGAACTACTAGATACAGTCCATGATGGGCTATACAACTATTCTCTCGACACACACATGCATGCACACACGCACACATGCATGCACGTTCACATGCATACACACACGCACACACACACACACAAACCTGTTGCAGCTGAACGCATGCACACAAAACGTTTCTCATCATGAACACAGTCCGATTAATTATTTATCGCAACCAACTGGGCAACCACTGCAGAGCAAATGCAGTGTTCCCCGTGTATTCAACAACTAATCAATTCGTTCATCCACAATTCGCATCATTAATCAACGTCATCAACCATGTGAATATTCACATTCAAATTCGTGAATGTTCATGTTCCTGGAAATAAATCGTCTATGAAATATAAGTCCTGGGCACCGCCGCCACTATGTTCACTGTAATAGTTTGTGGCATTTGCTGAAGGATTGTCTAAAAAGTCCAGCGGGAATTGCGAACCAGTTGCACCAGCAGGGGAAGCCACTGTTAGCGACTGACCTGGGTAGCTGGTGTTCGAGCCAGGTGGTGCCACCGGCGGACATGCAGCTCCGTTCGTTGTCATGGAGATGGACTGTGACATGTTCATGTCGGTGACGACACCGTGCGAATTGCGCATGTGAACATGTTGCTGCTGTCCGACCATCATCGTGGTGGTCGACTGTGGCGCCATCTGGTTGTGGACGGGAGGCACGCGCATCCCGTCTGCGATCTCGGCAGTCCTCTGCTGCGCTGCTACTGCGGCGCTGGCAGCCATAGCTGCCTGCTGCTGCTGAGTGTACTGCATTTGAGGGTGGGGCATTGCCGTCTGATTCCCATAACTCCCATAATGCATCCCTGATGGCATGCCGCTACCGGGCATATGCGGCCGCATCGGCATCTGCACAGTGGCACCAGCTAGCATCGGTCGTTGCCAGTTTGCTTTGTGGCTGCCGCGTTGCTGCGATATGTTTAGACCCTCCGGCCCGACATTGACATTCGGCGGCCTTTGACCTCGCATCAGAGCGCTCGTGTAGACACTCCCAGCAGATTTCACAGCAGCACGGCGGTGAGTTCCACTCACTGGAGTCGGCAGCGCCATCTGGCCAGATGGCATCATGGGATGCCCTGTGGGATACGGGACGTTGCCCTTCATACCTGCAGCCAACGGCGAAGTCCGACTGGTTGCGGCACCCATCACGCCCCCTGGTGGAGGACTTGTCTGGTTCACCATGTGCTGCATTGTCTCGAGTGGATTCACCCGCTGCGCTGGATAGTTCGCTGCACCACCATCAGGGTGTACTTTATACTCGGGCGGCGGCCGTGCCATGTACGCCACCGACGACTGTTGCATCTGCTGCTGTTGCATCATTTTCTCCTGATACAGCTGCTGCATCTTCATTTGTTCCGTCATGTAGGCAGGCGGTGTTCCGGGTACGCCCCCGCCGAACCCTTGCTGGGGGTTGGCTGGTATCTGCGCTCCCGGTGGCAGCCCGGTGTACTGCATGTGCTGTGTCTGTGACATCACTACCTGCTGACCCGTGTGAGTCATCTGCATGTGCTGCGTTTGCCCGAGCTCAACACGCATGTCCCCGGGCGACGACGCTGGGCCCGCACCGCCGAAGTGCGACTGCACTTGGTTCTGGAGCTGCTGCAGCGACGACGGATTCGCCGGTGACATCGACGCAGCCATCATTGGCTCCGAGTAGTGACACAACGGCTTTGTGGCGCCATATGTCAGCGACGGGTCATGCTTCGACATTGACGGCGGTCTTGGCATCCCGTTCACCATCTGCTGCCCGTATCCTGGGTACATCCCATTCTGTGGTACAGGGCTGTAACCCTGGGGTGTGTAACCTGGGTACCCACCCCCAGGATGGGGTGCTGGCATGCGGCGCACATACCCATCAGGAGAAAAGCCGTCAGCGCGATAAGGCGTCATGGTTTGTTTTGGCGCATATGGGGTGTCACTCTTGTGATTCTGATGCTGTGCTGCCATCTGTTTTAGGGTCTCAGCTGCGGGACCAGTATCGCCAGTGAGGAGCTGTGGCTGTGCCCCTGGCGCAGCTGGTGCTCGTGCGCTGGCATACCGTGCGGTAGCACCACGTGGCGCGACCATACCATTGAAATTCTGACCACCCTGTGGATTACTGCCACCTGGGTAGATTGGATCGGGGAACATCGTTGCAGGTTGTACCCCCGGGGCTGGTGAACCCTTATTCGTGGCGGAGCTATCCCCACCGTCTGCGAAGGCACCCCTCCCCGTCGCGGAGTTATTCCCGCTTTTACCCACACTTCTTCCCCTGGTTTCTTCCTCCTTTACTGCTGGCTGTTGGCTCAAGCCAGCCTCAACGTCTTTCAGTTCTAGATCAAACTCTTTCATCAGCTCTGGTGTGATGTCGCCCTCTTTCTCCAGTGTGTCAAGTATCGCCTGAAGTTCGTCAACATCCGCAATGCCTATCGTCTCGGGGAAGCCGTCAGACGGTGGACTACACTTTGCATCGTCCTGTGGTTCTCGTTTGCAGACGTTCGGTAACGACAACCCAGGTGTCGACGGATGAGCGTTTGTGTCCACGTGGTGACCATCGATCCCTGACGGTGATGGCAAGTTCCCCGATGCAGCACCACTACCTGGAGCGCCACCTGTGTGCAGTGTTGAACTCACTGTTAGCTTGATATGATTGTTGATCTGAGCAGACGCCGCTGCGTTGATCTCATGGACAATGTTCACAGACACGCTGTGCAGGCTGTCATTTTGACTTGCCTGCGATGATACGGCGTTGGGCAGGTCACCTACTCCTGGCTCGCTGCTGCCATCTAGTTTCACCGAAGCGCTGTCAGTTGCGCCGCCTCCACCCAATTTTCTCTTCAGTCTGTTATGCTGCAAGCAGAAGATAATCCAAGTTACTTGTTTAGCGTCAGTCAACGCCACCACACATTTGCAAATCATTTAGTAGCAACTTATCTTTAAATATCTGTTGGTGGTTCTCCTTAGAGATGCAACCCCCGATATTTAGACAATTTGTGAAATATCGGTGTACGATTCCACACCACAGGAAATTTAAAAATGAATGTTTCGTTTCTCAGGGCGGAGATGATAATAACAATCGACAGTGCAGTGCAGGTGGATTTGGGTTAGTTCATCAGACAGTTCAGGTGGATTTGGGTTAGTTCATCAGACAGTTCAGGTGGATTTGGGTTAGTTCATCAAACAGTTCAGGTGGATTTGGGTTAGTTCATCAGACAGTTCAGGTGGATTTGGGTTAGTTCATCAGACAGTTCAGGTGGATTTGGGTTAGTTCATCAGACAGTTCAGGAGGTTTTGGGTCAGTTCACCAGACAGTTCAGGTGGATTTGGGTTAGGTGCAAAGTTCAATAGATATCACAATGCCCCAGAAGTGCCTTCACGCTCCTGGAATTTCTCAATACCCTGGGGGTGGGGGTGTCACTGTCTCCCACAGGGGTGTATCAGCCCCTTTTCAATTATGGTGTCCCAACCTCCCTCTTGGGTTGGGATATGATTTTCATGGGTGCATATTAATGCCTGACATTTTAATATTTTACAGACATCGTTCTATGAAAGATCTGGAGGTCAAACACAGATTAACATTTTGTTATAAAATAAATAATTTTTAATATGTGACATTAAGAACTACCTGACAAATCTACCTGACAAATCTTTTAACAATGGTACATATTTTGTTACAGGGACAGCTGTTGGAATCACGTCAGGGCATATGACTTGCTGTAAAAACAAATATACACATAATTACGAAAAAAGAAAGCCTACAGTGTTTGAATTGTATGGAATCAAGTCTGACCAAGGTTCAAAGGGAAAGTACAATGATTTTCAGTGGTTAGCTGAACGACTGTTTTACAGGACACCGCATTTCAAATTATTAGTATTTATAACATATCGGTTGTTTAAAAATAATATCTATACAAAACATGTTACTATTCTGATCTTTTATATCTAGTATTATAGAAAATACACAACTTTGCGATAAGCTAAAATATGCCAGTTTCACAACATATAAAGAGATTGCTGTATGTCAATAAGACATTTTCATTGGATAATTTACTGGCCTGTCAAATTCCTGTTTTACACCATTCCTGACGACAAAGAATAACATTGTTAATTTATTAGAACTTTGAGATCAAAACATTTGGAGAATTGGGGAATTTTAATTATACAACCCCCCCCCTCCTAACTAGCTCTGTATCAATTAACCAATGAAAGTCAAACATTCCTTTTAAGAACCATTTTAAGAATTAAGTATTACAGATTTTCACTTCTGGGGTGTAAATATATATGAACAAGTGCGAGATTCCGCGTGGATGGATAAAACTTAATATGTACCATCGGTACAGTGACAAATGGTGCTTACTGAGTCGTTGTTATCGCCACATCATAAACTGCCTGAGTCGTTGTTATCGCCACATCATAAACTGTCTGATATGGAGGGTCGAACTACCTATTACTGCCGAATCGTAGTTATTTGTCCTTAGACGCCCGACAGTCAAAGATGATCTGAGAGCAGCTACAATACAGGACCACCCACTGCTTTTCACGAAAAGTTTCTAGATCTCGTCAAGTGCGCTCACATGACCCCCTGGGTCCCCCCCCTCCTCTACCCTCCCAACACAATCGCTTACAAGCACTATAAGCAATCTTCTGAAAATTGACCACTTTTCCGATAACATCAGTTGGTGTGAAGAAAGTACCAGTTGCAATCACTACTAAATGATCGGTTACCGCCATAATTACGGTTCGCTAAAGAAATGTCTGCACTAGCAAAGGAAGTCAGGTTCCACCTGTGCCCGTTCTAAACACACACATGGGTGCCCTGAAAGATGCCGGGTTAGAAGGAGGGCGGGCTGGTGCAATGAAAAGCTTGTCGGATGTAATTGCATACACAGTACACATACAATTTGCCAGCAAACACCTATCACAAAGAACAGGTGTCGTGTTGTAAAAATGCAACAACAGACAGGTGCCATATGACAATTAGTGTGGGTCATTGGCCCGCCGAGGTCAACCCAATCTATAAATCAGACGGTTACCGAGTGTGCACTCGGTCAACGAGCAAATAGGAAGTACACATTATCATTCCAAGGTTGCAACTAACTTAAGATGAGAAAACAGAGTATCCCACATTGTTTTATTTAACAGCATTAAACAGTGTTAAAACGTCATCAATTTAGAAACAGTTCTGCACTTCAGATTGATTAATATTGGGTATATGTATAATGGGTTATACACACGTTTATCTGTTTTTATATCAGTTTTGATTTTTTTTCACTCTAATTTATTCTAGGACGTATACACACATATTCTTTATAATAATAACATGGCCTAAAATATTTATTCCATCATTAAGTAAATATTCTGTGTTGGGTCTACAATTAAAATAGGCAATGGATTTCCTCTTGTGCTGCCACCTGGTGAGTCACATGACCTAATGGAATACTATTTGTCACAACTTTGTGGTTTACCTCAGAATATCACGTTCATGGGGAACACCTCTGTTGCAATTACTGCATTGACAGATTCCCAAGAGTAAAGCACAAACAAATGTGGCAAATAAAAGAAATTCCACGATTTGTTGTCACATTACATTAAAGTCATACATTTCTAGCAGAAATTGCGACGTCGACTGAACACCAAATATACTGCGTGGTTTTCGCACAACAAATTGGTGTACGATAAATATATTTTCTATATTTGACCATTACCATCTTTCAAAGTGGGTCTATACCATTGGGGATAGATCATTATTTTACTTCTAGGTTCATAGCTTATGAATGAAGTGTCAGCAATTTTGAGATGGTACCGCCATTTGTGATTTATGCTCCCCCAAAAAAAAGTTTGAACAGTAAAATTGGCCTATGTGGGGACTACACCGGCTATACTAGTCACTGTGGTCGGGGGGAGGGTAAATTTTTGGTGGCTGGCTGGCTGCATGTGACATGGCAGTGACAGAAGGATCCCCTGATTTTCTTGAAATTGTAGGATTTTACAAAAACACGTATGCCAATTTTACGGTTCAAACTATTTGTTTATAGGAGCATGAATAACAAACGGCTGGTACTTCATTCATAGGATATGAACCTAGAAGTAAAATAATGATCTATCCCCAGCAGGTCAGTGCCATTTGTGCCATTGTCATAAGATCTGAACTGTTATTTTGCGTACTACAGGATTAAAAACATTAACATGATTGTCTATGGAAAAACAAATAACAATCTGTTCCATTTGTATGGCTCGCAATGGGCAGACATCATCCATGTTCATTGCGACAAAAAAACAATATGCAAACAAGACAATCCAACAACAGATGTTAGGGAGGGACCTAATTACCTCAAACAAAAATCAATTCCCAAAACAGATGGCAGATTTAGCAACACACTTTTTAATATTAATTACTTTTCACGTCAATCATCCCACCTGGCTTTCCGTCTGCTTCGGTTTCGACGAGACAATTTCCACCGAAAAAAACACCGAAAACATTGGCTTTGTTCCATTTGACAGCTGGTGTGATAACAGTCCTTGACATTAAGCTTTTGTACCCATTGGCCCAGACATTAAAAAAGTTACTGCCCCCAAAAAAAGTGATTGTCCTAAAAAAAATGTTTAATACATAGTCGAAGGGTGCAAGTTTCTTTTTGGTGATTTACTTTTATGCTTTTAGTCAGTATTCCACACGGCAGACAATGTTGTTGCTGGAATCGTTTGAGAATCAGATGCCCCGTGTCGCACTTAGAGCCGAGTTTTGAGAATGACGGGTGGTGCCGCCGCATGCATATTATCGGGATTTTTGACAAACCGTATTGAGTTATGACCACTGCGGAAAACTTGTGGGCACAGCGGCTTGGGCTAATCACCTACTCAGCTGTTATTGAAATCAATTACAGAAGCCGAAACCATGAATACTCAACCACATCTCGATCTGAGCAAAGCAGGCTGTCCTGGAAGGGTGCGTATGAATCCCTTGGGTGAAAGCCGACAGGAAGCCCAAGGGAGGAAGAGTCTGCTACAGCTCAAGTCAAAAGTTAGAAATGGATGTTGGAATGTCAGGACACTGCACCAGGCAGGAAAACTGGCACAGCTCGCCAAAGAAATGAGAAGATACAAGCTGAGCATCATTGGAGTCTGTGAAAGCAGATGGAACTCCTTTAAATAGGTTACAACTAGCTCTGGAAAACTTGTACTCTGGGAATGAGAGAGAAGATGCGCACACACATGGAGTAGGGCTGCACCTCTCAAAGGATGCAGCTAAAGTCTCATAGAATGGGAACCAGTCTCAGAGAGAATTATCACAGTCAGCCTAGCCAGGTTTACATCAAAAGGTCGGAACATCACCATTATTTCATTGCTATGCACCAACCAACTCTGCTGAATTTGAAGATAAAGATACCTTCTACCAACATCTACAAACAGTCATCCAAAAACTACCGAGATATCCAAGTTGTTATGGGGGATATGAATGCTAAGATTGGAAAGGATAATGACAATTGGAAAGGCACAATGTGGAAAGAAGGTCTGGGACAGATGAAAACGAACAGTCTCCTGTTTGCAGATTTCTGTACTCTGAATGAACTGATAATCGGAGGAACCCTCTTTCCACAGAAGCCCACACACAAAGCCACATGGATATCCCCGGATTTACAGACTGAAAACCAAATTGACCACATAACAACTACCAAGAAATGGAGGAGAGTGCTTCTAGACGTCAGAGTGAAAAGAGGGGCTGACTTTAACTCCGACCACCACCTCATCGTGGGTGAATTTACGATGAAGCTAGCAGCAAAGAAGAAGATGGATAACAAGGTACAAAGAACTTAGAAGGTTTGAGGTAAGAAAAGTTCGAAATACTAAAATATGACAGGAACTGGGAATCTTACTATGGAACAGGTTCCAAGCATTAGAAGAGGGAAAAAACACTGATGAAAAGTGGACAAGATGCAAGAATGCAATTACAGACACCCGTGAACAAGTCCTAGGCTGCTGGGAAGCTAGGAGGAAGGACTGGATTACAGTTGAGACAAGGAGGGAGACTAAAGTGAAACTCAACAAGGAAGCATGGATAGAAAAACTGCAGCAGGAAGAATACCAGGGAAGAAACAAAACAGTTAAAAAGAAGACAAAGAGGGACAAGAAAACATGTCGAAAAACTAGCAAACGAGGCTGAGATCACAGCTAGGCAAAACAACCCCAGAGAGTTCTACAAGATCACCAGACAACTAGCAGGGAAAAACAAGAGCACTAGTCGCCCTGTCAGGGACAAACAGGGAAACCTTCTCACTAAGGAATCTCTACAGTTACAATGTTGGAAAAGAATATTTCCAAGAAATCTTGAACAGGACTCCACCGGATTCAATCCCAGACATTGAGAAAAGAATTGAAGACCTTAACATTATTTGTGGTAGGATATCCAAAGAGGAGATCAAGAGAGACATCAAAAAGCTGAAGCTAGGCAAAGCATCTGGAATTGACAATATACCATCTGATGTCTTAAAAGCTGATATTGGTGCCACCACAGACGTTTTATACAGCCTGATAAATAAGATCTATTATAAAGAGGAAATACCAACTGAGTGGAAGATGGGTATGCTAGTTACGATCCCCAAGAAAGGCAACCTCAGTGAATGTAAGAACTGGAGAGGGATCATGCTTCTATCAGTGCCCAGTAAAATTCTCTGCCGTATCATCCTGGATAGGATGCAAGAAACAGTTGACAAGAAGCTAAGAAAGGAACAAGCTGGCTTTAGAAAGGATAAATCCTGCACAGATCACATTGCTACACTCATGATTATCGCTGAACAATGCATTGAATGTTCTCTCTATATAAACTTTGTGGACTTCGAAAAAGCATTTGATAGTATAGATAGGACAGTTCTGTGGAAGCTCCTGAGGCACTATGGTTTACCAAAACAATTTGTAACCCTAATAAAGAGCATGCATGAAGATTTCACTGGTCATGTCATCTTTAATGGACAAGTTTCAGAAGGCTTCCAGATTGGAACTGGAGTACGACAGGGCTGCTTGCTATCTCCACTGCTCTTTCTGACAACCATAGACTGGACAATGAAAAGATCCACAGAACACCATTGACCATTTGTACTGGGATCCAGTGGAACTTGTTCTCACAACTAGAAAACCTGGATTTTGCAGATGATCTAGCACTACTCTTAGAAACCCATAAAAATGTGCAATAAAAAACAGAAAGGCATCAAGAAAAAAGCAGCCAACTGGGTCTTATGACAAAGGTGATGAAAGTCAATATCAGAACCTCCGAACCCATCTCACTAAAAAGTGGTATTGTTGAAGAAGTACAAGACTTCATTTACCCTGGGAGCAACATCAGTATAAATGGTGGAGCTAGCAAAGATGTGGAACTATGCATCAATAATGCTTGTCATGCCTTCAGAACCCTGTGTGGCTCTCTTCCCCACTATCTATAAACACCAAGATCCACATTTTCAACACCAACGTTAAACCAGTTCTTCTCTATGGCTGTGAAATGTAGAAAATGACTCAGTCTCTCAACAACAAACTCCAAGTCTTCATCAACAGTTGCCTCCGATACATCCTTAAGGTATGGTGGCCTAACAAAATATCAAATAAAGAGCTCTGAAAAAAAACCAAACAGGAAGAAATAATCACTACAATCAAGAGGAGAAAATGGAGCTGGATTGGCCACACACTCAGAAATGATCCAACAAATACAACCAAACAAGCACTGGACTATAACCCACAAGGAAAGAGAAGACAAGGAAGACAAAAAATCAACTGGAGATGCTCCACACTACAACATCTTGATAAAGTGGGGGTCACCTGGCAAGAGGCCAAAGCTCTAGCCCAGAAGAGAGTGAAGTGGAGAAACATGGTTGACGCCCTATGCTCCTGAAGGGGCCAAGAGGATTAAGATGAAGAAGTATTGAGTTACACCTAGTTCCACTCGAAAAGAAAATACCATAGGTGGAAGGGCGAACGGGACCTGACACTGTATGTAACTATGACTGTTACTTACAATTTATTTCTTTTGAATAAAATTATGGTAAACTTAGCTAACTGTGTTGTAGCGAGTCCTGGAATGTATGTTAGGCGCTGTCATGCCACCTAGCAGACAGTCCATGAACCAGTCGGTTTATATGAAATTGGTACATTGAAGGCATATCACAATAGCTGATACTTACCACGTAGAAGACATATATATATATATATATCAAAACAAGATGGCAACTATATGAAGCGACAATACAAAGTCAGATGAGATGAAGATTTTGCTTAATTGTAGAGCTGGGGTGGATGGCAAGGAAGGGTGGATGGCAAGGAAGGGTGGATGGCAAGGAAGGGTGGATGACAAGGAAAGGTGGATGGCAAGGAAGGGTGGATGGCAAGGAAGGGTGGATGGCAAGGAAGGGTGGATGGCAAGGAAGGGTGGATGGCAAGGAAGGGTGGATGACAAGGAAGGGTGGATGGCAAGGAAGGGTGGATGACAAGGAAGGGTGGATGGCAAGGAAGGGTGGATGGCAAGGAAGGGTGGATGACAAAGAAGGGTGGATGGCAAGGAAGGGTGGATGACAAGGAAGGGTGGATGGCAAGGACAAGCGATTGAAACAGTGGCTGTGAACAATCGGATAAAAATGATCTGAAACTATGGTGGCCCACCGGGCCAGTAAAATATAAAAACTTGTGGCACGACAGCCCCGGCCGGGCCTGCGGGCCATTGTTAACGTTGGGGCCTAGTGATAACCATAGCAGCATTTTGTAACGTCCTATCCTCCTTTATTGTTAACCGTCTCATTTGCACATCATAATATTTAAATGCAAGATCATTAATTTAAATATAATGTAGTTATCTAAGTGTATTTATTTTCGTCTGGGTTGTAAACTAACTTATGTAAACTTCCTAAAGCACAGATGGAATCAACGACTTCCGCTGCCCCATAAAGCTGCTTGGAATAATAAACAGAGCGTTCCATTGCTAAAAAAATCTTCCAGTTCAAACGCTGAATGCGGTAACGGGAAACCCTCATGTGAAAGTCTAACTCTGGTTTTTGTTCTGGTTATGGACGTAGAGTTTTGCCTTTTCCTGCTAAATTTAAATAGCCTGAAAGAACGTACATCACCTGAAGCACTAAAAGTTAACAAGTGTTAAAGATCATGGTAAATAACTCCACCAAAACATCAGAAAACATTAATTCGACGTCACTCCATATTTTAGTTGTTGCAACTTCCTGAATATTTAAACGTGCAAAGTCTGATCGTAAAGTCATGTTACACAGTAAATACTATATCTAGTCTAACATCTTATCTATCGAAACATACTTTAATGAACCACAGTTGTTTAATACATAATTGGACTGTCATCTGTTTATGAATACCACCAACCTTACCATTCAGTAAATTATCGAACAATTGTTGACAATTTCCAATACCTGTAGACAAAGTTTATTGGGGTCAGGCATTTGTGGGATCATGTGATAGGCATTTAATATAATTAACATCTGTAAAAATAAGTTACATTATGCATGCCACTCAGACAGAAACTTTCAAATTAAACAGACAACGGTCAAATAAAACATTTAAACATATTTTGGCAATAATATCAACACAAACCTGTCAAGAAAGGTCACTTTTATGGTACTGAAGTCATGTTCAGTTTATATAGATCATGTAAACATACATAATGATAATTATTGACATTCCAAGATTCCTGTTCAAATTAAATTTGAAAATTACTTTTGATACAACCCATTGACATACCCCTTACTTGAGGATGAGCATTATGCACACCGATCCCATGTATGTCTGCAATTGCACGGATCATTAGCCAGATAAACCTCATGAAAAGAACTGATACAGATCTCAGAGTTGCCCGGCCCAACATAATGCAGCAGCCCCACAAAATACTGCACATAACAAAGATAACATCAAACGCAACCAAATCCTACACGTTTTTCATATCAATGTCACTGCAATTGTACTGTAAAGATATGCCACTGCATAAAAAACTTGTAAAGACAGGTTATGTAACTGATGTAAAACACTGTGTTGGCCGCTTGTGTTGATATTTGTGCATCTCCGCCTTTGATCCTGTGAACCGTACAAAATATGGTGAGAAAGAGTCATGGAAAGGTTCCGAATACTCGCAAACTCCTTACTATTTCACGTTTGTCGACTGACCTCAGTAGAACGTAGCTTGCACCGATCTGATCACTACAAACTAGTTAGAAAAAAAACAGTTACGTATAATATGTTGACACCGGCAACACCGACACTAGCCATTTCCAAGGCCACTTTTTGAGCCAAATTACATTTACCAGTCGCTAAATTGTAAATAAGCAGGATACTAATTTTGAAATGCCTTTAAACAAATAACATATTAAAGTTTTTAATATAAAATCATAATGCTATTATAAATAAACTATTACCTATTCTAATAACTTAACTGCTCAAATGTGTTTTAATTAACCACAATTTTATTTAATAATTTAACTGTTCTCTGTTCATGAATATCAGTCTTGCCATTTGGTATGCTCAGTATGTTCGGTACATAAAAAACAACTTCAACATTGTTTAATACCTGTGGACAAAGTTTATATTATTTAACACGATTCAGTTTACAGAAATGTGTTGTGTAAAATAAAAAAAATATCATTGGGTATATATGCTGTAAACGTTTACAGAAAATCCCCAGTAGGGATGGAATTACATGATGGAAATAAAGCTTACAAAATTGCTTCTATTCATTAGCGGGGATACAATTATGAAACTGTCAAAAATGGTATATTGATGGTCAAAACATACTGTATGGTAACAAATAAACATATGGTATGGTAATAAATAAGTATAACTGTAATTTATCTCTGAAATGTACCTCAAATGAGGACAATTTGGACTTTAAATTTAAAGAAGTACTGGAAATAATGGAAAAGTAGTGGAATGGAAACGAGAAATTCCATTCTCCATGTCTGGCAAAGAATGAATATCTGTCAATGGTTCTAATCTAAAAACATTCCTTGAATGTTCAGCTAAATTATCTTGAAAATATTTGTGAATAATCTCAAAGGAAAACATGGCAACTTAAAATCTATGCTTTATAATAGCTTTACAAAGTCGCAGAAATGTGACCGAATCTGTGCTTCTGATTGGTAAGTTAGGTAATTTGTACGATGCCCCCACTTCATAACACTTGACGCAACACAGCCTCCAGCAACACCGACCAAAGTACATGAACATATCGCACGGCATCGTACCGTTTCACACAAGAGGCGCAACATATCAACACACAGACAAGACCTGCAGGTAATCTGCAGCTGGTAAAGGCCAGATCTAGTAAACACAGGCCAATACAGGGAAAATAGGCAAATAAAACAAGAGCTTATCAGCGAACAAATCACTTTTTGTACCACGCGGCTACTAGAAATGCCACCCAGGAGATGCTAGTTGTAATGAATGCTGGTAGGAGGAACGGATCCATTGACATATCTTCAGTCACTGCGGCTGCAGCGTAGCCAATAGTGCCCTGCCAAGACTCTTGATTTTTTTGTAGCTTGACTGCAGATCATGTATCTTATTGTATGGTGTTGCCACAATCAAAGTGCTATCTGGTCGAGCGCAAATGCACCATCGGTATTCAGGGCAGTGTAAGACTCATTAAAACTCACAGGTGTCCTGATTTCGGCAGACGGGGGGAACACATTGTAATACTGTCCTCGGACAAGACGAAACGGATGTTGTGAACGTGACGGAAGGCGGGAGAATGCATGACACAACATAAAAAGCACTCAAATGCAGCAATTTTTTGCGAGCAAAGCACATTCAGAAATTGATTACCAGTGGAACCGTTTGCTTTTTACATGGTACTAGATATATTATGTTCACATGCACCATTCATGCAGGGACTGCTTAAATTCAGGTGACTATGTGTGCATATATATATATATATATATATAGTTTGTTCACTTCTAACTGTGATTAATTTTTTGTTGTCTATACAATGTATACAACATAAAACCAATTTTGTGTAGTGTTTAAGCAGACAGGTGTTTTGCTAATCTGGTGGGTGGATGATGGATGAGCCAAACTAGAGGATGACTGACTGATGGAACAGCCAGTACCTACACCACCTATCACAGGTGACGTAATCATCTACACACCAAAGATTAATCATGCTGTGCTTCTTGTTGCTAATTGTGACTTCCTTAATTACTTTTATCATGCCTACATTTCCAAGTATCACAGATGGTGTCAACCATGATAATAGGAACAATATTACGCATAACGGCCTATAGCGAAAAACAACTCAAAGATCTATGTCAAAGTTTTCTTTGCAACAGATGTTAGCTTTAAAACTTAATGTAGGCAGAAAAGACTAGACAAGATAAAAGTGCATAAATAAATAAAAAAATATATTTTCAAAGGCAATTTACAATGTTGACAATTTCACAAATGTCAGTCTCAATACAAAGACAATAGATGCAACAATGTAATATAATATTTAATCACTATTTTATTTTAGAAGCTGGCTACCGAAGATTACAAAAAAGGAAAAAGATCAAAGGAGAGGAAACAAATGAGAATATTGGATGGACCTAAAGGAGGAGGAAACTATGAAGAAATGCAGAACAATGCAGAACACTGGGTACAATAGAGAAATATTAACAGAGCCAAGGAACAGATTCTGAATGAATTTGACCAACAATAATGACCATATTAAAAATATGTCTATATAATATTAACACAATATTCATATAAACACAAACATTGTATCCTAAATTGCTATTATTCTAATCAAGTTTTCTGTTTAAATATTATCAGGTTAAATAAGCCTGAATCTGCCTGATGCAGGAACTACATTGGACAGGTAGTATATGAATCTGCCTGATGCAGGAACTACATTGGACAGGTAGTATATGAATCTGCCTGATGCAGGAACTACATTGGACAGGTAGTATATGAATCTGCCTGATGCAGGAACTACATTGGACAGGTAGTATATGAATCTGCCTGATGCAGGAACTAAAAAGGTAAAGGTAAAGGTATGTTCTTATATAGCGCGGTTTTCGGTCCATAGGACTGCTCAAAGCGCTTTACACTTCACCCCCTGGCAGACCTGTTCATTCCAAGGCCATCTCAACTTCTTTGGGAATTATTCAGCCACGCTGCAATTGCTGCGCGAAGGCTATTCGTTCACATATCCACCACTGTCTGTATTGCCAGGTACTCATTTATACAGCTGAGTGAACTGTGGCAACGTGGGGTGATCAAACTTGCCAAAGGTTCGAAGCGACCGCAGTGGGATTTGAAACCGGGTTCTCTCGATTGAGAGTCCGGCCTTCTAGCCGGTATGCCATCGCGCCCCACATTGGACAGGTAGTATATGAATCTGCCTGATGCAGGAACTACATTGGACAGGTAGTATATGAATCTGCCTGATGCAGGAACTACATTGGACAGGTAGTATATGAATCTGCCTGATGCAGGAACTACATTGGACAGGTAGTATATGAATCTGCCTGATGCAGGAACTACATTGGACAGGTAGTATATGAATCTGCCTGATGCAGGAACTACATTGGACAGGTAGTATATGAATTTTAGCTTGTTGTTTATCATGAAATATTTATTGTTAGTCAACCCTAATATATCTTCTGCAAGTCAGTAGGGAGATTTATAATAAATCATCCAGAACTTACACAACTTCCATTGCATGTTTTGGAACCCATGTATTCACAATGTTTCCATTTATAAACATTTTTGGCAAAGTTATAGGAATGGACAATTTGGTGTGAGAGTAAATAGCTATAATATGCATGTATACGTGTGAACTAACCACCTATTTATATATATATATTTATATATATAAATAAGGATTTCTTATTAAATAAAACAATATTAATTAAAGGGACCATAACATTATTAAGGAGGGGCCACATAAAATATCATATATTACATAAACGATAACACATATTCAATTTCTAATATTAAATCTGCGACAATTTCACTAGTTACTTAGTATTTACAATGTCATGACAAACGTTTCATTTCATTAGGCCTGCTATGTGTTTGCCAATGTGTAGCTATAATTTTTTAATGTCACTGAATCAAAAAACATGCTGTAAACCCGACAGGAGAAAAACTCATTAAAATCAGTGACTGATTGGTGAACTATCAGCAATGGCACATTTCCTTGTTTTATGAAGAACACATTTCTTCCTCCTAGTAATCTATTAGACTATCCATGCTTTCATCTATACTATAAAGTAGTTTGCGACTCTGTCTGTCTGTCTGTCTGCATGTACATATCTCCGTCAGTTTCGCATGTATGAGGCTGAATTTTTTTAGGTGTGCTCGGGGGCCCATGGGGGTGGTTTGTACATTATAACAAATAAAAAATTCCTCCATGAGGAGGGGATATTATGAAGGAACCTATGAACATTTCAGGTAGATTATGTAACTCAGAATATTAGTGCATACAATTGTTATTCGCTATTCGTGTTTTCTACGACTGTACCGAGTTACGTGATCTCTATCAAACGTCTACACACTTCGTGAAAACAGCAGTCATAAATGATTTACGGAGCATCACTGCTTTTGGGGTTGCCCTACCAAAACTAGTCACAGGTTCTTGCATTGGCTCCCTTTTTTCCCGCTGTGCAACTTGGCTAGTTCATTAATAAAGTGCATCTTATCTAGATATGCCTTGACAATGTTTGTCTAGCAATCAATTGTCCTGCATAGGATTAATTAAAGTTTCCCTGACTAAAAAATTAACATTTCTCTAACAAATTTGTTCATTGATAACTCAATACTTATATTGTCAGGGCAATCAACATCCACTTCCCAACACCCTACATATATTGTCAGGGCAATCAACATCCACTTCCCAACACCCTACATACAAAGTCAGTTACACAATTTTTAAGTATAAATTTATAAGATTTTACAGATTTTTTTTTTAAACAAAGTAATTAACATCCTTCAATGCACATTAATTTTTTTTACTTTTTCTCCACTATAGAGAAACCAAAAAGCATAATTCAAATTAATCTTCTTGACTTACATTAATTTATATTAATCATGATTTTTTTTAATCACCACCATAACCACCCATCCCTTATTAATGACCTGCCACTTTTGCACTTGAAATCTTTGGCTAGCTAGTCAAATTATTTAGTGTGCCTCTATATTTGTGTTATTTGTATTTCGACGTAGGTCAATCAATAGTCGGTTCTGCCTCGCTACAAGACGCCCGATGAGTGACTGCCGTTACGGCCAGTGCTGCCGACAAAATCAATACATTGGTGGCAACACTTAAGACTGCCCGCAAAGTGCCTATAATTCAACCTGGTAACTGTAGCGGCAGCAGCGACAACAACGCGCCCGAGACGCAATAATGCGTGCACCAATCAATTGTCAGCCTTCTCACAGTGCATTAGATGTTTGGGTCATTCAGACGATGACAGAATGTTGCGTCGTTTTCTCTAAAAAACAAATCCTCATAACTGGTTTCTTCCTAGATATGCCACATGCGTTGTGAGCATGCTCGATAAATTATGTCAATTATGTATTTCAAATATATAGACAGATCCAGGATTTCAAATTAGGGGGATCAGTTTTAGTGTTGAACTTTGACTACTTCACTTCACAATTTCAATTCTCTCAATGGGTTTCACTGCGTTCTGTGTGTCCGATAGAGATTACTACAGAATTAAAAAAGACTACATTGGACACTCCATGATCTCAATTTTAGGGGGACACAAGCTGGTGGAGCCCCCCTAAATCCACCCCTGAACCGATCCTTGTTTGACGCTACAATATATATGGTTCAATAAACCTAGCCTGACAATGCAGACTATAAAAACTACAATAGAACCCCTCTAAAGCAACCACCCAAGTGAGTGAAATGACTGAAAGTGGCCTGATTGAAGGGGTGGCCTGATTACACAGGCTGGTCAGATATACAGATGTGCAGACTTAACAAAATCACCACGACAGAGTGGCCATTCAGAAGATGTGGCTGTTTCTGAGGGGTGGCAGTTTCTGAGGGGTTCTACTGTGTGTAAAGATTATAGAAAATCTTGGCTGGTTTTGTTGTGCATTGCAGAAAATCGTTTTGGTCTAATGCCAGCCACCAACGTCCCAACAAGCCTATTTACTACAGCAGAACCATCTGCATGCCAACTCATTCATTACACATAAAACAGGCTCTGAAAAACCCCTGATGTGACAGATGTAATGAAGTCATTCCAGGCGCCGGCTGCAGATATGTAAACCCACAGCCCACCCGGTGACAGTTGGCCACACTACCACACTACGACATAAGCCATGTGGCGGCAGTGGGATCTCAACGCTACAACTTAGGTCATAAATCACTCAGCAACTCTGGGGCCAGACACCTTACCTTTCCTGTGGCTGCAGAGGGTAGACTCAGACATTGACCCCAGAGCAGCTTGCCCCAGAGGCAGCTCCTTTGGCCTGTGGTTGCTCCAGCTCTCACAACTCAAGTGTGACTAGAGGCTAGAGCCACCAGGGTAGGCGCCCCAGGGTCAGATTGCCGTGACAACTGGAGTGAATCTGCCAACTGAATCTGCCAACTGGGGCGTGTCCAAACACAAAACATTCAAGTCTTGTGCACCAATTGACCACTGTCCAACATCAAGCACTGTCAACACGTTTACCTGTATACCTTCAAAAGATCTGACCATTGGTTAGGGGTTGATGACAGGCCTCCCAATTGACTTGGTCTCAGCACCTTGATGCCATGCCTGGCTGCAGGTGGCAGCACCCTTCTGGGCTAGTACAGCAAGAGATTCACCAGGTGGCAGTTGCAATTTCAAATGTCTGGCTGGGTTATTGATGTGTGTGTGTGTGTGTGTGTGTGTGTGTGTGTGTGTGCGTGCGTGCGTGCGTGCGTGCGTGCGTGCGTGCGTGCGTGCGTGCGTGCGTGCGTGCAAAACTAACACTTCATCAGATGGGCTAGCACAGGGCCTACCCAAATGGGCTACCAATATGGGGTACCCACACGGGCTACCCAGCAGACCTGCTACCCACATCCACATAGGCTACCCAGTTCCCACATGTGTTAGCGAAATGGGCTACCCACAACATGGACTACCAATATATGAGAGTGTCTACACAAGCAGTGACACAGTATCTGAATGAATGGACCCTAGGTCAACATACCATTGTTACCAGAGATCACTTACCCTGTCTTGACAGATCAATGTGATCAGAGACCACAGATCCAGTCTAGACACACCAATATCGCCAGAGACCACAGATCCAGTCTTGACAGACCACTGTGATCAGAGACCACAGATCCAGTCTTGACAGACCACTGTGATCAGAGACCACAGACCCAGTATTGACAGACCACTGTAATCAGAGACCACAGATCCAGTATTGACAGACCACTGTCATCAGAGACCACAATTCCTGGCTTGACAGACCAATGTCACCACAGATCAATGTCATTAGATACCACAGACTTGACAAACCATTGTTACGAGAGACAACAAACTTGACAGACCATTGTCACCACAGATCAATGTCATTAGATACCACAGACTTGACAAACCATTGTTACGAGAGACAACAAACTTGACAGACCATTGTCACCACAGATCAATGTCATTAGATACCACAGACTTGACAAACCATTGTTACGAGAGACAACAAACTTGACAGACCATTGTCACCACAGATCAATGTCATTAGATACCACAGACTTGACAAACCATTGTTACGAGAGACAACAAACTTGACAGACCATTGTCACCACAGATCAATGTCATTAGATACCACAGACTTGACAAACCATTGTTACGAGAGACAACAAACTTGACAGACCATTGTCACCACAGATCAATGTCATTAGATACCACAGACTTGACAAACCATTGTTACGAGAGACAAAAAACTTGACAGACCATTGTCACCACAGATCAATGTCATTAGATACCACAGACTTGACAAACCATTGTTACGAGAGACAACAAACTTGACAGACCATTGTCACCACAGATCAATGACTCAGCAATATGACTGTACTATAAATTATTAAGTTATTATGAGCAATTTCCATGAGACATTTTAAACAGAATTTACAATGTTCCGGGGCAGCTAGAGAGGGATATATTGGAGGAGGAATGTCACCAGGAAACAGACTTAATGTTGTTGATGCAGAAATGTTGTGGTGCGTGTTCAAATTGTACAAATGAAACCAGGAAGAGGAAATGGATGAGCCTAAATTGACAGAAAGACCAAATAAAATAAATGATCATCAGACATTTTTTATGAACCACTGCACCGTCTGCACGACAGTTTGTGTCTTTTGTTCGGAACTGCACACCGGTGTGAACACCCACCAGCAGGGGGCCTCACCATCCAGGGAACCGATAAAGGCGGCCATGCATGTAGCTGTTACCACAGGTTCGGTGTCGAACCGCTGAATGGGACAGACGCGCCACTAGTTATCTGGGACACGCCACGGCTGCCAACTAGCGGTGTTTTGTAGCTCCATTCAATGGAAACATTCTATTTATACCTGATTGCAAACTTCGCAGCACACCCATTCTTGTCAGATGCTGAGGTCATGTTTCATCCATTGTTGTCAGTTGCCGAGGTCGCGTTTTATAAATGTTACATACACCAGCCTATATAGTCGGGGCTGGAGGACTAAAATCACACACCGAATAGCTATGACGATACTAATATTGACCGTGTCATGAAGTACCACTGTTTGACACGTCAGGGCAGATGCCATAACAATGAGTTTGGACTTCTAATGATTGGACACCTGTGCGACTGTCTGAAGCGACCGTTGGTTCCATCTCATCTCTCTGGGTGGCCTACCTTGGCGACTGCGTGTATTCATAAAAACAACCATTCTGCCACTTGCCAAGACATACTTTATGAGGACGTTTGCAACAAAGACGCAATAACTGCTGCGTTCATAACCCAGATCATAGTTGGGAAAAACGACTATTTCATAAATCAACATTTCACCACAAGCGTAAGACCATAAAAATAATATGGACAAACACAACGTAAGTAATCATGCACAAACATAAATAATAAAACAATAAATTAGACATTTATAATGCACCACATATCTAACTAAATACCAGCTCACGGGTGCTAACAATGCTAAAATAAGTTTAAAATAAGTTAAAATTAAGTTTTAAAAGTAATAAATAAATTACAAATAAGTTACAAATAAGTTAAAAAAAATTGCTGCTGTGGACAATGTCATAAAGGCCACACAAAAAAGTTATTAATAAACTTAATCAATTGGATGGGCCACATACAAATTGAACCAGTTGAACAAATTTGGATGTGGTTTACAATATCTGCCTAAAATTAATAGATATCCAGGCAAGAATGTTAGAATAAAGCCAGACAGTGAGTCAGTCATTCCCATTCGCCATCCTACACCCTAATAATTACTACCTGCCATCAGGTGGGTTGTTATCAAACTACTTCTACGCATATCAAGCTCTGTATCCTTACAATACAAAATGAAATTGTCAACCTATTACTAATACATTGAAGTGAGCACAGCTAAACTGTCAACCTATTACTAATACATTGAAGTAAGCATAGCTAAACTGTCAACCTATTACTAATACATTGAAGTAAGCATAGCTAAACTGTCAACCTATTACTAATACATTGAAGTAAGCATAGCTAAACTGTCAACCTATTACTAATACATTGAAGTAAGCATAGCTAAACTGCAGATGAGCAGACTGGACTATGAGGTCCTGTCCCCAGGAACCCGCCTTTCAATGTGCGTAAAACTTAATTCAGTTCAACATTCCCCACATGAAATGCACTCAACGCACTCAGAGACAAAATGGCTGCAAGGAATTACTACTTTATGAATTTAGAATGGTTTAATTTTTAGGACTGTAATTATAATATTATACATGAGAGTTAATGTCGGTTCGTTTGTAGAGGTGTAAAGTAAATAGTCAGACATTCTGAAGAAAAAAAAAATTTACCCACCCCAAAAGCATAATAAAATTTAAAAGATCATTTTCAACCTTTGTATAGGCATACACTTCTGTTTATTGTGAAACTGACACCAATTAAAATACCAAAGAGAACAGTGTTTTCCAACAGTTTTCAATGTTTACAAATTTGACAAAAGTCGAAATGTTCAGACAAATATAAAGTATTACACATGATCACAAAGCAGAACACGTCGGTGACACGTAGGAAATGTTTACGCACATCCATACAGTGTTCAAATCATGAACCGTGGAATGCATTTTAAGCATTTTAATTGTTGCAATGTTAAAAACGTCACTGACATAATAAGAATTCGCAACAATTCCGTCAGAATTTGAATAATTCCATTAGGACAGCAGTTATGGATAAAATAACAAGGATGCATGCTTTTCACCTGTTACATTCACTGTCCGTTAACAGACAAATATTGATTAGTATTTCTGTCCCTGACTAAAATAACTGATTGATCACATGTGCCTGGTATGCTTTATGCCATTAGCATGGGGTTTACTGATCCAGGCGGCTTTAAAGGTGCACCATATCTACAGCAGACAACCTTACACCCCTCCACCAAAAATGAACCGGTCTCTTACCTATGCATAATTTATGAACCTCAACTACATGATATCACTTATGATACACCAGTGAAAATGATACCAGAGTAACTGGTGAAACATCCCCTTGTCCTTCTGGCTTCAGCCAGGATGCTGCACCTTCCCAACTACTCCCTCACTCCAGCCCTCTCCCCCACCCCTCCAGTCTATAAATAGCCACAGCCACACTTCAGCCAATGGGAATGATATTTATGAACTCGCTGAAAGGTAGGCTGGGTCTGATTACTACAGTCATGTCTGCTAGTATCACACAATCCAACTGGTTGGGCTACTTTTGGGGTCCACCTGCTACATTAGGGGTCAATGTCCAAAATTTAATGTAGTGTCAAGGGGGTCAACCTGTTTATTAATGAAGAATTTAGAATTTATGTGTGGAGAAAAGATGCTGCTTCAAGAGATACAATTTTGCTAAGAAAAGGAAACTTTAGGAGTAGTGTTCCAAATAAGAGTTTCTTTAACTGTGATGTTCAAGTTTTGACCTCCAAAAATATTTTGTTGCATGAAAACATTTTAATTGTCATAGTAAGAAAACCTGAAAATTATTCTGGGTAGCAACGCAATAAACCCTACAGAAACACAACCAATACAATTACAGTAATCTTTAAAAAAGGATCATAATTGAAATAAACAATAGAAACTATGAAATTATATTTGGCACTTGTATCTCTGTGCATCGTTTGTTGTTTAAATGTAGATTTGTTTGTTACTAAGAAACGTTAGTTTTAAAACAATTGCCAACAATTCCGTGTAGGTTCATCGTGGTCATTGTCCAGAGACGGGAAATAATCATAATTTTTTATGGTCATCTGGTCATTTTAATGGTGAGTGACTGGGAGTTCAGCTATGTAGGATGAGGGTGTTTCTACTGGGGGGCTCTAGAGTATAACATCCATGATAGTACAAAAACACAAATGCCCAGATTGATCCAGACTTTGTGGAATATCCCCAGTTATCTGTGTCCAGTAACAAGAGCACTGTTTGGAATCTCTCCCCAGGGAGCAGGAGCTGGCCTGGGTCATCTCCCGCTGACCCCAAGTGGGTCACTGGACTGGAGATAAAAGACATAAATAGCCACTCTGCAGTACAGTATATCACTTTCAAAAAGGCTGGCTTAGTTAGGGATCATCCAACCAGAGTTCCCAATCTCCCAGCTGTGGCTAAGACTGCCATTTAGTGTTATTAATTGTATAGTCCCTTTTCGGATTATAATAATATAAATCCTTAAAAATTCAAATGCTGGCTACAGCTATAATAGTTCAATGATGTATTACTGTCTACAGTTAAACATGCAATCTTACAGGAAACATATTTCTAATGTGGAATGAGGCACTCCCAATCAAGAGGACCATGGAATGAGGGACTCTCAATCAAGAGGACCATGGAATGAGGGACTCTCAATCAAGAGGACCATGGAATGAGGCACTCCCAATCAAGGACCATGGAATGAGGGACTCTCAATCAAGAGGACCGTGAAATGAGGAATTCTTAATCAAGAGGACCATGGAGTGAGGGACTCCCAATCAAGAGGACCATGGAAAGTATGGATTCTCAATCAAGAGGACCGTGGAATGAGGGACTCTCAATCAAGAGGACCGTGAAATGAGGGATTCTCAATCAAGAGAACCATGAGGGATGAGGGACTCCCAATCAAGAGGACTGTGGAATGAGGGACTCCCAATCAAGAAGACCATGGAATTAGGGACTCCCAATCAAGGATTGTGGAATGAGGGACTCCCAATCAAGAGGACTGTGTGGAATGAGGGACTCCCAATCAAGAGGACTGTGGAATGAGGGACTCCCAATCAAGAAGACCATGGAATTAGGGACTCCCAATCAAGAGGACCATGGAATTAGGGACTCCCAATCAAGAGGACTGTGGAATGAGGGACTCCCAATCTAGAGGACTGTGGAATTAGGGACTCCCACTCAAGAGGACCATGGAATGAGGGACTCCCAATCAAGAGGATCGTGGAATGAGGGACTCCCAATCAAGAGGATCGTGGAATTAGGGACTCCCAATCAAGAGGACCGAACTATTATAACATGAGAATGTAAAGTATAATTATTAAACATAGCAAACCAACTAACAAATCATCTACTTGCCATTCGATAAGTTAAACACTTCCTTGTCCGCTTGATATCTAGAGGGTGTTGCTTTCGAATCTTGTAAAATATTGTTAAATTGCCATTCGACAATACAGAATTCAAACAGTATTTCCTATATATATTAGTATATGTAAATAAACCTCATACAAACTCAATATTTGAGAACTCATTTTTAAGTAGTACTATTTAATTTACTACTGTTTCATAATAACCTTGGTATGATGGTATTTTGCAAATTTAGACCAAGGCCCTTAATAATATAATATATAATATAACAATTTCTTTTATTTTACACTTTTGCCAACTTTCAATGTGCATAATGTTATTATTATATAACGGCAACTAAGGCATGGGGCAACTAAGGCATGAGGCAACTAAGGCATGGGGCAACTAAGGCATGGGGCAACTAAGGCATGGGGCAACTAAGGCATGGGGCAACTAAGGCATGGGGCAACCAAGGCATGGGGCAACTAAGGCATGAGGCAACTAAGGCATGAGGCAACTAAGGCATGGGGCAAATAAGGCATGGGGCAACTAACACATGAAAAACATATACAAAATGAAACACATACAAATAGGCATGTCCCCTTCACATCTCACTACTCCCACAGAAACCCGGCAAAACAACGTCTACCCAGGCGCTGATAATCCTGTAATTACAGCCGATATTTCCGCTTCATCATGTTGTTTGCTCACCAGCTTTTGGCTGTCTGCTAAACTTGTTTTGATCATTTTGACAGCAATAGTGTGCTTCGTAGCCCGCCTACTGACATCAGCCCGAAGAACCCTGTTGATGTGGGAAGTCTAGAGCAAATACAGCCTGGCCCCAGTCTTCATTTTGTAACCAGAGCCCCCCCACCACCACCGATGCACAGAATCTGCCTGCATATAAGAAACAAGGACAATTCATCAAGCCAAGTAAGTATTCAGAGTTGCTCTGAATAAAACGCAAAAGTGTGATGCCTGGATTGCATAAGATTGGTGGCGACACTTTTCAGTTGTTCCAAACTAGTCAATGACAATTATGGGTCCTACTGATTAAAAGGTGTACACTAATTAGGGCGTGTACGCTTAATAGGTCGAATACAGTACAATACTATATTGTTAAGGTTATCACGCTAGTCAATTCCACTACAAGTTTAGCATTACTAAATTATTATGCTTTTATATCGAGGTATAAATCAAATTGTGTTCACTAATTATGATCATATCTAATTATGGTCAAATCTCAATTTGTTCACTACTTTACCTAAAAAATAAAATAGGTGAGCAGGACATTCTATTAATGTCAATGCTTTGCACATTTGTTTTGAAATATATGTCTCTGATCAATACAATGATGCCATAAATATCAAAACACTAGCTGGTTAATGAATAACTGCATGGATTTGTGGTTATTTTGGAACAGGCACCTACTGAACTGGCATGGTTGCTCAATGGTTAGCATTCACTTCGTAACCAGGATGTACTGTATTCGTACCGCAGGCTGGTAGTCAACCAAACGGTTTCATGCAAACTGGGTACAACTGGGTAACTCAGCCAGCACCTGGTTTAAGGGAAGGTGCTGGAAGTCTGAATCTCTCGGAGGAAACACTAAAAGTTGTAGGTCCCTTCTATCTGGTGTATATATGGTGTATATATGGTGTATATATGGTGTATATATGGTGTATATACCAGGGGAAGTAAAAGATCACACACAGGAGGTAAATACATAACTGTCGTGGACTCAAAGAGTGATGGTGTCTATATTTAAACCAACAATGGTGTGAATGTATTTGTGCGCTGACATCATCACTTCTTAGTAAGAGCTAATATTCACATTAACAATTAGTATTGGCCACATGTATATTCATAACCTTCCAGGTACGAGTGTAGGCCCTACTAGCTAGTCCACTCACTACACCACGCTTTCAACATACTCATTTTTATGCACATCAGAACGTAACAAACCATCTTCATTCATTTATAGCACACACTTTTTATCCACAGGAGCAATAAAAATATCTTACATAGTGGAGATGTCACATCTAAAGTTGCTATTTCTGACTACAATCTTGATATAAGTAGCAGATTTTACTGGTTATCAAAAGTAAATACTTCAAAGCCACCAGAAAAAAAATTTCTATTTTATTTTTGCTATAGTTTATTTAGTTATCAGTCTTATCAGTCTATTATATTTTTGTTACAATATCCAATTGTACGTTATATATTTTATATGTATAAACCATGTCAAGAAACAGTTACCTACAGCAAATTTCACCATACTAAATTATTATCGACACCTTAGTGCAGTCATTAGTTAGCCATATTTATTATTTTATATCGTTCGTGTTCATGGTGCATCCATCTCCCTCCTTTTAACCTTCAAGGCCAAACCGTGAAAGAACCATGAATGAACCACGAGTGAATGCAACGTATGGTAAAGCGTTTACATCTGTGGGCTATATTTAACAGAGGCGTGCACGGGTTGCACAAGTTTTGATAATAAAACACCTGCTTTGTAAATCATAGAGGGATGTTGCAGCACCACTACCACAGTGGTTAGAATATGAGTATGTATCTGACTCTCAGTCGAGAGGACCAGGCCAAGTTTGGGCCATTTTGTTTAATCCACGTTGCCACGTAGTTCATTCAGCTGTATAAATGAGTACCTGCATTGGATTGTTGTTAATGAATAGTCTTCGCGTAATAATTGCAGAATGGCTAAGTGAATAAACAGGACTGGCAGCGGGTGAAGTGTAAAGCGCTTCGAGTAGGTTTAAGGACTTTTGAAAACAGGTGGTTGAAAACAATGAAAAAGACCTTTGTCAACGTTTCACCTATCTGCACTCATGGGATAAAACACAAACAAATGTATTGTCCAACAAAAACACAAATACACAAAAGAAATTAATCCAGCCTGCTAACTTAACATGTCTCATTTACTCAGCATATCACAGCTTAGCCCCCTTTGTGTGTGACAGAGTGCCCCCCCCAGGACATTGCTTACTAATTGGCAAGAGTATTTAGCCACAGCTTGCCATATCACACTGCCAGAGGGCATAAGGTGGCCAGTAGGGGACATTAGGCCTGTTGACAGAGGACTAGACCATAACAACAGTGTCTGGACCATGGTTAACCCATTAGACCCCACAACGGCCGCAGCCGGCTGCTCTGTGCAGTCCTGGAACAGCCGCGGCCGCCGCCGCCGCCGCCGCATACATCACCCTCTATTAAAAAAATCCTGGTGAATAACTACTGAACTAAATGCTACCAAATTTTGCCACAGCATAGTGGATACATTTTGCAACAACAACAGCTCGTTACGTGCATGTGTTACCCTTTTGGAAATCTTGATTTTCATCGGTTTTATTCACGGTATCTCGAAAAATTTTATTTCTATATTTGTCATGATAAAATATGGTGTAACCTGAAAAATAACCATCAGAATTTGATGTTTTCAGTGGTGCAAAGCTAACACATATAGCTACATTTTCTTCGCTGGGTTGCGTAGGGTTATAGCATGGGATCATTTGTCAAATGTCAGTCGCAATGTAGAAAGTTTTAACAAACTTACTATTTTGTCTTTGCAAATGTCAACATTTTATTAATATATTCTATTTCTATGTATACATGCATGTGGAGAAATTACTACTCTTCAAAATAAACACAACTTGTAATTGTCAATATTGAATAGTTTTTTCTACAGACTTTTTAACACAAGGAGGTAAAATCGCTCGAAATTTGCCAGAAATCCTGGAAACAGGGGAACATGTTTTAATAAAATCCTGAGGCCTAATGGGTTAATGCACTGGCCACACCAGGGACAAGACTGCACAGTCACTGGTGATGGTCCAACATCAACTGCTAAACCAATTAACTTAGTGGCAAATACTGGCAATGTCCATTAGTACCACCAAGATGTGCCCCTGGAAGCATGTGATGGTTTCAGACCATCATTTTATGTGACTGGTTTGAGACCACTATTGTATGTGACTGGAGCCAGACCACTATTTCATAATAACTTTTATTTATAAAGCGATGTATATTGGGAATAAAAAAGTGTTCAGAGACTCATCAGTGCAGGATTGACAAAATGTATCCAATATAATAAAAAATCATGTTTACATGGTAAATATATTTGATAACAATTATGTGACTGGAGCAAGACCACTATTGCTGTGTTATTTTTCACACCAACCACTACCAATGACTTTATTTATGTGTGATATGTTTGTATTTCAGCAGTAAACAACACTATTGTAACGTAACATATCTGACTAAGAATCAAACCAATATTTAGTATTTCATCTTGAGACGATTATAATAATATTCTGACAAACAAAAACAAAAAATAAATGAAGAGAACAAGTATACTTTAATTTGTTGTGGATAATAGCTGAAGACTTGAAATGCACTTCTAAATCATCCTGGCTAGATTCTACAAGGTACACATTTACATTTCCAAACAATTAGGAATTTTACTATCATTCGAAACCCTGACTATAACATAAAATCTAGAGCAACAAACCCCAGAACTATTCCAAACTGACCGGGAAGTCGCCCACTCAGTAACTTTCAGGCTGATTTCCTCTTCCAGTCGAACATTAACATGTGCACGTCAACAGCAGGTTAGAGAGCACTGAAACCCTTTCCTGAAAGTTACCCGTTTAGTGTTACATCTTAATGCATCTGACTATTCTGATGAGATAGATAACTGGAACTTTTCAATTACACAACACTATTAAATGTATTCAATAACATTTCAATTCACACTCACTCTGTGTAGTATAGCATTTTATTAAAAACAAAGTTTAAATTAGCTAAATACAGTTGTGTTGTACTACTATATTTCTAGTTCTTTCATTTCATAACATTTGTAACTGGCTGTATATAACATTTAAGTGGTATTATGATTATACTGTCAAGTTATATTGTCAACTTGAGTTTTTAGTGCATTTTTGACATCAATTTACTAACTAACAAGACAACCTTATCATGCCTCATACAATTCTGAGTAATCTTTGAGTAATTATACAACACCAATGTATTCAAACACACTGTAATATATCACTGAACGATGCCTTTTACCATAATATATTATACACTTTATATTAGAGTAATAATACTTTACTTTTCACCTAATCATAATAATCACAACTGTATATATAATACTAACGTGCTAAATCAATTAATATAATACTAACGTGCTAAATCAATTAATGTTGTGTTATTCTCTCAGACTATGTAATTTGTACACAAGTATACAGCACTGTATAGTCCTTGTCATAAGCTTTGTGGTTTCCAAGGGATCTCTTAAGACTTGGAAACCACATGTCTCATGTTATTGCAGTATGGAAGTTTGTTGTGTGACTGAATAAAGTTCATTAATTTATTCTATGAATAGTGCCAGAAGGTCTTTCTGTCAAAAACTTGCACCAGTACACCAATACTTAAAAACAGTGTTTAAAATGTGTTTCCCTCCCAAAGAATCTGCCTTCTGCATGGTGACAGCACTGTTATCAGCCGTGGCGTCAGTAGTCATTGAATGTCCATCAGACAAGATATCATATTCCCATGCACTGCACGAACTTGTCTATGCTAGACTTGCAGCAAATAAAATGTGTAGAACTTGATCGCGGTATGTCTCTGCCTGTTTATTTATTTATAAATGATCGTCATGTTGGATACTACAGCATCACTTCATCTTCATCTTCACTTCACTTCACATCATGTCGTCTAACTGTCAGGTCTGAGAAGCCTAGATGGCTTCAAAACTATAATGTTCTGAAATTAGATAGGGGAAGTGTCCGTACAGATGTTTTTGTCTGAGGAAGAGACAGAAATAAACCATCTACAACCATCAATACTTGTGTACATTAATTAGTAATTAGTTATGCAATTACAGCCAACATAAATAAATAAATACATTTATTCTTTGTACTGCAAGTTCCTTAAAAGCAAAAATGAATGAAAAATAAATAAATAAACACGCACACACACATATATTATATGTATATTATATATAATATATATCATATATATATATATATATATATATATATATATATATATATATATATATATATATATATATATTATATAAAATTCATGTGTTAACACTAGCATCATTAATTTAAAGGTAAAACTTAATATATAATTAATTAAAATGTGTGCATTATAGGCACCTATCATGATTCCCACAAAAATAAAAATTGGCTATGAATGTTATTGTAAATTTTTTTTAATCATAATGTGTCATCAACATTTTTTACTTAATTTTTTTTAACTCTATTGCTTATTGACATGTTAAAGTCGGTGCTAAAATTAGCCAATAAATCAATATTAAAATCTGTGCTAAAATTAAACAATTATTTATTGCTAAAATTGGCTAATAATCTAGTGCTAAAATGTTTATGTTTGGGGTTATTTCCCTGAATATTTGTGAGGGAAAGACCAACTACAACATACTACATTAGAGTATTGTATTTATTATTTATATCTTATATGGCACTGCTTCAGTTGTTGAGATTTAAAAAATTGGATTTTTTTATTTAAATAAGATTTTTTTAATTTATTTGAAATCTGGTATATAGGCATTTATGTAGATGTTTATATTTATAAACTCTTTCAAACGTGTTCTATTCAAAATCGATGTGTGTACTTGTCTTAACAGAGGGTACATGATTTTTGCTTATATAAAGACATTCCGCAATGTCCACAAGGCCTCACCCCATGTAGTTGCATAATCTGTCTTGGAAAGGAAAGCATGCTGTATGTCTGAGGCTGTAGCAGTAGTAATTATTGTTTGCTGAGAGGGAGGATTAGCCCCTGTCCAGGGCTCTGTGTACTCTATGGGCGTATTCTTTTTGACGTCTGCGGAGCCACTGGAAGCGATTTTTTTTCAGCGACGATATACACCATTGCGTTGTCACGTGTACAAAGCAAACAGAAAACCACACATTTAATTTCATATTCTGTACAAATGCCACTTATCAATCTTCGTGCTAATCCATGTTTAAAGTCATGTGACTAGAAATTCTCCGCTCGCGACATGCCCCACAGACGGTGAGGTCGGAGCGGTCCGGACAGCTTCTCCGGTCTGTTCTATTTAACGCAGAGAGATCACGCGACCTCTCCGCGTCAAAAAGAATAGCACATTTCGTTCCGCGGACAGGTCGGAGAGACAAAAAGAATACGCCCTATGGATCTCCAACCAGACTGCAAACTGGTACAGTATTAAACAATTGTCACCAAGACTGTCTCACTTGAGTCAACATTCTGAATTGGTAACAACTAGCACAAGCTCTAAGTGGACTTTAACTCAGGGATTCTGACTTGAAAATATAGTTCCTCTTGAAGACAAGTTTGTGTGACTTTATTGCATTCAGAAAGGGAATAGCTCAAACATACACAATGTCATAAAATATTTGACTATCAGGCTATCTGGTGACAATACAACTACACAAGTGTGCGAACATTGTGCTTTTGTATTAAAAAACATACAAAACTTTGTTGATCTCGATGCTTGTAAACAATTATTTGTGTTAAATTCATATAAATCCGTGATTTAAAAAATCGGAAATAAAAAATCATAAATCAATGATTTTTTTTGAATGATTTAAATCATGATTTAAATCAATGATTTAAATCAAATGATTTAAATCAAACAACCCTGTCAACAGGAAAATGTTACTTTATTTCTACAGCACACTGTGCAGTGTTGTTTAACATGCAGATAACAATATCTAGCCCTGCAGACTTGTACTGCATCATAAATAATTCTTGGTTTATTAATCGAGATTAGCATTTCCAAGATTTAGAAATTTCCCTTGTTGAAAATCTGAGTGAATCAGTATTTCAAAATTACTATAAAGAGAAAATAGTTCAGTTTAATACATCACATGTAGAGGACTGGTTATTTGATGAACATCATGATCTTAGTTTGATGATGATCACTGAAATAATTATACTCACCATTTAATAGAACAATGTCACAATTTACAAATAAACTGTTCATGCATGCACTTGGAGTTCGCACCAAGATGTGTGTATTCTAATCTTGGCACATTCCTCACTGTCACATACTTCTCACTCATTGGCTAGTACTCTTTTCTATCTCTTATGTTCTTCTCATTATCTTGCACATTTCTCTTCATATCGTACATTTTAGATTGCTTTTTTAATTTCTGACTATGCTGTCTTGTAAATTTGTTCATACAGTGGTCAAGACCAGATGACCAAACTTCTAGCACTTTCAGGGCCCTGTTAATCAGCATCAACATTGACCTGGATTAGACGGCAAAAATCTGCTTTGGCAATAGAAATAGCCAGAATTCCAGTGCCAAATCGACTCAGTTCATTTGCCGCTCACAGCCACCTAGAGTGTCACTTTACCAATGGCAACAACTCTGCCAGTCACCGTTGCTTACTGGTGTTTTAACTGAAACATCTCGCCTGCCGAATATGATACCCAATGAAACAGAAATAATGATGTACAGTGTAGGAACGGGCCTCTGCCTACGTCAAAAGCTAACTAGATCCCAACACAATATGTGTATCTTAAATCACCAGTCATCATATTTTACACACTGGATTGTGTAACTGTTGTGGGTGATAAAAGTGGATTTTAGTTGTTGTCAAATAAGCATGATTTATATATTTTTATATATATATATCAGGAACACAAAATATTTAAATGGCAGATATTTTATTCATTTGTGATACGAAAAACTGTTTTTAGATTAGCAATGGTTAACAATAATTGGTCCACCTGATTTTGTGGCACAAGATTTCATTGTTTGATTCAGATACTACGACAATGTTTGGTTCCATGTTTGTTCTTGCAGATCCAGAGGGGGCGATCAAATAATAAAGAATTAATCAAACTGTCTGCCCTGGGTTTTCAGGTCAATAGCATATTATATTAATTTTGAGTGGTAAATAAATCTGGGTCTTATTTGCCCCTTACCCACAACAAAATCTGCAGATGACAAGTTTTGATAAACAAGTGACAATATCTGCTAATGAATTGTCACTTTCCTGTGTCATGTGTGAATCATTGTTTGACATTTTCTGAAAATCGCTTACGTTGATTATTCTCTCAGCAAACCTTCAGGAAATTTCATTAAATCCTGTGACTTTTCCAAGAAATTTCACATGAGATGGTCCCAATTCATTTGCCCAAAAAATTGCAAATTTGCACATGCTTGCATAGGGAATCAATGTGTGCTGATAAACACCAGTCAGAAATGTGTAAGCTTAGAACGTAGGTGTGATCTATTAATTGCTCAGATTTGATTTGTACATTATGAAGGTTGAATCTAGCTAGCCTGTCAATCCAGCACTGTACAAGATCAATATGAGGCAGCTTAGTGGCTGCACTGCACATTTCCACATACTGCGCTCTGTCAACATACATCGTACACAGAGGTATGCATTTGTTTGCACTGGCTTCATCCATGTAAGGTTTTTCTAAGCATATACATACACTCGCACCAACATATCCTTTAGCTTGATAACAACACTAACAAGTAGCATTTGTAGTTGCTAGCAACAACCAGGGTTGGGTTCAATTGAAACTGTAATTGCACAATTGTGATTAATTACAATTACTGTGCAATAGTTATTATCCTGTTTGAAATTAGCTGTAAAAGCACAATAGTCATGTAATTTTATTTATATAATTTTTTTTATGTCATTGTGTGCTTAACCTATGAACCATTGCAACTGACTCTTTGTGAAGGCAAAAACAGTATATTTCTTTATAAGATAAAACTGTTTAAATATAACCACAGCACTGACAAGCTTAATTTCACATGTATCCCAGATATCCTGCTCAGTCTTGCACAACAGAGGAAGGAAATCTAAAATGAGCTAAATAATCAAGGCCGCTACCCACAACCTCCAGTACTGTGGCGGACTTTATTGAATCGGACAGCTGTACCGTAACAAAAAGTGGCCAACGGATAAGATTTTCTCGCAGTCAGGTACAGCGATAATGTCAACACAGATGAGGCTAGCCGCAACTGCTATTAATCTCTTATGCTAGAAAGAAACATGCAGTTACATGAGATTTACTAACAACAAAAGACCAGTAGGTGTGGCCAGCAATTCAGTGGACTGTATTTACGATACATACCAAACTTCTCAAATCGTTTTAATGAATCAGAATATCCTCTTTGCTGCATGCAATCATTAAAATTTATTTCTGGCTGAATGAAAAACCTTCTGGTATAAAATGGGCATAGATTTATTTACTGGGGAAAAAGAATCTGAATATCTTCTAAATTAGATCAATTGGAGAGAAAATGAAACATTTTATAAAAAATGAGAATTACGTGCTTAAGACACGTACAGCAATTAGAATTTTTTTAAATGTTGTTGGAATTCTTCTATAAATACCTGATGAAACACCCAGTTTCACCTTTTTATATTAAAATTACATATCCCATCTTGTGCCTGACATTAAAATGTGCATTCCGACATAAACATGTAACATAGTTAACACCTTCTAACATGGAAAAATACATCCATATATATATATATATATATATATATATATATATATATATATATATATATATATATATAAAGAAATAATATCTATATACTATATAAACCAATAATATCCACATATAAAAAGATACACCCATATATAACAGAATTGCAACTGTAAGTAACCATACGCTGGGGCTAATTTGCAAGCTAATCAGAACCACCCACACCCATTGCCAAATAAAACCCCAGAATAGCAATCAATCATTGAATGGTTTCGTAGCGTTTAGTTCCAGCAACAAGTGTGGCTGATGGACTTGATGGGCTTCTTTTTAAATTTCCACCCCCCTTCAAAATAATCTATAAAAAGCATGATCCTCGTGTGGCTGAGCTAGAAACTGTTTGCTGTCACCAACATTTCCCCTTTCATGCTCAAACTAGTATTCCGAATAAATGTTAACAGTTGACAAGGATGTAAAGTCTTAGTGAATGGTTATAACATGTTATGATGGAGATAGTTTTACTATGCATTAAACTGTTTTAATTAAATGATTAGATATTCTATAACCACTCGTGTCAAAACCGGTACGTTTCAAATTCACCAGATTGCAGCACCGTAAGCCACCACTCCCCCTAGTGAGTGACACACCAACACACCATCATCGCAAGCAAGGTTGTTTGATTTCAATCATTTGGTTTAAATCATTGATTTAAATCATGATTTAAATCACTCCAAAAAAAACACATTGATTTATGATTTTTTTACTTTCGTTTTTTTAATCACTTGATTTATATGAATTTAACACAAATAATTGTTTACAAGCATTGAGATCAACAAAAGTTTTGTATGTTTTTTAATACAAAAGCACACTTGCGCTCACACTTGTGTAGTTGTATTGACACCAGATAGCCTGATAGTAAAATATTTTATGACATTGTGTATGTTTGAGCTATTCCATTTCTGCAGAGGAAGTATCTTTTCAAGTCAGAAGCCCTGAGTTAAAGTCCACTTAGAGCTTGTGCTAGTTGTTACCAATTAAGTATGTTGATTCAATTGTTTAATACTGTACCAGTTTGTATTCTGGTTGGAGAAGACCCTTAGAGTATACAGAGACCTGGACAGGTGCTAATCCACCCACCCTCTCAGCAAATAATAATTAGCACTGCTACAGCCACAGACACACAGCAAGCTTTCCTTTCCAAGACAACAGTGGGTGAGGCCTTGTGGACATTGTCTAATGTCTTTATATAAGCAAAAATCATGTACCCTCTGTTAAGACAAGTACCCAAATCGATTTGAATAGAACACGTTTGAAAGAGTTTATAAATATAAACATGTACATAAATGTTTATATACCAGATTTTTAAAAATAAACAAACAAAAAAAATCCGATTAAAATTTTTTCAACCCTGATCGCAAGTGACGTCGATGAAAAAGGACAATAACTAAGGTAACACTTAAACGATATCTATCTATCTTTCTAGGAGGTATCATAAAACATCTCTGAAAAGGTGTGTGTAACAGTACCAGTTGTAATTATACTTAAAGGCTCATTGAGCTTTACAACTGAACTGTAATATTACTCAGTTTATGGTGTTCGCATTTTTTATTATTACACTGGACTGTAATAATTGCAAACTTCCCCACACACCATAAGCCTCTACCCCAACACTTTGAACACAACAGGAAATACAACGTGCTAAATTTTTCTTGAACATTCTGCTCACTTCTTTTCTGGGAAATTAAAAAAAATCTACTTCAGCTGAACAGTATATGTGTGCAATTATTCAACAGATTTTGACGAAAGTTCAATGTCAACTGAAATCAGCACTCGCATCATGTTAACTCGCTAGATGGCACCACCCACACTTCCCATCTGTGAACACTTATAATCATTAATCCAATAAATTTTAGGGGACAGGTTCAGAACTTCATCATATTGATCCAACTTATACCAGGTATTTCAAAGCTATTGTACTATTGTACTATTCACGTGAAAACTTATTTAACGATCTAAAATGAATAGTCAATTCTACCAAATTTTCCTATTAACAAATGCCAATACTTTTTGGGCATAACATAGTAGTGTTGTGTAAACTGTTGTTTTTCAAACATACAACAAATATAGTTAAGAGAAACCAATTTTGCTGCCTTGGAGGAAAATGTTCTTGCATTTTGTCAATCACAAAATAAAATGAAAAAACATTTAATTAACATACCCTACAAAATTATCTTGGAGACAACATTGATTTAGAAAGCATAAAAAAGGTATGAATGTGTTACACCAAACTGTATGATATATATATTAAGCTAACCTGTTTTTAACAATATATACACACACTATTTAACATAAAAAATATAGTCTAAATTCCTAAATCACCAAGATAAGAAATGTTGCCATAAAATCATCATTCACTGCCCGGTGCAGAATCTGTAATAATGTCTGTATACGCTGCTGTACTCAATGTTACTGAATGCTGCTAGAATGATTACACATCATAAAATGTAATTAACACTTCACAGACAACTTGTCCTGTAATTACTACAACTAGATTAGGATGTAATCAACTTGTTCAAGTAGCACCACATTATTAACAAGCGCTTAAACATGCCCTATATCAACAATGGCCCCGCATGTCAATCAATCACAATATTTCTCAGCTTTACGATGCAGGGATGTAAAACACCGGTGCTATAATTGAGATATGATACACATCCGTTTGTGCTTGTGCATGTATGCATGTGCGCACACATGCACGGATGTGGGAAGTTTAATATACACACAAAAGTATATATGTACCAACCCTGAGTTGTGCACAACCAAAATCTGTAAGACCCAGAAATGAACCCGTATGATTATCTATGTCCGTTGGTTTTCTGAGGGTGATCAGAACGAGTGTGCCGTGCAAACTGCGCAATATTGATTGGATCCCTCGAGACTTTAGCGAAGTTGACTCAGCAATTGTAGCTGAAATATATTCCATATCCCATAATACAAAAAACCCTTGCTCAAAACACACAAAACCATAAGGAATGTCTTCCATGCTCATGAGACTGTCATATTTGAGATAATCTCTAAGAGTGATGGGTAAACCATAAGAACTGGCATGTATGCAAGTATAATGTACGAATGTATGGTGATGCATGCATGGATGTGCAGAAGTAACATAATATTGATCTAAGCGACACAATACACAAATAGCTCAGTCTGAGGGAGGGAGGATTATTGAACATTTCTAACCAACACCAGAAGATGACACAGCATATTGATGCTCCCTGTATGAAAAACAGGCAAACAAAAAGCGATTTCACACTCCAAGAGCCACTTCAAGCATAGCAGTTTGCCACTCAATAAAACAGATGTAATTGATTCACCTGCGTCATTCAAGAATGACCATCGTCATTCAACAGTGACCATCAGCCTAGAGTGGCCTAGAGTAGTTTCTTGTACTGTGTTTTGTAATGCTCTTAACAATGTCTTCTGTACCGTTGTATTTTTTCCTGTCACGTCAGGCAAGCCAATTCAGACACTAGCGTGTGAACAATGTTACTAAGTGATTTTATGTAAAAATCACGGTTATAATAATATATGTTGTAAAAACAGCCTCTGGAAATTGTTATCTATAAAATGTTTGTCCATTCATTTCCTGTATCAAATGCCATTTTCTTTGGTGTGAAAAGGTAGTATTAGGTATCAGTATCACCTCAGTAAATCCTCAACTTGATGCGTATATAAAAGTGGAAATATAATAGGGTCAGTCACCTTCTATATGACACACAGCAACAAGTCAGTTTGCGCACAAGCGCACATTAGGGTAAACTATCTGACACCTTGAAACCCTGTGTGTGTGTGCATGCATGCGCGAGCGTGTGTTATGAAGTACTGATCCACTTATACCACCAAAATCTTTGTAGATTTATTAATATTAAAACTCCCTAAGAAAAGACCAGCTCCGATAGTTTTGCCTGTATCCAGTGACAGGGTCAGATGTCAAGGCCAAAAAAAAATTTGCCAGTTTCGTTGTGGTGGAATTTATTGGATCAGACTTTTCTAGATTGCAAACCGTTATCAGGAAGATAACCTATTTCGTTTTCGCAACTACTAGTCTTGTTGTAAATGATTGTGGTGAAATAGTGTCAAATGCAGCGGTCTAAGCTCATTAAAAATTCTAGGCTGCTAATATGAAAGGTCATTTCCTCAAGTAATTATAAAGCATTATTAGTAATAATTATTACTAATAATTAGAAAATAAACTTAAACAAGACAGTAATATGTGTACATAATGATGTAGACGCATACTCGATGTTACTCACTATAAGAACAAGAGTAGGAAATACTAGGAATCAACTGGAAAATGCACCACTTGGTATGAGTATAGTTATACTGTTCATGTCTGGGGAAGGCTATTAAAACTGCTTCCTCAACTGATTTAGCCTATCGCAGACCCGGTTCATTGGTGTCCAAATACGTAGTGTGTGAATAGTTTATGTAACATCCATAGTGGGTTTAATAAAAAAAAGCCTATTTTTGTTCAAATCACCGAAAGAATTGACTTTAGTCATTAGATCTGGTAAGGATCAAAATTAGTGGAATATCCAAAATGGTAAACACTGTGGGACAGTGTTGATCATGGGCGTGACCTCCATCCTCTCGCTGATCACATGACAAAGTTACGAAATTTAACCAAGGAACAAAATCGTGATTTGTCAGCATTTCGACTTTCACTTCAGTAAATGCTTGAACAAGTACTAACTAATTTAATAGTTTGTCTGACGATTTCACACAAACTACATACAAAAGTTGTACAAACAAGCCAGCATGTTGTAGTGGTTTGGTTTTTGCACAAACTTACTTTGAAATGAGACTAGCAAAAAAATCAAATTGATTAAGCACCTTTAACACAACAAAAGATAAAAAGTTCACATCTCAGACATAGAATAAAAAATAATTTCAAGTTATAAGGTTTTCCCATACACACTGTGGTAGCTACCTACCACTAATGTTTTGAAGCCAATTTTTATTCAGAATCATAACTTATGGTTTACTTTCTTTAACATGTAACAATTCATATTACAATTTATATTACAATTTATATTACAATATGAAACTTCTGAACTGCAGGAAAATTATTCAAATGTGTCCTTGGAAACATAAAACCCTAACTGGCTTCATATGTTTGTCTAGACATTATATATGATTTAATAACTGTCTGTCAACCAGACTTGAGTCCATTACTTTGTAGTTGAAACACCAATTCAACAATTATAATTGGTGTTTTCTTTTAAAAAATAACTGTAATTGGTGAACATGTAATTGGCATTTTCAATTACTGTTCAGTTACTTTTTCAATTACATCCTGTAACTTTTACTTCTAACTGCTCACAACAAATAATCAATAAAATATAATGTTTTATATATCATAATATTTGTTTGCCGTTATGTACCATAATAAGCAGAAATGAAATTAAGCTAAACTAAATGTCATTTTGAGGCACTGAGTATGGGAACGGTTGCTCTGCTTTGTCTACTGACTTACTTTTATTTTTATATCGAATTGATAATTGGAATTTGTATTTTTTGTGGAATTGGAATGTATAATTGGAAATAGAAATAATGTAATTGACCCAAGCCTGCTGTCAACTTGATATGATGACCAAAAAGTATATAATTGTGTTTGATAAATTAATTATTTAATATTAATAAGCAGTCATTGCTACGAATCTGATCTGAAAATTAACATGACAGAAGTGTACCAACCTGTCACTCCTGCCTCAAGCCACTTACACAATTTGTGATGATTTTTCGGGGTTATTGTTTTTTAGTATAATTTTTTTAGTATAAATTTACATCTTGGTTGGTTAAAAAGTAATATCCATACAAACGCGTTACTACCATACTATCATGATCTTTCATCTCTTGATTAATATCGAAAACTATGTTTACCGTTTGAAATAAATAAGCCATGAACAGATCGTTCTATTGTCAATAAATCCAGTAAATCAGAAAACAGCTCTACATTCCCTTTAATTTTTTTATGGTTTGAAAGAGATTCGAGAAACGTGATTAGGTATGCACCATATATGCCACAACATTTGGCAGGTACGTACAAATACATTTTGTGTAACTGTACAACTTCAAGATAATTTCAAATCATATCACCATTTACAGTTCAATGACGTTCGTGCACCTAACCACATGAATGAATCAGAAATTTGAGCTATGTTGTCCATATCGTTTGTGAAATATGGCCAGTTAAGTTAAATGATCTATGTTGGTTTTGACACAGAAATGACAGTTGTACATTTATTGCAAGTTTTATGTTCCATTAACTCAGCATTTAATTTGTGGATAACCTTACAATATAGTACAAATCACCTTGTTACAGTACAGACTCTTTGCACTATTTGCAGCTCCACCAAATAGCCAACCTTCAATGGTGTAATTATGTTGTTAAAATTGCTAAAAATGGACGTGGTCCTAAATGGTCATATCTCACTTTGACTACATGGGTCAAATTTCAGATTTATTCATATGGACAGTCGAGAAAGCCTGCAATAAAATGTATCTCGTGACCAAATGAATAAACTGACAAAGGATTACCCATCCATTCAAGATGGCAATTGCACCAAGATTAAATTGTGCACACATTCACTAAATTTTCTTTAATCAATCTCACCCATTCTATCATTTGCCTGTTCACCAGATGTTTTTTAACAAAAGATTAGTCCCCAGTCTCACAACAAGCATTTAATACAAGTCATTTCTCACTTGTAATGCTCAAATCACTTAGCAACGTATGATCTTTCACTGTGGACCAGCTGGTGAATTTTGCTGTCAATTGGAATTGTGACCCTTGTAACAATTACTCTCTCTGGCCAGTCATCAATAGGTGTTAATTAATTAACCCATTAATAAAGCTTTGCATACAGATTGCCTCTCTCTGACCCTGTCAGGATTAATGCATTCTGGTCAACTCATCTAAGTAGCATTCTGCGTGTCTACAAATGATATGCAATGAATAATAATGGAATGAGTCTGCGTCTAGCCACGGTATTGTGGGTGGTCAAGGGCTGACCCCCGTGGGGTTGGTGAGGTAACAGGGAAGCTGGAGAGAAACGTCCTGAACAGCCGATGAAGAGGAAGTCAAAGCGTGGGTGACCAGGGGTTTAATTCAGCGTCTCTTGTCAAACGCCACCAGAGCATGCACCCTGCGAACTGAACAAACCAAAACTGAAGAGTGCCTAGCTGACCCGATTTCCCAAACAGACGCGATGATCCACGGTCGCTGGGAAGGCGCTCCCAGGCAACGCACACGTCATTAATTCTGATACACAAACAAAAGTTTGTGCGGCAGTCAACCGCTAACATTCCACGAGCGGGCCTTTTGTTCTGTCCGGTGTCACAACGTGGGAAGGTACGAAGAAGTGAGCGACAACTTACCGAGAGGTGTGAACCGGGGACGGGTGGCTGCGGCGGGGCACTGCCCGGCTCCACAGCGGCTGGAGGTACGTTGGCTGTGGCGGGATCGACGTTGCCGGCGGCCCGGTTCGCTTTAGACGACGAGGACTTCTGGGAGCGTTTAGCCTTGCTATCCACCCACCTCTGATGCAGCAGGACTGTGTCCCGGCGTTGCTGTTTGTACAGTCCGTTAGCGAGCGAGTCGAAGCGCTGGTTGACGCGACTCACTTGGTGCTGTCGATAGCTCTCGATACGACGTCGCAGCCGGTCAAACACATCCCGTCTAGGGGACAACAGATCCCCCATGCTCGTCCGAGAGCGGCGCGATCTCTTGCCGGGTCACTCGACACCCCGGGTACACTTCCGGCGCAGTCAGCATGAACGGCGCGACTATCGGCGAGCGATTGCTCGGCCGATGCCGGAGTCTACAGTGACTTCTCGCGGAAGTCCCGCGTCGGCGAAAGGGAACCCGATGGCATCGGGCGTCCTAGAGGCATCGACAGGCCGCCGACAAGTTGTCCAACTATCCGGGAGCTTGCGACTCCGAGATGGCTACCTCAGATTCGTCGAGTTTGCTCACTGACACATTTATCGACCGTCTCTCGCCTCTTTCAGCCAACAAGCCTTGCGACCCGCGAGCGCATTGATATTCAGTCGCCCCGCTCGGCTCTCCGTGTAATAACCGGACGAGTCCACTTGTCGCGCGAGGGATGGCAGTCTGTCTGGCGGGCGTTTGGATAAACGACTTTGATCTGGCGAAACGGCAATTATGAGACTCGGCTTTGTTTCCACAGACACTTGCCTAGTTCGGCTGATCGGCGTTTGATCCAGGAAGAAAGGAAGTGCTGAATTCGCCAGCGGAGCTGTGTACAAGTTCATGAATGGGCTTGACCTATACAAGCGGTTGGCCAGTCGGCGGCGTGTGAGTAGCTAGCACAGTTTACCAGGGCTCGCCGCAGCCGCGCGGTCGACACAAGTACAATACAGTTCACATGTAACGTACACAAAGGCGTCAACAGCACACCGTGTAACGGACGCTTGGCTGGCGGTGAGGGCGCTAACGCTCAACAGGGCGTTCAAGTGCACTTTCGCCGCTGACGTCGTCGTGGCCTATGGGAATGCGTCAGGAAGCTGACGCATTGTAAAATAGTCAATACCTGCATGCGTCGAATTCCACGGCTTACTACGAGTTAGATTTAGGTTTATGTAAACAACGGTGTCACGAGGGGCCTTCAAAGCGTTGCCTTTTTGCGTGTAACAAAGTAGGAAAATTAAACTGCTCTTGCTCTATTTCCATTCACACTTACAGCCGCAAGCTTTGGGAGCGCTGTCTTGGGAATGGAACTGGCTACTTTTGTTGTTTACAGATACAACATATTTAGAACATAATTTCGCGTAAAAAGAGTTGACCAATTATTCTATGTGCACGCACGCACGCACGCACGCACGCACGCACGCACGCACGCACGCACGCACGCACGCACGCACGCACGCACGCACGCACGCACGCACGCACGCACGCACGCACGCACGCACGCACGCACGCACGCAAGCACGCACGCACGCACGCACGCACACAACTGGTTTGATCTAACACCACTATCACATTGAAGCCTTATTGTCGGATATAGATTACGAAATTAACTAATCTGAAGGTATTTTATCATATAAACTAGCGGGCACTGCCTCTAACCCTCAGATTAATTTTGTCCCCATCCTATGTCTCCTACATAATGACTCTTACACAATCGGCGTGGATTTCCGTTGGGTCGTTCTGCCCTTTTCTAAACTGAAATCAATCCCTTCAGGATTGTAACCTGTAGAAATTCACACAAAAATCACATTGACTAAGCCAATGTTGAGGGGTATGGAAGCAAGTGGAAGGTGGAAGTTAGCCCTAAAATAGTGGGAAGTTGGTCCCCAAAACAGGTAGTAGGTTGAGATCCCTAGTATCACCTCTTCGGTTGTGCGAGGATGCCCCGAACACAGCTAGATGGCAGACGGGAGGTTTATACCCCTACAACAACATATTGGCCCTAAACAGTCTTGTTATGATCAGTTCTTTATTTCAACAACAGCAACAACACAACACAAACAATAGCCAAACATAAAATATAAACCACAGTCTTGATGTTGAAAAGGGCAAGAAGAAGTGTGTCACTTGTAACACTTGCCCAATTACCATAAATATAACAAGAAGCAAATAATTACAGTACGCAACATGCATGATTACAAGTTAACTATTTATATTTCAATATGAATGATGAAATATTAGTGTTTAGACTTGATAGTCACCGTTGAGTAGTTCAAGAATAACAACATTTAAAGACCAGCATAAACAAAACAATATTTTGTTGTGCAGCTACAATAAATCAATATTTATACAGCCAGGCGGTTATGTTAACATCGTGGGAGATGGGAGGTTGTTGGAGGTTGTCCACCTAAAAACAGGTGGGAGATGGAGGTTAGATACCCTTGGCACACCAGTTTTATCCGTGCATGGCATTACCTACCAGTACGTGAGATATTTCAAAATGGCCACGTTTCTTTTTTTCGTAGCCTCTTTTTGAAAACCGTTAGATGGATTGTGGCCATTCACCTCCGTATCTAAGTGACGGAGGGAGCTGATTTAAAAACATCATGCGCCATTAAGTAAAGCATCCAGTGGAACAGGAACTATAAAAATAGAACCACTGAACTAGACGATTGACATAGAAAGCCTTGTGTGCATCACCGAGTTCTGGGGAGGAATGGGCCCCTATTCAGAACTGGCTACGCGTTTTTACAGTTCATATGTAGAGTTGACATTTTGCTAAATTTTTACCATTACAGTCGCCAGGAGCTGCTCGGTACCTCGACCAAGTACCCTGGCAGATCTACCCACTCAAACGTGTTTTTGTCAGTTGCTGTGTGAAAACCAATAATAAGCGCCTATTGCTCGTATTCAGTTCTTCGCTTTTGGGAACTTAATCGGCTGTGGACCGGTGATTGCTGGTAGGACGGGTAATGATAGGACATTTCCTCGAACTACTCTTTGAAGTTGGGCGCGCGTCCGCCTTATTCATGAATACAAGTCCTACAAGTCCGACCAAAACGGCAAGTGGAACGAAGTACAAAGTGGAACGAAGTACAAAATTGATTTGACGCACTTCCGGACAGTGTGTAGGATATATTCCACAGGGTAGTAATAGCTACCCGCGGGTCTCGCGATGGTGGTTTTAAGTGCATTGTGCGTCACGTTGACGTTATCGCGGTGCAGCTCAACGGAGTGGAAGACGTGGGGCCGTAGGCATGGACCGGGACTTACGCCTTAAGCCATAGCGTAACGCCTATAGTTTCTGGCGTAAGCATAGTGCACGTGTTAAATTGGAAAAAGTGATTGTTTGGCGTAGACGACACCGATGGCATTTGAGGCGAAATAGAATATTCCGTGATCGAACGAATCCTTTGGAAATTGTTCATAACATTCCAAGTTCATATCTAGACGTTTAGATATAGGGGAGACCGGGGCTAGTTGTATACATATGTGTTTTACACAAAACATAGCACACATATGGAGTCACCATCGACAGTAGTTGGTTGGAAGTCCGCCAGGGGACACACTGTCCAAAAATCGGGAGTTAAGAAGACGAAATTAACGAGATGTGGACAAAAATAACTTTTAGCCACCTAAAACGTTTTTGGGTATGCCCACATAATTTTTATGTTTCGTGAATGAAACTTGTAACATGTCTACTATATAGTATGAGGGGTTATGCCAAGTAGAAGTTAAATTGAAATTCAGGATTTGCTATCGCACACGTACGTTAAGCTGCAGAAATTGTGTTTGGGGCAAGTTGTTACAATTGTATTGGAGCAAGTTATTACAATTGTATTGGAGCAAGTTGTTACAACTGTAACAATGCTCGTGTGGCTCGTACGGAGTCGTACCGATGGTTTATCCAGCGAGTTGTGTGCTGACGATGACTGAAAGAACAACATTTATTTAACCACGACGTGTGAACGCTTTGTTTTACTTGTGAAACCTAGTGTACTGGTTTATTACGAGTACTATAAATGCCAGCAGCATCAAACAAAATTAACAAATATCCCAGAAGGGCGGCTTATGCATTGATGACATTTGTTGTACTCTCGATAGGCCAATGCCTTCCTTGTCCACTTATTACCTGGGTATTTTGTCTTGAATGACAATCATGTTCAATCTTGTGAATTAATTTATGGCACAACCCTATTTGAGCAATTAATAAATATTGCACGATCCATTGAAATGTGGATGTGTGAGTGCGCATTTGCGTGAGTGCGTACGTGTGTGTATCATTCAGTCAAGTAGAAGTCGCATTACATATATACTGCCATTCACTATTTCATACTCCATTCAATAATTTACATTCCACTCACAATTGTTTGGTGTGTAAGAATCCGGGGAATGAGTCCCACTTGATAAAAAAAATTAAAAGCTGTGAAGACCTACATTGTTATGTACACTGTGTATAAGATGTGTAAGTGTGTATACACCAATTAATATAATAACACTAACATGTACGAGTGGCACTTGCTTTGCGATCCACGAGTTCTTTGATGTAACAACGTGCCCCGTATGATGTAACAACTTGTCCCGCTTACGGGGCTAGTTGTTACAGTCGACCGCGCCTGGGAAACTTCACATATCTACCTAACTACAATATGGAATATCATTGGTATGGTACATTTTATTAACACGAATAATACATTTAATGTATTCGTTGACAGAAATAATGCATCTAACATACTTTTCATAAAAAGTGACTTTAACTGAACATTACATAACTAGCCCCGGTCTCCCCTAATCGGCTAGGCCTATACTGTCGACCGTTGACGATTAATGGTCTGTCCATGATAATGGTCTGTCCATGATAACATCGGCGTATGGCAGCGGTTTATTTGCTGGCCCGCTCCCCGTGGTCCGCTCCCCGTGGTCCGTTCCCCGTGGTCCGTTCCCTTTTCTGTTTTGGTCCCACACACTGTTTTAGAGTCGTCGATTTTAAATGTTTATATTTTATTTTAATGTCGTTCTCCTTGCAAAAGTTGCGGTGTCCAACACCAAACGCACGCGTTTACCTTGGCTTCGGCTTGGCGGTGATATATCGCCAAAACTTCGATCTCTCTTTTAATCCTTATCGAGCTTAACTCGATAATGATTAAAAGAGAGATCGAAGATCGTAACTTACTCGTAATCGTTACTTTATTGTTGGCGATATATCCAACCCGCATATGATATATCCATCTATAAAGTTTGTGTTTCCCTTCTGCTTTCAGCCGCGAACAACTTCGGTATTACCATGACTCTGAACTGACAGGCTGACATATGTGACCCATTGACCCGTTGCGCATGCGTAGTGCAATGTATGTATGTATGAGAATCCCAATGAATCCCTTATACGTACGGACTAGGAGCCTAGACAGTCTACAGACTGATACTAGTCTGATACTATCGGCGCGCTACGTCCGGCTCTGTATCGCGACTAAATGCATCGCTAGTCAATAATTGAGCTAGTCCGGACGTTGGGCTTAGTCTGGGACTGCGCTACGCCTGGTGCTTGGGACCCGAGGTGTATAGGGCAGTGCTCATATAAAGATCGACACAGTAAGTAAACCTAAATCAAAATGGAGATATTGGGAACATGCAATACTATAATTGTTGCTTGAAAAATGCAATTCGTATTTAACTTGTTAAAATCAAATACACTTGTTGTCTTGGTTGTGTCTTGGTGTATTCGTTTGTGTCACACACGTCATGGGCGGATCCCGATCGTGAAGGTGTCCAGTTTCCCAAAACAACTACACCAGGTGGGATAATTTCTTGTTATCCAAATTTCTATAGTATATATATATATATATATATATTCAATAAATGTAGAGTTGTGCTAACACCTGTAAATCATAGCGATGAATTGACCGCGTCCGGCAAAAGGCCATACATTTGGCGCGATTGACACAAACGCTGTGATCATGTTTTCGACATTTCTTTGCCACTTTGGGAGAGATTAGACAAGTTTGCCAGTATACTGTAACTTATTAAATCATTGAATAATGGACTATCATTTTGCACTCCTTTGTGATGAACACATTAAGTAATAAGTACTCGACTCGTATTTAGGGAAAACAATAAAGACGTTCGCCAGTGCTATAAGTAATGAAATCACGGTGGGAGGTAGAGACAGATCTCAATAAATACACATGCGTTCGCGACGCACACGTTCAGTGCCTACATGCCTGTTTCGCTTTTTTTGGTTATTGGTCAACACGGAATCAGTGATACCATACCTCTCCCCCTCTCCTGGTGGCATAATAGTTAGTACGCTGGACACGTAATCGAGATAACCCGGGTTCGAATCCTCACCCGCTTTGCCACAGTTCACGCTGCTGTAAATGAGTAACAGTTTACAGAGACAGTGAATATGTGAACGAACAACCTTCGCGCAGTAATTGCAGTGTAGCTGAATGCGTCCCAGATAAGTCGTGATGGCGTTGGAATGAAATGGTCTCCCAGGGGGTTATGTGTAAAGCGCTTTGAGCAGTCCCACGGACTGGACACCGCGCTGTATAAGAACGTACATTTTAATATGCCGTTGATTGTGCATGTGCATAAATACAAAGAATGTTACAACAAAACATTATATCAGCAATCTTACGTACATTTTCGAGTACATTATAAGTCTACATCACAATGTCATAAGATCAAGTGACGTCGGTTTGTGTAGAAGAAGGTTGATTATCGGCACAGCCCTGAATCCGATACGTTTTATTAACAATAAAATTGAATAGTAGTTGTACCGCTGCACGCACTAGGTAAGTCCTTCTGCGGTTTATTCCTCTCGTGTTGCACTCTTAGCTGTGTTCGCAGAACAATTAGTGTTAGTGGTATTCATGGCTTCTTGCAACGCCATCGAGGACATAAAACAGGGGTCGACAACCTGCGGCCCGCGGGCCAAATGCAGCCCGCGGAGCTATTCCATGCGGCCCGCGCACTGATAGCGAGATTATGCATAATGCGGCCCGCGCCTGCAATATTAATAATAATAAACAATAAAAATAATACGTCTCGCCTAGACTTTTATCTAGGCGAGACGTCTAGGCGAGACATGTCACATAATGCAAATCGGTAATGCCATTTCCACGCGATGAACATGTAAAAAATAGTTTCTCACTCCCTTCAGACTTTAATTAATTCACTTTTGTGTACACGCAGACATGAAGTGCCATCTTTTTGTATTTGGGTAATAATGTGTTGCTTTGAATAACATTTGTCGCCTGTTAAATTGCGAACAGAGTTGTGCGCTGGTGGAAAAGGTTCGCGCCAATGCAGGTGCCAGGGCAAGACTCTCCAGGGCTCAATCCAGCATCCACCACGAGAGCCTGTGTGGCAAGTCTACACAGGTGCCAGGGCAAGATTCTCCGGGTCCAATCCAGCATCCACCACGAGAGCCTGTGTGGCAAGTCTACACAGGTGCCAGGGCAAGACTCTCCGGGCCCAATCCAGCATCCACCACGAGAGCCTGTGTGGCAAGTCTACACAGGTGCCAGGGCAAGATTCTCCGGGCCCAATCCAGCATCCACCACGAGAGCCTGTGTGGCAAGTCTACACAGGTGCCAGGGCAAGATTCTCCGGGCCCAATCCAGCATCCACCACGAGAGCCTGTGTGGCAAGTCTACACAGGTGCCAGGGCAAGACTCTCCAGGGCCCAATCCAGCATCCACCACGAGAGCCTGTGTGGCAAGTCTACACAGGTGCCAGGGCAAGATTCTCCGGGCCCAATCCAGCATCCACCACGAGAGCCTGTGTGGCAAGTCTACACAGGTGCCAGGGCAAGACTCTCCAGGGCCCAATCCAGCATCCACCACGAGAGCCTGTGTGGCAAGTCTACACAGGTGCCAGGGCAAGATTCTCCGGGCCCAATCCAGCATCCACCACGAGAGCCTGTGTGGCAAGTCTACACAGGTGCCAGGGCAAGATTCTCCGGGCCCAATCCAGCATCAACCACGAGAGCCTGTGTGGCAAGTCTACACAGGTGCCAGGACAATACTCTCCAGGGCCCAATCCAGCATTCACCACGAGAGCCTGTGTGGCAAGTCTACACAGGTGCCAGGGCAAGACTCTCCAGGGCCCAATCCAGCATCCACCACGAGAGCCTGCGTGGCAAGTCTACACAGGTGCCAAGACAAGACTCTCCAGGGCCCAACCCAGCATCCACCACGAGAGCCTGCGTGGCAAGTCTACACAGGTGCCAGGACAAGACTCTCCAGGGCCCAACCCAGCATCCACCACGAGAGCCTGCGTGGCAAGTCTACACAGGTGCCAGGGCAAGACTCTCCAGGGCCCAATCCAGCATCCACCACGAGAGCCTGTGTGGCAAGTCTACACAGGTGCCAGGGCAAGACTCTCCAGGGCCCAATCCAGCATCCACCACGAGAGCCTGTGTGGCAAGTCTAGTAAATACAGAACGTAATGAACGTCGTCGTGAAGGCCATGAACTACATTCGCGCTCGTTGTCTAAATCACGGGTAGTTTCATTACCTTCCGGCCGAGATGAATACGCCGTATAAAAGTATTAAACAATTCCTGCGCTAAACCGAAGTGGCCTGGCTAAGTTGGGTCGCACGTGTACTAGCTGAGACATGAGTTAAGCGTATTCACGGAGAAGAAGGGTGCAGAAGTGCCGGCATTCGCTGACCCGTTATGCATGTGCGATTTTGCATGTCTAGTCTACACCACGGAGCACCTCAATCAGCTGAACGCCCAACCCTAGGATTAATGAACTCTTTCAGTTTGTCTTTTGAGACAATCTTGCGATTGTGGAGACACAACTGCGGGAAGTCAATTACGTGCACTTCCCGACCCTCGCGGAGAATAATAATAATAATAATAATAATTCCGTTTCTTAATATAGCGCTTTTTAGCTAACTAAATACCAATCAAAGCGCTTCACAATAATATGATGTGTTGACTAAATCTAAAATATAAATTCACTAAATACATAAGGTAAGATAACAATAAATAAGCTAAGATAAAAAAGTAAATAAGCTAAGATAAATAAGAACACATTACTATGACGTGTTGACCAAATCTAAAATATAGATTAATTAAATACATAAGATAAGATCAAATTAATAGTCTAAGGTAGATAAATAAGTAATCTAAGAGAAATAAGTAAGTAAAAATAAATAAATAATCTAAGATAAATCATTATAAAACAATAAATTAGTGTGTAAAAATACGATTTCAAACCGAACAATTTAAAACCAAGCAGCGTCATAGAATACAAATCAGTGTCATCAAGGCAGGTAGTGTGAACGAAATAAGTGAGTTTTTAGTTGTTTTCGGAAAGCTGCCAATGTCTCAGTTGTTCTCACACTCTTAGGCAAGCTGTTCCACATGGTTGGACCTGCCACTGCAAAGCTGCACCTTCCGACCGTCCTCCTCGGCACCGTCACTGCGAGCAATGTTGTGTCACTCGCCGATCGCAATGCAATAGTAGGCGCGTTGCGAGCTATCGCACAATTGAGGTAGTCCGGGGCCAAGCCATGCAGGATCTTATACATGCAAGTACAGATCTTTAATGTTACTCTCATCTTGATCGGCAGCCAATGCAGTGATCGCAGAATCGGTGTGACGTGATCTCGCCGTCTGACACGGTTGATAACGCGAGCGGCAAAGTGTTGTGCTCGTTGGAGTCGGTTTGTCAGTCCATAACCAGCCAGTCCGGACACGTGGGCCTTCGTAGCATTCACGGAGCTGCTGAGACGGAAGTTTGCTGACCGATTCACTAGTCCCAGGGCTCGCAACGGGGAGTGGAAAATGAAGATGAATTTTCGTGTTACGAAGTTAACAGACGGACACTTGGGTGACGTAATGAGGCCTGCATGATCAAGTCTGCAGCCAGATGTGGGACACTTGGTGGCGCAGCAACATCACCAGCATCAGGTGTCAGTGTCACACGGGTCAATATGGCATCAGTGGCATGCCAAGAATACGTAACATGAATAATGTGTGTTGTTGAATAGCATATTGACAGTCCAACTGTTGTTCAAAATAACGTGCGTGCGTGCGTGCGTGCGTGTGTGCGTGCGTGCGTGCGTGCGTGCGTGCGTGCGTGCATGCGTGGCCCGCTGACCTTTTCCAAGTAAATATTTTGGCTCTCCATTCAAAACGGTTGCCGAACCCTGACATAAAACGTGTATTTTTATTAATGGCCGACGAACATAACTTATCATGCATGGCATACGGCGGTAAAGTCTAGGTCTGCTCCCGTGAAATATTCAAATTCAATTTAAATAATAATTTAGTATTTTGCGCGCAAACACACACGCACGCACGCACGCACGCACGCACGCACGCACGCACGCACGCACGCACGCACGCACGCACGCACGCACGCACGCACGCATGCACGTATACATAACATATAATTACGTATAACACACAGACATATGCGCGCACACGCCCTCGCGCACGCACGCACGCACGCACGCACGCACGCACGCACGCTCATACTTGTATAGTACACGCAGCAGGCTTAGAGAATGTGCTAGGACACTGAGTACAACAATTCACCGGTTTCAACTGGATTCCATGACGAAGTCAAGACCCAAACTTAAGTGCGACATGCCGTGGACACGTTACCGAGGGTGACACTTCAGTTAGTCATCCGAACTATTCTTTGTTTGTTGAAGTTGTTTGATTGTACGCAGATCGAAACATCTGACATTGTTACATCTAGAACCTGGTGGCGTGATTTTCAACGGATTACGTGTCGCGTAGCTTGCAATGGTACATATTATGGCGTGGCTTGCAATGGTTTACACGTGGTGTGGCTTGCAATGGTTTACACGTGGTGTGGCTTGCAAGGGCTTACACGTGGTGTGGCTTGCAAGGGCTTACACGTGGTGTGGCTTGCAGGTGCACAGAGCCTGGGTCATAATTAGTTCTCGTTAATTTTTGTAAAGTCCCACATAATTGTAGGATGATAATATTACACCGTTTTGGATTTAATGCTGTTTTTATTGCCGAATTTGGAAATTGTTGGTAATAAAACACAGATACAGATATAAAAAAGAGAAATGTTTCGTGGCTTGTTAACTTAGAACAAAATAAAACATAGATAGTTTATTTTTACTGCCTATAATGTCTCAAACTAATTAATTGTCCATTAGTATTATGTCTGGCTCATGGCTTCTTTATCATACAGACTGGCAGGCATTGGTCTCCAGCCCTTTCATTTGCCTTCCAGAAGTTCTGATGATTCATTCTTTTTAAATGGTTCATTCAATGGTCAAAAGGGTGCGCTTTCTATAGCAGGTGCCAGTAGTTAGTAGAGGTTTCTGATACACACTTATCGAAGCAATCTCAATGGCGTAACCAAGTGACAGAAATGGTTAGAAAGACAGAAACCTCTACTAACTACTGGTGCCTGTTTTGAAAGTGTGCCTGTTCGTATGTCCCATTTCGGCACATTGCACTCACTGGAAATTCACACAAAAAATGCGCCCTGCATGGTCTGACGTAGTTGAGCTTGAGAGTGCGAGTACCTTGGTACCTGCCCGGTGAGGTATTCCACGAGACACGACGGTGACATAGAAACCTGGTGACAATCGGCCCCACGTGGACAGTAAGAGTTCAGACCACAGTTAATGCCTAAAAATACGAAATTTTGCTGATTGCAGTGATTTTATTTCCCAAGAAGTAACTGTATTCAGCCAGCAAAGTTTGAACGTTCGAAATGTCGCACCTTTGGCAGTGAGATGTTACACCTTTGGCAGGGAGATGTTACACCTTTGGCAGGGAGATTCTACACCTTTGGCAGTGAGATGTTACACCTTTGGCAGGGAGATGTTACACCTTTGGCAGTGAGATGTTACACCTTTGGCAGGGAGTTGTTACACCTTTGGCAGGGAGATGTTACACCTTTGGCAGTGAGATGTTACACCTTTGGCAGGGAGATGTTACACCTTTGGCAGTGAGATGTTACACCTTTGGCAGGGAGATGTTACACCTTTGGCAGTGAGATGTTACACCTTTGGCAGTGAGATGTTACACCTTTGGCAGGGAGATGTTACACCTTTGGCAGGGAGATGTTACACCTTTGGCAGTGAGATGTTACACATTTGGCAGGGAGATGTTACACCTTTGGCAGGGAGATGTTACACATTTGGCAGTGAGATGTTAAACCTTTGGCAGTGAGATGTTACACCTTTGGCAGTGAGATGTTACACCTTTGGCAGGGAGATGTTACACCTTTGGCAGGGAGATGTTACACCTTTGGCAGGGAGATGTTACACCTTTGGCAGGGAGATGTTACACCTTTGGCAGTGAGATGTTACACATTTGGCAGGGAGATGTTATACCTTTGGCAGGTAGATGTTACACATTTGGCAGGGAGATGTTACACCTTTGGCAGGGAGATGTTACACCTTTGGCAGTGAGATGTTACACCTTTGGCAGTGAGATGTTACACCTTTGGCAGGGAGATGTTACACCTTTGGCAGTGAGATGTTACACCTTTGGCAGTGAGATGTTACACCTTTGGCAGTGAGATGTTACACCTTTGGCAGTGAGATGTTACACCTTTGGCAGGGAGATGTTACACCTTTGGCAGTGAGATATTACACATTTGGCAGGGAGATGTTACACCTTTGGCAGGGAGATGTTACACCTTTGGCAGTGAGATGTTACACCTTTGGCAGTGAGATGTTACACCTTTGGCAGGGAGATGTTACACCTTTGGCAGTGAGATGTTACACCTTTGGCAGTGAGATGTTACACCTTTGGCAGTGAGATGTTACACCTTTGGCAGTGAGATGTTACACCTTTGGCAGTGAGATGTTACACCTTTGGCAGTGAGATATTACACATTTGGCAGGGAGATGTTACACCTTTGGCAGGGAGATGTTACACCTTTGGCAGTGAGATGTTACACCTTTGGCAGTGAGATGTTACACCTTTGGCAGGGAGATGTTACACCTTTGGCAGTGAGATGTTACACCTTTGGCAGTGAGATGTTACACCTTTGACAGTGAGATGTTACACCTTTGGCAGTGAGATGTTACACCTTTGGCAGTGAGATGTTACACCTTTGGCAGTGAGATGTTACACCTTTGGCAGTGAGATGTTACACCTTTGGCAGTGAGATGTTACACCTTTGGCAGTGAGATGTTACACCTTTGGCAGTGAGATGTTACACCTTTGGCAGTGAGATATTACACATTTGGCAGGGAGATGTTACACCTTTGGCAGTGAGATGTTACACCTTTGGCAGTGAGATGTTACACCTTTGGCAGTGAGATGTTACACCTTTGGCAGTGAGATGTTACACCTTTGGCAGGGAGATGTTACACCTTTGGCAGTGAGATGTTACACCTTTGGCAGTGAGATGTTACACCTTTGGCAGGGAGATGTTACACCTTTGGCAGTGAGATATTACACATTTGGCAGGGAGATGTTACACCTTTGGCAGGGAGATGTTACACCTTTGGCAGTGAGATGTTACACCTTTGGCAGTGAGATGTTACACCTTTGGCAGTGAGATGTTACACCTTTGGCAGTGAGATGTTACACCTTTGGCAGTGAGATGTTACACCTTTGGCAGTGAGATGTTACACCTTTGGCAGTGAGATGTTACACCTTTGGCAGTGAGATATTACACATTTGGCAGGGAGATGTTACACCTTTGGCAGGGAGATGTTACACCTTTGGCAGTGAGATGTTACCCCTTTGGCAGGGAGATGTTACCCCTTTGGCAGGGAGATGTTACACCTTTGGCAGTGAGATGTTACACATTTGGCAGGGAGATGTTACACCTTTGGCAGGGAGATGTTACACCTTTGGCAGTGAGATGTTACACATTTGGCAGGGAGATGTTACACCTTTGGCAGGGAGATGTTACACCTTTGGCAGGGAGATGTTACACCTTTGGCAGGGAGATGTTACACCTTTGGCAGGGAGATGTTACACCTTTGGCAGGGAGATGTTACACCTTTGGCAGGGAGATGTTACACCTTTGGCAGGGAGATGTTACACCTTTGGCAGGGAGATGTTACACATTTGGCAGGGAGATGTTACACCTTTGGCAGGGAGATGTTACACCTTTGGCAGGGAGATGTTACACCTTTGGCAGTGAGATGTTACACCTTTGGCAGGGAGATGTTACACCTTTGGCAGTGAGATGTTACACCTTTGGCAGTGAGATGTTACACCTTTGGCAGGGAGATGTTACACCTTTGGCAGGGAGATGTTACACCTTTGGCAGGGAGATGTTACACCTTTGGCAGTGAGATGTTACACCTTTGGCAGGGAGATGTTACACCTTTGGCAGGGAGATGTTACACATTTGGCAGGGAGATGTTACACCTTTGGCAGTGAGATGTTACACATTTGGCAGGGAGATGTTACACCTTTGGCAGGGAGATGTTACACCTTTGGCAGGGAGATGTTACACCTTTGGCAAGGAGATGTTACACCTTTGGCAGTGAGATGTTACACCTTTGGCAGGGAGATGTTACACCTTTGGCAGGGAGATGTTACACCTTTGGCAGTGAGATGTTACACCTTTGGCAGGGAGATGTTACACCTTTGGCAGTGAGATGTTACACCTTTGGCAGGGAGATGTTACACCTTTGGCAGGGAGATGTTACACCTTTGGCAGTGAGATGTTACACCTTTGGCAGGGAGATTCTACACCTTCGGCAGTGAGTTGTTACACCTTTGGCAGTGAGATGTTACACCTTTGGCAGTGAGATGTTACACCTTTGGCAGGGAGTTGTTACACCTTTGGCAGTGAGATGTTACACCTTTGGCAGGGAGATATTACACCTTTGGCAGGGAGATTCTACACCTTCGGCAGTGAGTTGTTACACCTTTGGCAGTGAGATGTTACACCTTTGGCAGTGAGATGTTACACCTTTGGCAGGGAGTTGTTACACCTTTGGCAGTGAGATGTTACACCTTTGGCAGGGAGATATTACACCTTTGGCAGTGAGATGTTACACCTTTGGCAGTGAGATGTCGCAGTATGAAGTGGATTCGAAGAGGCGTCGCTATTTTGAAAGTGACATTCCCGAAACACCGGTAGGCGTATTGATATTTGGCAAAAACGTTAAATTTTTAGAATAGGCGCGTTTGCGATATGATTAAACGAGCTCTGGTCTGACCTCTATGGGAATGGCGATCGTCAGACGGCGAATGATAGAAACTGACCGCGGACCTATTGATCGGCTACAAGAAGCAAGTGGCGACAGCAGCATCAGTAACAACATACATCAACATCCATCCTCGGCTTTTTCTTCGAATATATTCGACGTCGACGAAACAACCGTAAATGCGTAATGCACTTGAGCAGACTTAGTGACGCAGTTTGTCGCCAGGATGACGCAGCGTCGACTCTGTCGTCTCAATAAATCTCACCTATACAGGATTTTATACAAACGTTCGGGTCACAATAATATCAATGTCAAAATTCGCATGTATAAGACTCAATTTAGTATTTTCATGGAGGACACACTGGGCGTATAGAAGGAGGGAGGGGGAGGGGGAGAGGGAGAGGGAGAGAGGGGGAGAGGGAGAGAGAGAGAGAGAGAGAGAGAGGGGGGGAGGAGGGGGAGCGAGAGAAAGAGAGAGAGAGAGTGGGGGAGGGACATGGACAGAAACGCAATGCATGGCAACGGGGTCGGGTAAAAATGGGGTCGGATAAACAAAGCATAATTGAACGAACAATCCTGCATGATTTAGCGATCGCAAAATAGTTCGCTAAATTTAACTTATTGTATTGTTTCTTCCGGGCAACACGCCAAGTTGTACAACTGCAACGCAGTCGAGGTTTTACTCATGATGATGTGATGGAAAAGCACGCACATTTGGGATGTGTATAACATGCCTGTTTTTGACATCCAGGCCCGTCCTCGGGGTTCTCAAAAAGCGGTTCGAGCGTACGCAATCAGGGATTTCTGACAAATGTTACAGTTCAACAACATTTTCTCAAAAAGTTGGTTCGTTCGACCCCCGGAACCCCTCCCCCGAGCATGACATCGAATATTAAATTGCGTGGAAATTTTGATAGCTGGTTTGTTTGACACTAGAAGTCCACTTTAAGGACATCTGAAGGGGAATTTCCTAACCATAAAGTAAATAATTTATAGACAATTAACCTCCTTCGTCATTCAAAACCACCGTCGAATGAACTGCGCTTCGCTTATTCGAATCTTTCGTAAATCACAGTCTTGTTGCTAAGCGGACTCATTTGGTGGTGAACTGCTTACGTTAACATACAATAAATAGCAATGGGAATACATGACATCACAGATGTACGACACATTTATGTTACCAATTATTTACTACTCGTATGGCTGGCTGGCCACCTCATTGCTCCTATCACATGTCTTGCTGTAGTGCAATGTCAATGTTCCATGAACTGTCGCGAATTGACATTCCAGCGTGATTGTTTGACTGTTAGGGCATGTTGCATTGTTAACATTCATACCATCGCCTCTCGAAACACGCCAACTGGTCGCGCTGCGTGGTTCTGTCGTCTGCATTATTCATGAGATTTGGTGGGCAAAGTACGACATGGCCGAACCAGCGCACGCGCGCGGCCAAGAAACTAGGTCAAGCGTGGTAGTGGTGGTGGGAGGGGGGGGGGTGCGATTACGCCCTGTGTGATCACGAGGTGTGGTGACGGTGTGCATGGTCACGAGGGTATGGTGACGTCAAGCGTGGTCACGATGGTGTGGTGACATTAAGTTGTTTATGAGGGTGTGCTGACGTCATGAACAGTGACAGTGAGGGCAGGGTAATGATAGTTCGTGGTGAGGGTGATGAGAGTTCGTGGTGAGGATGACGATAGTTCGTGGTGAAGGTGACGATAGTTCGTGGTGAGGGTGGTGATAGTTCGTGGTGAGGGTGGCAATAGTTTGTGGTGAGGGTGATGATAGTTCGTGGTGAGGGTGGTGGTAGTTAGTGGTGAGGGTGATGATAGTTCGTGGTGATGGTGGTGATAGTTCGTGCTGAAAGTTCGTGGTGAGGGTGACTATAGTTCGTGCTGATGATAGTTCGTGGTGAGGGTGATGGTAGTTCGTGGTGAGGGTGGTGATAATTCGTGGTGAGGGTGATGATAGTTCGTAGTGAGGGTGATGATAATTCGTGGTGAAGGTGATGGTAGTTAGTGGTGTGGGTGGTGATAGTTCGTGGTGAGGGTGATAATAGTTCGTAGTGAGGGTGATGATAGTTCATGGTGAGGGTGATAGTAGTTAGTGGTGATAGTTCGTGGTGAGGGTGACAATAGTTCGTAGTGAGGGTGATGATAGTTCGTGGTGAGGGTGATGGTAGTTAGTGGTGAGGGTGGTGATAGTTCGTGGTGAGGGTGATGGTAGTTAGTGGTGAGGGTGATGATAGTTCGTGGTGAGGATGACGATAGTTCGTGGTGAAGGTGACGATAGTTCGTGGTGAGGGTGGTGATAGTTCGTGGTGAGGGTGGCAATAGTTTGTGGTGAGGGTGATGATAGTTCGTGGTGAGGGTGGTGGTAGTTAGTGGTGAGGGTGATGATAGTTCGTGGTGATGGTGGTGATAGTTCGTGCTGAAAGTTCGTGGTGAGGGTGACTATAGTTCGTGCTGATGATAGTTCTTGGTGAGGGTGATGGTAGATGGTAGGGTGGTGATAATTCGTGGTGAGGGTGGTGATAATTCGTGGTGAAGGTGATGGTAGTTAGTGGTGTGGGTGGTGATAGTTCGTGGTGAGGGTGACAATAGTTCGTAGTGAGGGTGATGATAGTTCGTGGTGAGGGTGATGGTAGTTAGTGGTGAGGGTGGTGATAGTTCGTGGTGAGGGTGATAATAGTTCGTAGTGAGGGTGATGATAGTTCGTGGTGAGGGTGATGGTAGTTAGTGGTGATAGTTCGTGGTGAGGGTGACAATAGTTCGTAGTGAGGGTGATGATAGTTCGTGGTGAGGGTGATGGTAGTTAGTGGTGAGGGTGGTGATAGTTCGTGGTGAGGGTGATGGTAGTTAGTGGTGAGGGTAGTGATAGTTCGTGGTGAAGGTGGTGATAGTTCGTGGTGAGGGCGACAATAGTTCGTGGTGAGGGTGATGGTAGTTAGTGGTGAGGGAGGTGATAGTTCGTGGTGAGGGTGACAATAATTAGTGGTGAGGGTGATGGTAGTTAGTGGTGAGGGTGGAAATAGTTCGTGGTGAGGATGACAATAGTTCATGGTGAGGGTGATGATAGTTCGTGGTGAAGGTGATGGTAGTTAGTGGTGAGGGTGATGATAGTTCGTAGTGAGGATGATGATAGTTCGTAGTGAGGATGGTAATAGTTCGTGATAAGGGTGATATGGTGGCAAACGCACACGAGGACAACTGCATCGCGTGATGATGTTGAGGAGGAACCGACGACAAGGAACGGTGGGAGATGAGAAGTTGTTCAGGTCGAATGTCGAAGCGATCTGGGAAGACGCCAAATAAAAAGGGAGCTATATAGTGGACATGGAGGAGTTAGTTTACCGATTATAACGGTAATAAAGGTTTTGATTGTTTAATTTGAAACTGTAGTTATGCCATGTTAACTTGATCGACCTCATAGTTTCTTGCACCAGTGGTGCTTTAATTGTCGTTTTTTTTTTTACAAATCATAGGGTGGGACTATAATTATTGCCGGGAAGATGACGGCACGAGAGCTTGTTAGCATTTAACGGGAAATACCCAGACTTCTATGAGGCTCCAGGGGCGACCTTAGGTCGTGTCCAAGCGATGCCAAATCAAGAAACACGCCGCTACAGGATCAACAACAGGCCGCGCCGTAATGAACAAGGGCACGGACCACAGTCACTTTTCCCATAGACGACCATTATAACATTCTTGCGCCTACATTGAAAATTTATCCTACAATTTTTTTTAAATTCACAGAAAATGACAGACCCACTAAGACACCTGGTGTGCGAAATTCGTGAAAATGACATACCTCCTTTTCGCACAAATTGCTTCAAAGCATGAGGCCCGTGCATTTCTGCCATGAAATTCCCCGGTTTCCCAAATATGAGTACATCCTGCCTAACAGCCACTGTGTCCTTACGCCACTGGTATACCTACTGACAAATGGCATCATTTCAAAGCTTAGATGCTACTGTGCACAAAAACATCACTTCAACTCACTCATACACACAATTTCTGCTCTCACAAATTAACCCTATCTGCACAATGAATTTTTTCCTTGGGACTCTTTATGTATGTAATGGCGGATGGATTCTGACTGTGGTCCGTGCCCACAACTTATAATGGGTAGGCCGGCCTGTGTTGTTGCGGTAGCGCGGTCTTCCGTTTGGCCGTGGGCAGATATTATAATAGCATAGACACTATGCGTCGTAGGATCGCGCGTACGTCATCGTCATTAATTTCGATGTTCGCTCCTCGACGGGTAATAATCAAATGAAGCCGTGCTGTGCTAATGATCTAACGACACAACACTAAATGCGATAATTGATTGAACCCGTTATACGCGATGCTGATAGCGCCGCCTGGCGAACACTGCTGACAACATATGGAAAGCTGTTAGTCTAGTCGGATGAGTCATAAAATAACTGACTAGATGTATGTATAAGATATTATATATAGGCGGCTGGATGGTTGGTTGAATAACAAAATGACATACAAATTAGTTTGGTGTTTATTTGCGTGTTTGGACGGCAACACAGTTATCCGTTTGTCATAATTATTATCATATAATTAATTACGTTCCCAATTTCCGTAACTAGAAATAATCCACAGTATTTAAAAACAAACTTGTTTTGACTCCAGTTTCTCGGTTTATCATATCCATGATAAATAGCTGGACCATATTATATGAACGTGTACCTGCGCAAAACTCGTTATTTCTAAATCATTGTTGTACCAATAATGTTATAAAAATCCACCAGACGACGCTGTTGTAGACTCGGTCTTCAAGATGGCGGCCTCCATGAGATGCAAATGGTTTTCTCCGGCAAAGCAAATTTTGTTCTATACACGTGGCAACAATGCGGTGTTTCCACGATCTTTACACGCATTAACAAAAAGTAATACACAACCATTGCGTCGAGGTATTTACACTTTTACAATTTATTTTATGATGTATATTAGGTATAATTTCTAGGCCGTGACATGCCGTTCATTGCGTGAACGTCCTCGATTATCGTCAATGTCACTATGTCCCCGTGCGCTGTCTATGATGTAGGCTGCAGCGCGTTCCGTTAATTTGTTACTTCACTGCTTGTAGTATCCCTTGGGTGGTTGATATTGTGCTGAGCACAGTGCAATATCAATGATCCTACTGCAAAACTCACTAACATTGTTAGCATTATTGTGTCAACCTTGTCTTTGCTTTTACACAATTTCGTGGAATTTCATGCTGCTAGCAGTTACACTATCTGTAGATGATTTGTTCCATTCATTCTCTGTGAGAACGAATACTTCTTGATATCCAATCTACACTGATCCTTTACTAATGTTACCTCACAGGGCTTGACAATAACGCTTGTCAAAGACAACGTAGCTACCTGTGTAGGACAAGTACATAATCCTGGACACGTGTCCCACCAGACAAGTTCATGCTGTTGAAATATAAAACATGTACTATTCATTTTAATAAAAAGACTGAAATGTATTAACTTGTTGACACCCAAAATAAATAATGGAATTTTAATGGAATCTAATTTTGTTCGACATTGCACGTATCATCGTTTTCTTTCTGTGATGCGACTACTGCTAATGTAGTCACCAGGTGGCGCATGTAGTATTTTAGAAACTAGCTTACTCACTAGGACAGCAACACTGTTCCATTGAAAGCACGAACACGCTGTCACCGTTCCTCATTTAAATCCGCCCTTACATAGCCACACTTCTGACATATATTCCTATTTTATGTTTTGAATTTTTAACATTATTGCTACAGAGGAACATATCAAATCTGAATCTAAAGTCAGAAACATATCACGATTGTAACAAACGTCAGCGTAACAGCTTGATGCCATTTGGCTTCGGCACAACGGCAAAAGTTACATGTATTTATACTACTAAGCATGTTTTATTAAACATATTAACGCAACATGACGTGGTACGGTCTTATCACTGCTATATGTTAACGCAAGTATGCTCACAGCTACAGCAGCAACCCTAAGCCCTACACTTGCAAGCATGGGTTGGTTTTTTTTATTTTTCAGTCTAGTTGCATTCACACTTCACGGTATACGTAGGTCATAATGAAAAGCCCATTAATTTTTTTTTATTCTGTTTTATTAATGCAATAATTTTTATGGTCATTTATTTTGTTGCATATTGTTACCATTTGTGTACTGGACTATCATAATTAATGTATTATGTGATACTAGATTTTAAGTACTAGCAGTCTGTTCCATGCAGAATATTATAGTTTTTGCTAAATGTACACTGTTTTTATTTGTAAATATGAAAAAATTGTGTCTATATGTGCATTGTAATTCACTTATTTCCTTTTGGTCAGAATATTAATATTTTGCATAATTACTTTTTAACACAATAAGAGTTGGTAAACGCTATCTTGTTTATTAGAATTATTGAAATTTTTCCTTCTACACACAAAAATGCACTAAAACATATTTGTTATAGACATCATCCTGAATATTATATAGATCCAGGTGGGTGTTATATCATGCCATAGCAATTCATTGCATTTGTAGTTTTCAGGTGGGGCAAGTATAGTTTTGGTGGGACAAGTAAACATGACTTGTTACCTGTCCTACAGGACACGTGCCTTCTAGGAGTTAGTGTAGAGCCCTGCCTCATGTCCTCTAGTTCTACTATCTTTCTTGAGTGAGAAAAAAATATTTCTATCAATGTTTTCATACCCATTCAGTATCTTAGAAACTTCAATTTGTTCTCCTCTTTACCGCCTTGTCTCTAGGGTTGTTAAACCACATTCATTTAGGCGTTCTTCATAACTAACGTTTCTCAGTTCTGGAATCATTTTAGTTGCTCTCCTCTGTATTCTTTCAAACATAATATTATCTATATCCTTCTTCCGATATGGAAATACACACCCTTTTCCATGGACAGAAGTCATATTCCACGAGTTAGGTGAAATTTTACCTTTTCAAGTCAATGGATTCAATCCAAATATATACACTTTAATATATATAATATCCACTGTTCCACCCTTTATAGATTGTGAAAACACGCTTTGAAATGTAAAAATTTATACCCTTAATTACCCAGAAACTTAAAGTGTGTTTTGTTACCCTAAATGGTTTGCACGCACTATGTATTGGGTGGTCCCCCAGGATGCCAACAAATGAAATTAAACATGTTTGTTGTGTAAACAACAAAATCTAAGCAGGGAAATGGAAAAAACCTTTTGTGAACTCGCTAACTCTAGAGAAGGAAAACTCTGAGATAAACCACTCCTGTGTTAGCCCTTGACAGGGCTGTTTGGAGTTAAATGTCACAAGTAAAAAAACGAGAGACAAATACATAAATTTGTATACCGGTTGTGACAACTATCAACCTATGTTAGGGTGCCCTTTGTGTGAGGAATGCATGGAACTCACTGCCTGCCAACACAAGAGAGTAAATGGCTTGCTAATCCTGCATTGTTCCACTGAACAGGTACTTTCTGAAGCCATACACTAATGAACCTACTGGTCTTTTCATGTTGTTTGAATAATAACTTATCCATTGTGTACAGCTCACTGACTGTTCCTATATCCTTTTATATATATATAAATTATGTATGTATGCATGCATGCATGCATGTATGCATAATAGGAGAGTAGTAGACTATTATATTTGAATAAATCTTATATAATTATTACAGAAGAAAAACCCAGAATATAACTGTTACACCATGTTCGAGTCATCTGAGTCAAATTACCATTGTGTGACTTAATATCCCTTGTGCTGGGATCATCACAAATAAGACATACCGTATTCGACCTATTAAGTGTACATGCCCTAATTAATTAATAATTTTTTTTAATCAGCAGGATCCATAATTATTGTAATTTGAGTGTTGCCCTCTGGTGTTATACGGTTGGCACCACTTTGTAGTTGTTCTACACTAGTCACCAAATGACACCACTCCAGTGTTAAACAGTTACCTTATTGTCTAGAGAAAATTTTTTTATATTGCCTGTTTTTGGTATGCTTATTAGGTTGAATACGGTGCATGCTTTGAAACCTAGGAGGACAAAACAGTAGTACAGGTGTATAGGGAGATAAAACAGTTATTGGTTGAAAAAAACCATAAATTTGACAAAACATTTCACCACTGACGAAAAGTCAAGAAAAATAACCTGTAATTATAAAAAAAAAAATATATTAATTATATACAAAATAAATATATTAAAATATATATTAATTATATGAAAAAACAATGCCAACAATAAACATTATAAAATATAGCTATAAATAGTCCTACCATAAATATTATGTAATAAAAAAAATTAAATCTATATTTGTAATAATAAAATAATTATAAATGCACATCACCTATTAGTTTTTGAAAGATTAAAAGGACATTCACAATTCAGTACATTTTGTTTCATCTTTATCTGTTTGTTGCAGCAGGAAGACTGTGGCAGTCTGAGACGTTGATAACGTCACTGCGCAGACAACTGCAGATTAGCACAAGACTTCTGTCTGCGGAGGCTGCAAAAGAAGAATCATCAGATGCAGGAGATGAATATCACAGCATCATCAAAGACACCGAACGGGCCAAAGGTATTACTTACTTACTTAGGCCCTTAACTCCTCCTGGAGCATAGGCCATCCACAACATTTCTCCAGCGCCTCCTGTCTTGGGCAATCCTCTCCAGTTGTTGCCAGCCCTTCCCTGTTTGCTTGATGTCTGCCTCGAGGTCACGCCGCCAGGTGTTTTTTGGTCTCCCCCTCTTTCTCTTGCCTTGGGGGTTCCATGTCAGGACCTGTCTGGTTATGTTTGTGCTTGGCTTTCTCAAGGTGTGGCCAAGCCATCCCCATCTCCTCTTAAGGATCTCTATCTCTATTTGGGCTTGGTGTGTTCTATCCCAGAGGTCTTTGTTGCTCACCCTGTCCATCCAGTGTATTCGGAGAATTCTTCTCAGGCAATGGTTGACAAATGTCTGGATCCTTATCAGTGTGGTCTTGTTTATTCGCCATGTTTCTGCTCCGTACAGCAACACGGACTTTACATTTGTGTTAAACAAGCGTATTTTTGTGGTTTCTCCAATTACCTTTGACTTCCACACATTTCTCAACAGGTGGAAAGCTACCCTTGCTTTGCTGATCCTTTTCTTTACGTCAGCCTCTGTCCCTCCATGCGTATCCACTATGCTGCCTAGATATCTGAAGTCTTTGACCTCGTCCAGTGTCTCTCCCTCAAGCATGATTGGTGTTTCGCAAGTAGCATTTGTTCTCAGGATCTTTGTTTTCCTTTTGTTGATTTTCAACCCAACCCGCTCTGAAATCAATGCCAGTTCTGTTGTTTTGTCTTGCATCTGCCTATGGCTGTGAGACAGGAGTGCAAGGTCATCCGCAAAGTCCAGGTCATCAAGTTGGGTCAGCATCGTCCACTGGATTCCATTTCGTTTCTCCTTGGTTGCTGTTTTCATGACCCAGTCTATGACTAGAATGAAGAGGAATGGTGACAGTAAGCATCCCTGTCTCACCCCCGTCCTAACCTCAAAGTTCTTTGTAAGTTGACCTTCATGAATGACTCTGCATGACATTCCTTCATAGGAGTTTTTGATCATGTTGACTAGTTTCTTGGGCACCCCATAGTGTCTTAGCACTTTCCAGAGTGTCTCCCTGTCCACACTGTCAAAGGCTTTCTCGTAATCAACAAAGTTGATGTATAGGGATGAGTTCCATTCGTTGGATTGTTCCACTATGATTCGCAGTGTTGCAATCTGGTCAGTACACGATCTGTCCTGCCTGAAGCCTGCTTGCTGTTCACACAGAGTTTGGTCCACTTTGCCTTTCATTCTCTCTAGGATTATTCTGTTTAGAATCTTCCCAGGTACTGACAACAATGTGATTCCTCTGTAGTTATCACAGCGGCTCAGGTCTCCTTTCTTGGGAATCTTGATAAGGTAACCTTCCTTCCATTCTGCTGGAATTTCTCCTTTTTCCCAGATCTCCTCAAAAAGACTGTACAGCATTTCTACTGAAGTATTTACATCTGCCTTTAGTGCTTCTGCAGGGATACCATCAGGGCCTGCTACTTTCCCATTTTTCATATGTGCGATTGCCTTTTTTATCTCTTCTCTAGTGGGTTTATTACAGTCTATTGGGAGTTCTGTCTCAGCTGGTTGGATGTCTGGTTGATTCTGCAGTACTGGTCTGTTGAGCAGCTCTTCAAAATGCTCTGCCCATCTGTTAAGCTGTTTGTCTGCCCCCATCAGGACGATCCCATTTTTGTCTCTGATTGGCCGCTCTGATTTCTTAAACTTTCCAGCTAACTTCCTTGTTGTATCGTAAAGTTGCTTCATGTTCCTGCTAGCTGCTGCCTTTTCTGCCTCTTGTGCAAGTCCCTCCACAAAGTTCCTTTTGTCTGTTTTGACACTTTTCTTCACCTCTCTATTTGCTGCAGTGTGCTCTTTCTGAGCTGTTACCTTTGCCGCCCTTGTGCAGCTGCTGTTGACTGCTTCCTTCTTGTCTCTTCTGGTCTGTATTTTCCTCATTGTTTCTACTGAAATCCAGTCTTTCTGTTGGGGTTTCCTTCTTCCAATTATCTCTTCGCATGTGGTGTTTACTGCATCTTTGATGTGACTCCATTGGCTGTTGATGTCTACTCCCTCTTCTTCATCATACAGTTCTTGCAGGACTTTGAATCTATTAGCTAATGCAACTTTATATTCTTCTGCTGTGCTTGGGTCCTTCAGGAAATCCACATTATATCTTGCCTTTTGTCTTTCTTGTTCTACTCCATTTCTTCTTAGCTTGAGTTTTAGCCTGGCTGTTACTAGGTGGTGATCAGATGCAACGTCAGCACCTCTCTTCACACGCACGTCTTGTAGTGATCTTCTAAACATTTTGTTTATGCCGATGTGGTCTATCTGATTTTCAGTGACTTGGTCAGGAGATACCCATGTCGCCTTATGTATTCTTTTGTGTGTGAACACGCTTCCCCCAATCACAATGTTGTTTATTGCACAGGCATTCACAAACCGCTCCCCATTGTCATTCATCACACCCAGCCCATGAACTCCCATCACATTTTCATATCCTTGGTTGTCCGATCCAATCTTAGCATTGAAATCTCCCATAATCAGGTTGATGTTTTTATCCCCTAAATTGCTCATGATATCAAGGAGTTGGTTGTAGAATTCATCTTTGGTTTCGTCAGTCTTGTCGTTGGTTGGGGCGTAGCACTGCACTATGTTCATTTTAATCCTTTTGTTCTTTGTTCTAAAGAATGCTGTTATGCACCTCGGTCCTCTGGCTTCCCAGCCAATAAGTGCTCTCTGTGCCTCCTTCCCCAATAAGAGGGCAACCCCCTCTGAGTGAGGGGCATCATCTTCCTCGTGTCCGGAGTATAGCATAATCTCTCCTGTTGTTAGTCGCAGTCGTCCTGACTGGGTCCATCGGGTTTCGCAGAGCCCGAGTAGAGCGAGGTTGAATCTCCGCATTTCTGCTGCCACTTGGGCAGTTTTCCCCGCCTCGTACATTGTTCGCACATTCCATGTGCCGATGTTTAAATTTTTCCTGGTCGAAAGAAGAGTAGTCGGCATTGTGGCTTCCTTTCGGCTTTGACCGCAACACTTCATGCGCCCTGGTAAACCAGGCCCTACCTCTTCCAGGACAGACGTCGTAGTTTTATTTGTTGTGAATGTTTCTGTAGCGTTGGGTTTCTTTACAGGGTGGGGGTGCTAGCCCCACGCCCAACCCTCCTCCTTTCTCAGCCGGGCTTGGGACCGTCCATGGCGGAGTTGCCAAAGGTATTAGTTATTAGATATTTTGATTGAAAAATGTATTGTTTTTTATTATTTAAATTTGTGATACTAACTTTTTCATCGTGAAAAGGTTTTATTTTCACATTGTATCACAATACAGCTTAAGGCTCAACATTAAAAGTAAAACCTATATTAATTAAACATCACAATGTTGGTTTTAACAGGTTACCTTCTATTCATTTATGGCATATTTCAGTAGAATCTTTGTTCTTGATGAAATTCACAGTCCACTTTCTGACAATCCTTTATGGGTGAATAAGCTAGTCCAGCCCACCCGTGGGAACTAAGTAATTTTTCAAGTGTGTATGTGAACCAGCTTTGGGCAAGTCAACATAATGGATTAGTCTAGGATTTGGCATGAAAATTAATAGTTCTCTTTGTAGTGGGATTGTGTGCAGCCACGCCTCAGGGGCAGCGGAATGCAGCCAGCTCTAGGGCTGGTGTAGGGTTGCAGAAATAGGGAAATTGCTGTTATTATTTCATTTTGTGGTGGGTTGGGTTGTGCTGGAGAATAAGTTAAGGATATTAATGGGGTTCGGTATGCAACTGTGAGTTATTGGGCAATTGTTATTGTCTTCTATTTTAATTTGCCTGTCAAAGGTTGTTTTTGTTGAAATGTCACCGCTCAAGTAGGCAAGCCCATGACCTTTCCAAGATGTTAAGTTGTTATACTTATAGTCAAAACCAGTTTTGTTGTCACCCAATGATAAATACATGAATACGACAAATGCGCAAGTAGAAGGGTGTTTATAAAAACTTTAGTGGCAAATAAATTGGAGGAAGGCTGATCAGGTGGAATCACTGGAAAAGAATGCAACAAAGATATTGCAGATAGTTTGTTAAATTTGTTTGCTGTTCTTCTTAATAATTATTAGAAAATAGTAGTTATGAAAATAGAAATGAGAAAATAGTACTACCATAGAAAAAAAATGTATAATTATTTTTAAACCCGTGCAGCCATCTATTCAACCATAAGCAAAACAATGGGATTACATTTTTTACTAGTGAATTATATTTAGCTGATGTACGTGGGTTGTATGTGGGTGTGTTAAACATGTTAGGGATATAAAATAATATTTGATATTTCATGCATTTGTCATAAAAAAATTAAGAGAAGGTGACATTCGCTGAAAATTACTGCCAATATTGACTGCCATTCATACACAAATAGAAAATTCCTGTTACAAGTAAAGTGTTATGGAGATAAATCCTAGCAAAGAATTCCACTGATTGGTGTATGAACTGGGACACAGTTTCACTTATCGTGTATTAGTGATAGGGTAAACTGAACACTTTGCATAATAACATTTTAAAGATCAACATCGAGTCCAGCAGGATGCTTTTAGTGGTTTTTAACATTTCCTAAATAGGCCACAATGAATTATTTATCCCTGGCCATGTACCAGAAATTGTGATTCATGACAATGCTGATCAGTGCCACTTTAGCAGTCTGCTGGAGATGCTATTTATATCGCAGGTTTGTGGATGTTAAACAGATGCCAGCCTGTTTACCTTCAGACACTAGTTCCAGTCATCACATTAATTTTCACCAATGGATTTTCCCTGCAAATGAAGGGAAGCTATCAAAACAACTTTTGAGGTGTCCTCCCCCCCACATATGCCTGCTAAATTATTATGGACCTCATGATCCAAGGCAAGTGTTTGGTTGTGATTTGTGCATTATTAAAAAAATTGTGTATTGTTCATTTGTTAAAAAAAATCAATATATATTTGTTGATTCCCAAATCATTGTTGGGGTGGAGGGGTGATATTACAATCAGTTATGAGGTGTACAACAAAACACCCTTAATATGCTTCACATTTAGATGAATATTATTAATTAGGTAAAATAAAAAATCCTGGTTTCTCATCAGAACTTTTTCTAAAAGTAAATGAGGGATGACTTTTTTATAGTATGCTAATGGAGGTATTAGCAACTAGCAGAGGCTATTCTCAAACATGAACACCTTCACAAGTGTACCACACACACTCCTCTCCAGACAGTTTCATATCACCTATTTTCAAATATGCATGCTGATGAGAAACCAGGAATGTTTTTAATGACGCCCTATGATAACAATTCTAAAAAAATTAAAAACATTAAATCGAAGTTATTCTATAATATATGTATCTTTAACCAGTACACCACAGGTTTGTGTTTGAGTCACATTTGTAGCAGAGGGGGCAAAACGTAAGACATTTTGTAGCACAGGTGTTTGGTAAATTGATGATTTGTGACAACTGCTGCATCACACTTGTTTTCAAAGATGGGTCCTTGTGGTTGGCCTCCGCAGATAACAAATGATGTTGACTCTGTAAATAACAATGGATTACTAAGACTATTTTGTTTATTCGTAGGTGTGAATAGGTGAATAAGTGTGTTGTGTGGCTAGTGTTGTTATGTTGTGTGTAGTAAACAGCGTGATTATTCAGTATCGCAAACATTTATCTTGGGTAGCTTTGAAAACATTTTTAGAAAAAATATTGTTTACAGTTAGGTCTTCCTGCATTTTCTTCACTGTTATTGTATGTGTTTTTTTTACTGAAAGCCATTAGCTAGTAATTACAGGCTTGGCAATGAAAAGTGAGACATGTTTGTGAAAATAGTAGCTGTAGACACCCCACATGGATAGGATTTATTTTGAAATTGCATAGCTAATGCAATTGTTTTAGCCCAATCTGTAAAGTCTTACTGAGTAACAAAATATATTGATAATTTGTTTGCCATACACCCATTTTCATGGCAACAAACAAAGATGGCCACCAAATATGACAAATATAGAATAGTTTGGAAACACTGTAACCAGGGTTGAAAAGAATCATAGTTAAAAAAAATAAAAAATCTGGTTGTTTTTTTAAATTTAAATCAGATTTTTATTTATTTAATTTTGTAAAGTCTGGTATATAAACATTTATATAGATGTTTATATTAATAAACTCTTTCAGCCATGTTCTATTCAAATCGATTTGGGTACTTGTCTAAATAGAGGGTACATGAGTTTTGCTTATATAAAGACATTAGACAATGTCCACAAGGCCTCACCCCCTGTAGATGCATAGTTTGTCTTGGAAAGGAAAGCATGATGTGTGTCTGTGGCTGTAGCCATGATAATTATTGTTTACTGAGAGGGTGGATTAGCACTTGTCCAGGGTTCTGTGTACTCTAAAGGTCCAGACTGCAAACTGGTACAGTGTTAGATAATTGTAGCCCAGGCTGTCTCACTTGAGTCAACATACTGAATTGGTAACAACTAGCACAAGCTCTAAGTGGACTTTAACTCAGGGCTTCTGACTTGAAAAGTTTGTGTGGCTTCACTGCATTCAGAAAGGGAATAGCTCAAACATACACAATGTCATAAAATAGTTGACTCTCAGGCTATCTGGTGACAATACAGCTACACAAGTGTATGCACATTGTGCTTTTGTATTAAAAAAACATACAAAACTTTGTTGATCTCGATGCTTGCAACCAATTATTTGTGTTAAATTCATGTAAATCAGCGATAAAAAAAAAATCATAAATCAACGTTTTTTGAGTGATTTAAATCAAATGATTTAAATCAAGCAACCCTGATTGTAACTCCTCCAATAATTCAGGTATAAAATTCTTTCAGTTTCTTCTTTACATCACATCATTTTATGCAACCGTAAAAAGACATTTAATATATTGCTATTACTTCATTGTTTTTAAAAATAAAATGTTGATGAAAACCCACATTTTCCATTACGACTACTAAGATCACATGAAAACTATATATATATTAAAATATATATATATCTATGTGGTTGCATAAAGAAAATAATAAGGAGCACATGAATCAAAACTTCACTGGTATAGCTTCATTATATCTATGGTAATAATTACAATATGATGATTTCAAATAGGAAAAACACAGTTTTTTGCAAACACCCATCAAAGATTGAAAAATGGGATTTATTACTGGAAAGAGGTATGCTTTATCCATGAATAAAAGTGAATTAGGGCGATATAAAATTTATTTTGCTGTAAAGGTGAACTTTATGGATAGTAAATATACAAAGCTATGAGAATACAGTGGAAACACATTTTCATTTTTGTTCTTTAAAAAATGCCATTTCACCTGCAGTGTATCCCTTGAAACTAATAACTTTTTACCATTCTACTTGTGTACATTTATACATCAACTGTCTGGTTATATTAATGTATGTGGTTAGAATGATTGATTATAAATAATTATATGCTAATAAATAAGTGGTCTTTATTGAAGTAATTCTAATAAATAGAAGCAAATCTATTCATGAACATCACAATTAAATTGGATGCACTAAGCCATTTTGTGTACCATGATCTTGTCTAACTAAAAATAAAGAGACTGTTTGATAGATTAACTTTTGAAATCAAATGTGTGATATAACACATTTTTTATCGAAGGAATAAGTCTGTCACTCATGTCTTCTTGTTATCAGCTGAACAGTTATAAAAACATCAGAGAAATGCATGTGTGAAATTTCAGCACAATTAAATGAAAGGGCGAGTGTGGTAGAAGTATGTGCAATATGTCATTGTATAAACTATATTGTTGAATACACAAATGACCCACTCTATGTCATCAAGGCTACATGAACACTCTGTCGGTGTCAACAACAATACATATACCTTTCATCTGGGTGGTTGAGTGTGATAACAGGACTGCCTTTGTGTTATTTGACCCTGCTATCTTTTTTCATTGAGCGGTTCAAATGTAGTGCAGCTAAGCCACTTTTCCATTATGCTATTTCATAGTATATCCTCAAGTTATAAATAATATTATGCCAAGTCGTGCAATGAAATAATTTGGATGAACAATTAGTAATGTTGTGATAGAGATGTGATTTTTGCCATTGGTTTAAATGTTTAATCAGTTTAAATGTAACCTAATTGTAAAAAGGTTTGTTTTTATTATTTGTTTAGCCAAACTACTTCATTGTACAACTTGATATATTATTAATTTTCTTTATTAAAAAAATTGGATAATAATATATAATAAATAATATGAATTTTCCATGGGATTTACCGCAAAACTATCCCTGTCAATACTTCAAAGATTATCTGGTTACTGTCATGGTTACTATCATGGTTACTGTCATTCAAATTGTTTATGTAATATGTGACCTTCCTTTGATGAAGACCTTACATAGCACACTGTACATTTGGTCAAAGTAGGTTTATAAGTACATATGTGTCTTTAAAGTGAAACAGAAGTCCTGGTTTTGGGACTATGCTCCTAAAAGAAATAATAAAAACTAACCACATGCAAGTAAAATCATGAATATCACTCCAGTGGTTTACTCGGAATGTGTTCTATAACTTGGAGATTCCGGTCATTTCTCCAAATGACTGAGTGTTAACATGTTAACCAGCGCGACCGATAAGTGCATGCACAGTTCTATGACATCTGGGTAACCTTGACTAAAGGGATGTATTAAGGGAGGCCGGCATACACAGAACCAATGCAAAGTCATCACAAACATATGTGTTATTTTGCCAGAAAGAAGTTTAGTAAACAAAGACCAAAATATGTTGCGTAAGTTGTGTTTGGACACAAATAGCAAGGTCATATCCTATTGGCAAGAATAGGAATAGGTGTATACAAATATATTTTCATTTGAATGAGCGAATATTGCCAGAATACCACGCTCGTGATGTAGTTATCTAACGGTATGATGCTACCAATGAAATTAAGACGTGTGTTCAACAAGGTTTTCTTAGTAAAACACTGTCATGATATTCTTAATTGTAGTTACAAATGGTTATGTAACTCTTATAGGTGTTATGACTTTTGTTTTGCTTGAAGAATATATATTATGACATGCACACATTCAGTAAGGTCAAGTGGAAGTATACGATACACAGAACTGTGCTGTTATTTTAGTTGTTATCATATATATATATATATATATATATATATTATTATCATATATGTATATATATATATATATATATATATATTATCATCATATATATATATATATATATTGTTATCATATATATACATATATATATATATATATATATATATATATATATATATATATATATATATATATATATATATATATATATAATGACATTGTGCGAAATAAATGTGTTTCTTGCCTATTTCATGGGTGTTAAAGACCCTGCCAGCAATCTGGATAGATAACATTTTCATAAAACAAACCTTGTGCAGTTGGTAAAGCGACATTTCAACCCACCGAATCTGACACGATCAACAACTATCAACAGACATTGTGGGAATGAGAGATTCACCTGTCTGTCACTGCACGCAGCATGACTGATTCATGTCTCATTCTCCAACAAATGTAATTCCCAATCAGTGGCTCCTAGCTGCCTCGCCTCACCACCTAATCTCAGTATTGGTCGAATGTTACAAATCATCGCCCACGTCAAAACCCTGGAGACTCATAACATTTCTACTTGGAAATTATGTTTGTGGCGGATTGGTGCACAGTTATGTCTGTTCGGCTGCTGTAAAGCAGGTCAAGCGTTTTTCTTATGAAACATTCAGATTAAACGGATATTCATTGAGATAATTGTCAAAGTATATTTCTGAAATATGGTTCAGTAAAACATGTTTAAAAAGTGACAGTCAGTATTTTAGAACAGATGTAGTTTATACTATATTGCCTACCGGGTATATACTATACTATATACTATATTGGCTATATAGGAAGATTTTATGATAAACCTATGAGGCTGCACTTTATTTCTAAAGTTATACTAGCTGAATATTTGTTTCAACCTGGACAACACATTTTTACAATACCAATTATTAGTTTGATAAGCTGTGCAAAACATGCCAGTTTAAAAACACAGCTAGAAATTTGCAGAAAAAGGGCTGCATTACATTGTTTTATGGGTTCACGGCCATTACTACATGATTTAACCCATTGCAAGGTAGGTTCGTTGATGATGTGACTAGTTAACTGGTATGCACAATCAGTTGAATAAAAGACTGCAATCTGTTGTTAAAATCATCAAAATAATTGACCTAGTGAAAATAATTTGCAAGTGTGTCCGATAATTTCACAGAGACTAAATATGTGTATAAATGAGATAGCCTGCTGCAGTGGGTGGTTGGTACAATTTCACAGAGACTAAATATGTGTACAAATGAGATAGCCTGCTGCAGTGGGTGGTTGGTACAATTTCACAGAGACTAAATATGTGTACAAATGAGATAGCCTGCTGCAGTGGGTGGTTGGTACAATTTAACAGAGACTAAATATGTGTACAAATGAGATAGCCTGCTGCAGTGGGTGGTTGGTACAATTTCACAGAGACTAAATATGTGTACAAATGAGATAGCCTGCTGCAGTGGGTGGTTGGTACAATTTCACAGAGACTAAATATGTGTACAAATGAGATAGCCTGCTGCAGTGGGTGGTTGGTACAATTTAACAGAGACTAAATATGTGTACAAATGAGATAGCCTGCTGCAGTTGGACGTTGGTACAATTTCACAGAGACTAAATATGTGTACAAATGAGATAGCCTGCTGCAGTTGGACGTTGGTACAATTTCACAGAGACTAAATATGTGTACAAATGAGATACAATTTTGTGTGAAATGAGTCTGAAATGTGTGAAACAAGCAACAAAATGAAATGCGGAGGGACCTTTAAGTGAAGGCGTTTCATGCTATTTGTGTGCCACATTCCGGCTCACATGCCAATAACCATCTGCATTCTGCAGCAGCCATTTCCCAATAACCATCATTCAGTGTTATCAGATGTGAGGCTTGGGAAATATTTAGAAAATAGGAATCTAAAAGAATTTGTGTAGGAGTATTAATTTTGGTCATTCCGTGTCAAATCAACATATTTTCAGGACATTTTAAAAGTTGATGCATCATAATTTACTGAAATGTTTACCAATAAATAATTGGCTATACTTGAGCACTTTTATGTGGATGGGGGTAAGCACCAAAAATGCAGCTTTATTAGGTAAACAACATATTAAAATTTCAGGATGGTGTTCTGTCTCATTTAATTAATATTGCAGCTGAAAATCACTGTTCTGTCCAATGGTGTTTTCTCCTAAATTTCTTCCAAATTGGCCAAACATATACCCAAAATAAATGTGGCAGAATACTATCCTGAAATTTTAATATGTTGTTTACCTAATAAAGGACTGCACAGTAGAAACATGGTGGTCATAGGACTTGTCTCACATTCTCATTTTGGGTGCTGAAATTCATAAAATATAGAAAAGGTTAAAGTTTAAGGCTGAATTATTCTGAAAGTATAGCAACTAGAAGCCTACTGAACTAATAGGTTATTGCCAGTATCCCAGACAATAGAAGGTAACAATTCGGACATTATACTATGAAATACAGACTGCTGAAATTCTCAGAAAACAAATCTTCTTTTCCATTTTTGTGCACCCGGTATATCCATTGTCCTTCGCCCCATCATTCTTTAATTTTGTATATGTAATCTGCACCAATATGTCTACATATTAAGCAAATTTCAGATATGTAGCTTGTAAACTTCTCAAGTTAAAAGCACCTGAAAACAGATAAAAACAACAGGTGTGTTTTAACAGTTAACATAACAATTCCTTATTTTTTGGCAGAAGTGCTCAGGCAGAGCTACTTATTCATTGGTTAAAATTTAAGCAAATTCGTCGACTTTTTGACCATTGGTTGATTTGACACGGAACTTTTGTGAAATGTTATGTATTTAAATATGACCATATTTGTAAAAAATATCAATTATAGGTGTTGGATTAGGTTTGACATGTAATAACACTCTTACTCTATTAAAATATACTTGCCATATTGACCTATGTCTTGCTTAAAATACTTACTAACAACCAAATTCCGAGTTACCCCATTATGAATTGTGAAATCAGTCATCCGCAACCACATTTTGTCAGTGATTCATGGCTACCCAGGGGCAAGGTTTATTGCTTTCAAGTTTTTAAATTTCGTCCTAGACTACCAAGTAAACGTTTTGTTTTGTATTATGAAACATTTTTATGTGGATCTGATATTATGATAATGATGAAGTTCAGTTGAGTGAGGAATTACTCAATCACACATGCATTGATGGGTTCTATTCCCTGTAATCCATGCAACTAATATTGTGGCAGTTGCAGTTTGTCATAAGCAATTACATTTGGGATTGTTCACATTTTCCAGGGGGCAGTTGATCCGCAATGTTTTTCAACATCTGGTGCAGCTAATAAATATAATGCTAAATTTTAGGCAATTATGATAAGTAGTATTGTTTCAATATTCAAATACTTTAGTGATCTTTAAACATGATTCTAATTCATATGTCTATGTAATTGTGTGCCTTCACTCCTGAACAAACTTATGTTTTCGTGCAAAGGTATGCACAGCCACAGGTAGGCAGTGTGCCTCAGTTGGAAACTATAATGGTGTAGTCGTTGTATAATTCATTTGTGAAGCTAGCCTCTTATGCATGTATTTCTAACTGCCAATTGTCTGTGTTTTGTCAGGTGCTTCAGACAAACATGAGTTCCAGGCAGAGACCCGCAAACTGCTGGACATTGTTGCACGGTCACTCTATTCAGACAAGGAGGTCAGTCTAAAATACAACCAATCAACTGACCATTCTTACATGTTCTAACTTTTATATGGTTTTCCATTGATTTGAGTAAGTTTCTCACTGAGCGCCAGGTGGCAGCAATGTAAGAATACTGATGCCACCAGTCAGTTGGCAAACTATAAGTTAAATTAATAATGTGAATTAAAATAATAATGTCGGCAGTTAATTTTCCATTTCTGGAGACCCTATGTTATGCTGACCTGTTGCATGCTGGGATAGCTGTGAGGTCAGTTGCATGCTGGGATAGCTGTGACGTTAGTTTGCTCGTGTTGCAGGTGTTTATCCGAGAGCTCATCTCGAACGGCAGTGATTCGCTGGAGAAGTTGCGCTATCTGCAGATGTCAACCTCTGAACTGGGCAGTGATGCCAGTCAAGACATGCCCCTTGAGATTCACATCGCAGTCGATGAGGAGAAGAAAACATTCACTATACAGGTAGCAATCAGAGCAGGGTCAAATATAAAACATTTTAATCTGATTTCCTATAATTTCCTATAATTCTTTGGATATGATTGTATGTGATATTCTCTATATGGCATAACAATCTCCTTACGTGTTATATTTTTCTTAATTAACCAAAGTGTTCTTTATTTTATTTTCCTTTGAAGCAGCATTCCTGCACTGCTCTGAAACTCCTAAATAATTTTCTTTGATGTTCATATTTAGGACTTTGTCTCACATTTGATATATTTCATATTTTTTATCCATGTTCCCGTGTCCAGTGTGTAATCATTTACATTTCCCAAAACTGAACAATATCCTTCTTTAGAGCGAAATAAAAGTCATGGTTTTGAGACTATGCACCTAAGAGATAATAAAAACTAACCATGTGCAACTAAGATCAAGAATATCACGCCAGTGGTTTGCTCAGAATATGCTCTAAAAGTGGGACATTCCGGTAATTTCTCCAGTTGACTGAGAGCTGACATGTTAAAGAGAATAACAACAACGATTGCTTGAAATCATATTATATTACATCTTGTAGTATATTTCCACAACAACAACAAAATTATTTGGAATTCCATTAGTTAATAATTCCAAATAATACTCTGTTCTACCGGCCTGCCTCGATTATGCATATTTTTCCTGCGGTCGTCGGCAAGGTTTGACATGACCTCATTGATGATAAGGAAGTGCTGCGAGATATTACATTCATTCACCGTACCATTGACAGCGATAGAGATTGTTTAGAAGCGAGCATCAGAATGGTTTATTGTGTGGTATTTTATTGTGATGCAAACAGTAGTAAGAATAAAGTAACATGTAGTTGGTTTAAGTTCCCTGTGGAGCCAACTTTGTTTAAAAAAGCAAACGTCAATCGAAACGTCGACGAAGCACAGCTGGCTTTGCTTGCTTTGAGAAAACTTGTTTCGACTGCGATCTGGACCAGAGAAGGTGCTAAAATCTCTTTGAAAGAGGAAGGTGCCCACATTATTCCCAGTAGTGGAAGTTAAGTTGATGCCACCAGTCCATAGAACTTCAACGACCACGGTCCATCTAGGATCAAAGCGAGCTGTCAGAGCATATACAGGTGAATTCGGCCCAGTGAATTTGGACAGCATTTTCTGTAGAGTTTGGCCCGCATCTCTGGTAACTTCAGCCCCAAAGCACAACGGGCATAGTGATCTCGGCCTAAACGATTGTGTAGCGAGCACATGAAGTTTAATATGTGTCTTTCTGTGAATACAGCATTCTATTTATTCTCTCATTTGTTATAGATTTTTTTTCACATTAACTTTGTAACTACTTTTACAGTTCTTGCTTCCTTTGGCATAAAATACAGCGCTAAATTTTCTCCATTTTAACACGCAGTCAATGAGACGATCATTAGAACTTATACAGTTCGTTGTATCCTTAAAACTCATCATATAATATAAATTAAATTACAATTATCATAATATCTTGTTTCTATATTTCACATCAGGGGAAATTCTCCCCATTTTTTTATTAAATCAGATACCAAGCAATGAGCCAATGACAGTGATAAATGATTGTTGTATTGTGAATACAACAGAGCCGCCTGCATATGGTCTTTGATCTACACAGTATTTTTCGTCAGATCATTTTGAATGTGAAGCATGGTCTTTTATTCACACCTGCTCACTGTACGAAATAGACAAAGCAGTGTACTTCAACAGTATCTAGTTAAACTTAGCATCCCTTTGATGACAAGTACTGGAATAACAAACCCTTAAAGTGAAGGCTAATCAATTACTAGCTAGAATTGAGTAGATCTTGCATGTCACATCAGTCACCGAAATCACCAAGCCGAAATAACATGGCAGTTGGACCGAATTATCCAAGGGCTGAAATCACCACCAACCATCAGTGCTACTCCTGCTCTTGTGATGTTTACTTTCAGACCTAACCATGAAAATGACCACCTAGAGCCGCCAAACTTCTCATATATTTACCGTGCATATACACATGTCCAGTGTTCAAACATTACGCTTACTTCCATGTAACAATAACAAATTACAAAAACAAAAGCTAGCTATATCTCCTATGCCCAGCTCTGCGAAGCTAGGCATAGGAGATGACAAGTTTTTGTTTATTTTGATCTTTATATACAAGTAAGAGTAATATCTGACCACGTCACATATGTATGCTTATTATATATATATATATATATATATATATATATATATATATATATATATATATATATATATACACACACACATGAGGAGAAGTTTGGCAGCTCTATGTGTTTGTTTTCATGGTACAGCCAGAAAATAAATAAGTCAAAGGCTACTGGCGTCGCTAAACTGCTCCAAAAGAGCCGAATTCGAAGATGGTTGTGCGGTATCACTTGCTGCTAGCTAAATTGACACAGCCATCACTCGCTATAGTATCGCGAGTGAAACTATACTGAAGCATTGCATAGAAATCATTGACTGAATGTAAACCCAAATCATCATTGACGTCACAAAACCATGTGATTGCTCATCTCATTAACTTCGAATTTTATGTGCGCTTTGTGAGTCAGATGCATTAAACATCTAATTTTACCTATAAATAAATTTGTCCTAATTTTTTTATTTTGGCATGTAGTACATACAATATTAAACTTTGTGCACACACAGAAAAACATTTTAGCTAGTGCCTTGTTGTTAGTCCCTTTAACCAGCATGACCGATAAGCCATGAGCTGTTCTATGAAAATCAGGTAACCAAGACTATGCTTGACGTATTAAATGAGGCTGGCATATACAGAACCAACGCAAAGTCTCAAACAAACATGCAATTTTGTCAGAAAGAGGGAGTAGGTTAGTAAACAAAGGCCAAAGTATGTTACATAAGTGGAGTTTGGATGCAAACAGCATAGGCCCAAAACCACGACTTTTGTTTCCATTTAAAGAGGCATAAAAAAATCCCTGTTTTGTCAGAACATTTCAGCATTTGAAAATAGGTGCCACAAAACCTTAGAAAAAATTAGTGTCTTCTAAATATGTTTTTTCTGAGCAACAGGCGATAAGCAAATCATGCCAAGGGGCACCTTTTTGTACATTTCTGTGGAGGGGTGGAAGACACAGTAGGTACATTTCTGAAGTTGTTGACAATTGAAAACAGCCCCTCTGATTGTCGCTAACACCTCCATCATCCTCATTTACTTTTAGAGCATTTTATGTTTTCCCAGAACTTTATTAAATTTTAAAAGTTAAAATTTTTGTCTAGTCACTGTAGCCACAAAAGCGAAACATAGTACGTCTGCTTGTTTCTCTAGGACACCGGGATTGGCATGACGAAGGAAGAGCTGATTTCTAACCTCGGAACGATTGCCAAGTCAGGATCTACGGTGAGTTTGTGAAATAATGCTGGAAATTTGTAGCAATGTGGTGGGGTGGGTGTGGATTTCAAGTCGTCATTTCCTGCCCACTTTACATGCTTGAGTGCTGTTTATACTGCATGTCATTGATGTCATAAACTGATTTCTCTTTTACTCGTGATATTTCCATATTTTAGGTTCTGTTTGTAGATAATGTAAAACAAAAATATGTTTCTTGTAACACGTTGAAAATAATAGTAGGAATGGCATATCATTTTAATTTTGTTGTTATTGTGATGTGTTATGGCAAATATAAACCTCACTTCAGAAAATGTTAACTGCTGATTTTATGATTGTGCATGTTTATTTAACTTTACTGTGCACTCCTAGATACAACTTGTGCCTCCCAAATGACAGCCTTCAGGGCCCAACCACTTTCCTTCCTTCCCTCAGCCTTGGTCATTTCAAGCATTCCTATTGGTTGACCATGCCAAATGAAGCCCTCACAACCCCTATAGGTCTTATGCAAAGTTAAAATTAAACCTAACTCCCTGCTTGCTAACAATCGTAACATATCAGTAGATTGATGAATTGGTGCATGTTAGATGTTTCACCATCATAATGCTCAGTACAATGCCAACAACACTACTTTGTTTGGTGACCTTTGACCTGGCTGACCTATGACCTACTTACTACAGGAGTTCCTGCAGCAGCTGGGGGAGAAGGATGGAGCAGTGAACAAGAACATTATTGGTCAGTTTGGCGTGGGGTTCTATTCAACCTTCATGGTCAGTGATAGCGTCGACGTCTACACACGCTCCTGCAAACCAGACTCGGTCGGCTACAGTTGGCACTCCGATGGGTAGGTGGCGCCACTTTTTCCTGTCAGCGATTTAGTTATTCCAATTTGTAGAATTTTTTTAATTGTCCTTCCAAAGGCGTCTAGTAGGTGGCACCACATATACAGAAATATTGTTAGTCCAAATGTCAAAATCATAGTAACAATGTTGCCAAATTGTGGCAATCTTGCTTATTCCCTTTTTGAGTCCATAGTATGGCCAGAGGTTTTGATGCAAAAATCACTGATCTTGCTCATTCGGTTTTTAGGTTCACAAACTGCAAAAGAATGCTAAAATTACCTGCCTTGAGTTGATGAATGTTGCTCTAAGAAGAAACCTTTTGTGTGACAGTCTAGGGACATATAACATCTCAGAAGCCGAGGGGGTGGATAGGGGCACAAAGATCACCCTTCATCTCAAGGGCGATTGTTACGACTTTGCCAAGGAAGAAATGATCAAGGGTTCGTATTGTTTTGTTTGAAATACTGACATTTTCTTTATTGAAAGATAAACAAGATTCAAGGCTATTTTCATAAGCATATACCTTTACTTGATATATTGATACCTTTACTTGATATATTGATAAATTATGGTTAGTTAAAGGTTTTTAGCAGTGCATAAATGTGGTAAAACTAGGAATAACTCAGCCTTGAGTGAAGCAGGCATCTGGAGAGCAACAAAAAATACGACAATTTTGATTCGTGTTTGCTCAGATGAAAACACTTCATCTCCATACTGAGGCCACTGAGATCTGGTGGATAAACGAATGTCGTGGTTTTTGCTGAAATCAACTTGATGGATTACAGATTTCTGGCCACTCATATTCCGACTTGAGCGTTTGGCTCTAATTAACAGATGCACCATTGTTATCTGAGCTGCATGTTGCATCACATATCTATAATTAGATGTGCATCACTGTAGACAAAAATTAAATACTAAGAAATTATCTAAGAATGGCTGAATGGACCGGTGTTGATGGCAGAAGTCCTATTTTCCTTTTCTCAGTTAGGATTATCCCTGACAATAAGTCTTGGTGCTATAAGGACACAGACCACTATTTTTCCCATTTGGTGACCTTTGTAAAAAAAATTATGTAATTGTAGATTAGCTTCACTAAGAATTTACAGAAATACCTCCAAGTCTCCTTTGCTGAAATACATTTAATGGCTTATTTTTCCACCGAAAGAATGTAGACAACCCTTCCTTATGCAGTGACCGTAAAATTTAACCCAAACCTTGGTAATGTTGTAGTGGTTTCTGATGGTTGTGCATTTATTGCAGAGGTTATCAAAAAATACAGCAACTTTGTTGGCGTTCCAATCTATTTGAATGGCAAGAAAGTGAATGTTATTCAGGTAAGTGGACTTGTTTTATGCAGGTACCATTGTTGTATTGAGGTATATATATATGAATATCTTTGTGGCTATAGCTGAACATTGCTAGCTCCTTCGAGTTTAATTTAATTCATAGGTGTAATTACTGATACATTTGTCGCAATACACAATTGTACGGTGCATGGAGCTGGCAATGAATTAATATTTAGCTGAATGGTAATGGATAATTAGCTGACTTGCAATGGATATCTGGCTGCAGACGGAGCTGGCAATTTATAGATGAGTAGCTGTTGTGCAGTATTTACATAATGGCTGAGTATTTTCTTTTTCTGCCCGGTGGCAGGTCCTTGGCTCCATTCTCTTTTTTCTCCACTATTTCCAGTCTTCTGCCTGTCTGTTCATGTCTTCATATTTTATTTCAGTCTGTCCAATATGTCTATTTGTTTCCTCTCACCAATCTTTTTCTTTGTAACCAACTTCATAAGTGCTTCACTTCTCATGATGTGCCCTAACCTGTTTTCCTGCCTCTAGGGACACTACATTCTGTTCCAATGTTTTAATATCCTTTTCTTCAGTCTTATTCATTGCTTTGGTTCACTTGCTTGACTTAAATACCTATGCCATAGTGACCCCTCGCTGACCTCCATTCTGTTCTATTTATGGCATGCCGCTCTGCTGTCAACAGTCGATGTTATATCTTTGCATAGGCAAACGTACCCAAACTACCTGAGTCTTCTGTGTTTGATGACATCTGTGATAGATTCAGGAATAAAGGTGTCCTCTCTTATCTTGACATTTTTTAATATGTCCGCCCTGGTAACACCTCTAACAGACTGCAGGTTTCGATTAGTAGCATTTTATTCACAAACATGAATTGGTATCAGAACAAAATCAATAAATAGATCAGCTGGGGAAAGATGTGGTCTAGGCATTAATATTAAGACTCGACACCCTCCTATGCTATAAGAATGGTGAACTTCACATACTTTTCAGTTACTGTCATTAAATTTCATGTTTTGTAGGCGCTCTGGTCAGCTGAAACTCGTGACATCACAGAAGAGATGCATGAAGAGTTCTACAGGTTCATCTCGAACTCATTTGACAAACCTCGTTTCTACCTGCACTACAAGGCAGACGCTCCCCTCAACATCCGAGCCCTCTTCTATGTCCCCGAGTACAAGCCCAGTAAGTTGTTGGCGGGGGAGGGGTCTGTCCACAAGCATTTTGGGATTGTGTTGTCATGTGATCAGAAGACAGTTTTTGTTGCAGTGTATTGTAGGAAATTTGGTTATAATAATAGAGAGCGTGACAGCCAGTAGAGAGCATGAAAGCCAATAGAGAATGTGACAGCCAATGCAGAGCATGATGGCCAATAGAGAGTGTGACAGCCAATAGAGAGCATGATGGCCAATAGAGAGTGTGACAGCCAATAGAGAGTGTGACAGCCAATAGAGAGTGTGATGGCCAATAGAGAGTGTGATGGCCAATAGAGAGTGACCGCTAATAGAGAGCATGATGGCCAATAGAGAGTGTGACAACCAATAGAGAGTGTGATGGCCAATAGAGAGTGTGACAGCCAATAGAGAGCATGACGGCCAATAGAGAGTGTGACAACCAATAGAGAGTGTGATGGCCAATAGAGAGTGTGACCGCCAATATAGAGCATGACGGCCAATAGAGAGTGTGATGGCCAATAGAGAGTATGATGGCCAATAGAGAGTGTGACGGCCAATAGAGAGTGTGATAGCCAATAGAGCAATAGAGAGCATGACGGCCAATAGAGAATGTGACGGTCAGTAAAGCAATAGAGAGCTTGACGGCCAAGAGAGAGTGCTGGAGAGCAGGATGCATGACAGCCAATAGAGAGAATGACGGCCAATAGAGAGTGTGACAGCCAATAGAGAGTATGATGGCCAATAGAGAGCTTGACAGCCAATAGAGAATGCTGGAGAACAGGATGCATGACAGCCAATAGAGAGAATGACGGCCAATAGAGAGTGTGACAGCCAATAGAGAGTATGATGGCCAATAGAGAGCATGACGGCCAATAGAGAGCATGATGGCCAATAGAGAGTGATAGCCAATAGAGAGCATGACGGCCAATAGAGAGTGTGGCAGCCAATAGAGAGTATGATGTCCAATAGAGAGCATGACGGCCAATAGAGAGCATGACAGCCAATAGAGAGCATGACAGTCAATAGAGAGCATGACAGCCAATAGAGAGTGTGACAGCCAATAGAGAGTATGATGTCCAATAGAGAGCATGACAGCCAATAGAGAGTGTGATGGCCAATAGAGAGCATGACGGCCAATAGAGAGTGTGACAGCCAATAGAGAGTATGACGGCCAAGCATGACAGTCAATAGAGAGCATGACGGCCAATAGAGAGCATGACAGCCAATAGAGAACATGACAGCCACCAGAACTGAGACTTATGGTGTGTGTTGCAGCCCTGTTTGACATGAGTCGTGAGACGGACGTTGCTGTAACTCTTTACAGTCGCAAGGTGATGATCATTGCCAAGGCCAATCACATTCTGCCTCGGTGGCTGCGCTTCGTTAAAGGTAGGTGGTCATGTTGTCTTTGTCTCCAACATCACATCACGTCCAGTCACACCTTAGCTCTGTCTACTGTGTATCATTCATGCAGTACTGTCATCTTGACTGCAAATTAATTGAATCAAACTAAAGCTGTATTTACCCAAAGCAATACACTGCTATGATGACATGATTTGTGCATTGTCAAATAAACATATCACAGGGTTGCTATTAATTCATTACTTAAAATTCCTGTCATCGTTGTGACCCATCACTTCATGTAAACTCTGCTTCCACAGCTCATTTAGTCAATCATGAATCAGGTCCGTTGTTGTTCATATCTATAGTTTAAGTGCAGTCGGTTTAGAGTGCATATTTTTGCTAAATCATTGAAACAGTTGACTTTAATCGCTAGATTAAGTAACTTGCAAAAATGATGAGATCTTTTTCGCAAGGTTTCGGTTCAGAACAGGGTAATGCATTTGCACAAACGATGTCATAGTTGAGACTAGATTCCTGGGTCATTGTGGATTCATCTGGTCCTAGTCAAATCATATTTTCCAAAAGTTTTAAGAAGACCTTATTCGAGTCATGTAAGATAAAAAAAATTCTTCCGATAAATGATCTCCATTTGATTATTCTGTCACTAGTGAGTTCTGCAGATAGATCACCAACACTTTGAGTCCATGACATGATTTACCCCTCTTTTACTTCCCCTGGCATAGACACCAGATAGAAGAGACCAATAACGTAAAGTTGTGTCTCTTCCAGAAGACACGGGCAATGTGGTGGGGCGAACATAGTTGCCTAAGCTTCAAAACGACTGCAGGTTCACCCGAACCCTGATCCTCCCAATTGGCAGTCCGGCGCACCAACCTGTGCCCCCCCCCAATGTGTTTACATGCATGCATGTCATCTATACATGCACATACATGTCATTGGTACCTGTGTCGTTGACAGGTGTGGTGGACAGTGAGGACATTCCCCTCAATCTCAGTCGCGAACTTCTCCAGGACAGCGCCCTCATCCGGTGAGAAACCTTTCCCTTCTCTAGGGACCCTGGCTTGAAATGCTCTATATTTGTTCATATACATTATTTTTTATGGTGCAGTATTATTTGATTGTTTTAATTTGGCATACCGTATTCGACCTATTAAGTGTACATGCCTTAATTAGCGTACACCCCCTTTTTTAATCAGCAGGATCCATAATTATTGTAAGTTGACTAGTTTGGAACAACTGAAAAGTGTCACCAGCTGGTATTAGACAATTGGCATCACTTTTCATTTGTTCTACGTTAGTCACCAAATGACACTAGTGTTAAACAGTTACCTTATTTTCTAGAGAAACAATATTATTTTGGTGTACGCTTATAAGAACAGATTCCTTGACATTTTTTATGGCCCAATTTTTTTCATGCATACTGTACACATATTGGGTTTAATACAGTACATAGATTTTAATATTTCAACAGAATTAACAGCGACCAGTTGTTTTGCCGATGCAATGTTCATTGGGAATTTTATAATTATATTTACAGAATCTTTCTTTTCAGAGGCCGTTTGCAGAATCTCAAAACATTTAAAATTGGATGTTGCATTTGACAAAGATGTGTGCATGTGTGTGTGTGTGTGCGTGCATGCGTGCCTAATCAAATGGTACAATTTGATCACCAAACAAATAAAAGGCTCCTACATCGTTGAATTTGTCATGAAAAAAGGTCTTCAATGTTCAAAGTATTGGTTTTAAAAAGACCACATGGAGGGAAATCAAAGGAGATTTTCAAAACCAGCATATTCAAAGATTATGCTAATTCTGTTCTGCTGATTAATTATACTTTGCATGAAAACTATATTTCCTTGATGTGTTGTAAAACCCTCATTTCACATCTAGCGTCAGTCAGACCCAATCTTGACTACTTTTCCGTTGTTTATTTACTTTTAAAAACACATCTTCAGCACATATGCTAACGTGAACATTTGTATATGCATTTATTATTATTTTATTGTAACATAATTGTTTACATTTAATTTTTTTTATTATAATTTATATTATTTATGGTAAGACTATTTTTATTAAAAAAAACTCATGGATTATATTTTAGAATAATAATTGTTGGTATTGTTTTTAATGTAATTGTATGTTATGGTGGCATGTGATATATAAAGCACCTGAGAGCAATCTCGATTGATTGGGGGCATTATATAAAAACTTATATTTATAATTATTCCCAGAGTATTGCTTGGAGCAAGTGAATTTTACATCACTCCCTGTGGGGTGTGATGGAAACTCCCCTGCCAACCCTCTGTAGGTGGGGTTTATTCCCCCTCCCCTTGTGAAAACAACATTGTCAGGGCAGTGGGACATGATGACAAACGCCCTTCTTGGTCTCATGGTATTAGCCTCATGTACACCCATAGCAAGTGCCCAATCAATAAGCCCAATCTACCCCCTCCCTAATGTGACAGTTACTTAATCACCCTGCACCTGGGGTGTGTAAGTTTACCCTGTCTTGCTAGACCAGTGGGGTTGACTATGATGAAGTCCAGGCAGGACAACTTTTGAAGTCCACTGCCAGCACTTTGACCACTGGTGGGGTAAACAATGTAACCCTGCCATGACCCCTGGCTCACCCCCTTGAATGGTGTTTTAATGACAATCCTCTTCTCTTTACTTTCTGATATTGTCTATTTAAATATACTTGACTCTTGTTCTTGCATCTTTGCTGTCTGTTAATACTTTCTGACAGTGGTTTTTGTTGGTCTCCTCTTTATCCTTGAAATCTGGGGTGACGCTGGCATTGATACTCATACTCGATTTACGACAAAATTTTTTTTAAATAAGTTAAAAGGTTCATGATATGTGCCTAAGTTACAATTTATTGTACACAGCAACTACAACCGATTCCATTTTGCAACATCTATTGCCATTAGTTGGAAGCAATGTCAGTGACGAAAACTAGCCAATGAGATTAAACATTACAAAAGATACACGGTCTGTTGCTCTTATATCAGTGACCCTTATATTTGCAAACATTTGAGTGCAAAATGAAGCTGAAGTCGTAACCCAAAACCAAAATGTATGTTTACCAGAATAAATGTATTGGATGACAGTAAAAGCGCACATGTTAGTGAAAGTGAGTCACGTTGTGTTACCAGACTATTACGTATCTGGAATTAAATAGAAAATTGTCTCCCGTTTCCAGAAATATTTATATAGTTAACTTGGTGAAAATGTGCTTACTAAGCTCATAAAAATTCAAGAGTTTAGAACAAACAACATGTTGTTTAAAAAAAGCCTGACACTTCTTATTAGTTATCGCAATTTTGGCTGGCACTGAAGCAGTTAATGATGTTCTGCTCTGTCTCTGTCTGTACTTGTGTTATTTCTGTGGCTACTCGACAGAGTTTAATCAGAATTACTTTGAGCCTCAGCTGCAGTCTCCATCTTCTGCAGAATTAAAAAGTCTCGAGTTTCCACCGAATGAATTTGCAGCTTTTCATCAGTATCAGCATTTCTGCCTTTACCGACCAGTTTTTATGTTCTCAATGTCAAAGTCAGTGTCCGTTAGAACTTTTTTGTAGCATTTCAAGGAAGCAGTTGAGAATGCGAGCATCTTTAACAGTAGTGAGAGGTGGTTACAAAAGTGGCTCCATCTGGTGTAATTATATAACCCTAACCTTAACTACTGTCCACCACTGACAGCAACAACTTCATTCATCATTCGTGCTGTAAATCACATTTTGTAAATTCTAAAAAAAAATCACATGCAAGAACTCTCTACCACTCCTCTATCTACTAACTTATATCAGTTAGTTGTTACTCTACCTTGGTGTTAAAATAAATACAAAATATTTAATTAATTTATAATTTATGTTTAAATAGTTTTTATTTGGAATCCCCATTTACTAGGCTTTGACATTTATGGGAGTTTAAATAGTTTTTATTTGGAATCCCCATTTACTCGGTTTTGACATGGCAGTAGAAAGCAAACTGGCAGCTGTTTTACAGTGTTGCTCTGCAGAGATGTTGCGCAAGAACGATTAATCCAAAACCAAAAATAATTTCAGGTTTTTTAAATGTGACTTGCTACTTACTTCTATTGGACGGCTGTGAGCAGAGTACTGGGTCAGTAATGTGTTGGCAACAAACCTGGTGAAAGAAAGGTAGTTTGTAGATTGCGTGCATATCTACATGTACATTCATATGAATGCAAGCAGACGGACGAACGGATGGATAAAAATCACTTCACAATGTATAACATGTAAATGGTAGTTCTCAGTGTGACATGCCCCCTCGGAATGGGGTGTGTATATATATATATATATATATATATATATATATATATATATATATATATATATATATATATATATATATATATATATATATATATATATATATATGCCCCCTCCCCTTGATTGATGCCCATGTTTTGGTTGGTATGTTCCAGGAAGCTGCGTTGGGTGCTGACGAATCGCCTGCTGAAGTTCTTCCTCGAGCGAGCCAAGAAGGATCCTGCCATGTACCTCAAATTCTACGAGGACTATGGACTGTTCTTCCGTGAGGGCATTGTCACTACCCCAGAGCAGGAGCAGAGGGTAAGTACTCAGTATGGGCATGCAGCTATATAGGGTGGCTCGCGAGCTGCTCTGGAGTAGCAAACAAGAATAACTGGTTGTTTGTGCACTGGAATGGAACTTGGACATGTCCGGGCTTCATTTATTTAGTTGAAATCCATATCTTTGACTAGAAATTCTTTATATAGTATAAATGAATAAAAAAAATTAATAAGACTATAGCTTTCCTGTTTCAGTCAAGTTTCAATACCAAACGATATCTTGTAGATTTCTCTGGAAATCTCCTTAGCATCAAAATGTATTTGTGCCTCAACTGCTATAAGTGTTTCATTCAATTTCATACTTGAGGGCTGTACACAAGAAACTATGTGCTTTATTAAACAATTTTCATTTGAAACAAATACCTATTAAATGGGATGTGGCAGCATATCTTCTAGAATAAAAAATCTGTATGGGAAAATCATATGGGACATCTGAATATGTGGTAGGTCTGTATATCAAGGAACATTTAACATGCACCCTTCTGTTTGAAGTCTACACAGCCACATATCCAGAGTGACAGTCCTGCTCCTGGTCATTAGTCTGATCATTAGTATGGACAGACCCCCAGCTGGTCTCTTGACCAGTTGATGTCCACTTGCACTTAAGAAGCTTGACTGGCCCCTTTGGCTGTCTTCACAGATGCTTAGATCAGAGGAAATACCAAGTGTTTGCCTCAGAGAGACTTGGGCCAGATGTAGAACAGAAGTATTTCATGTTACAATATCAACAACATCAGTTGTAAAACTTCATTTATACAGTCCACAAGAAAGGGACATGTTGCCAGAATTAAATCTAAAAATCATGAGTGACAGTTTAATGTTAATGTTAGTGTTGAAATAAGTTGTTTTGTTATTTTCTATAAAATTTAATTAACATTTCATCATTATTTTACTTATTTATCCTCGTCACGCCCAAGTTGGTACATAAGGCCACGTAGTAACTCCCCCATTTTGTACAATCTTTAGCTGCGTTCTCTGTCATCTTCCAAGAACTCCATCCCAGTCGGTTCCTCTCTACTTCCTTCTCCATGTTAATTTTGGCCTTTTTCTTTCCCTTTTCCCGTCAGGGGCCCACGTTAGTGTTACTGTTGTGTTATTCCCGTCCCTCCTAAGTGTGTGGACGATCCATCTCAATCATCTGTTTTTGATGTCTTCTGACATCGGTGGCATAATTTTATCACACATTAATTATTTCACGCTTAAGATTTTGTTGTTATGAATTTATGCAAGATTTAAGATGTTTCGATGACAGTAATTTTTCATCAAATATGTACCTGTGGAGCAAAGGCCAGAAGTACATTAGTACTTAATTAGCCAGAAGTATATGTGTACTTAATTAGCCAGATGTACATGCCTACTTAATTAGCCAGAAGTACATGTGTACTTAATTAGCCAGAAGTACATGCCTACTTAATTAGCCAGAAGTACATGTGTACTTAATTAGCCAGATGTACATGTGTACTTAAATAGCCAGAAGTATATGTGTACTTAATTAGCCAGATGTACATGCCTACTTAATTAGCCAGAAGTACATGTGTACTTAATTAGCCAGAAGTACATGCCTACTTAATTAGCCAGAAGTACATGTGTACTTAATTAGCCAGATGTACATGTGTACTTAAATAGCCAGAAGTACATGTGTACTTAATTAGCCAGATGTACATGTGTACTTAAATAGCCAGAAGTACATGTGTACTTAATTAGCCAGATGTACATGTGTACTTAAATAGCCAGATGTACATGTGTACTTAATTAGCAAAATGTTTGGCACAATGGATAAATGCAGCTTAACAAAGATAAAATGTAGATATCAAACAATGTTGCAACAGGGCCATTTTGTCACATGCACGCACGCACGCACGCACGCACGCACGCACGCACGCACGCACGCACGTACGCACACACTTGTCTCCAAATTTCTCTGATGTTCATCTTGTGCTAGTAGTTGTGGTATTTTTTTCTGAAAGATTACTTTACTAACTGCTATGTTATGCTAGACATATTCTCTAGTAAATTTGGCTAGATAATATTGACCAGTGCCACTTTTTCAGGACTAACGTCACTGCAATGATTCATCACTTTATATCATTTACAGAAAATGTCATGGGTGGCAGACTGGCAGTGCATGTGATTTATGTCCATTCTGGCTTCAGTCCCTATAATTACTATATCCCTAAAATCCTGAAGGAAAAAAAACGCTTAGTAATTTCTTAACCTTTGTCCTTGCTCAAGGTCACACAGAGTCGGTCGCTCGGTTCTGCAGCTGTTATTTAATCTTGTAGGGATCAGCAGTTAATTGTCTAGATTGTGCGTCACTAACTTAGGCGGAACACGTCACATTTAATCTGTTAATTTAGCTTGATACGTCAATGTAAAAGAATCAGATGCAAGACTGTTCGCCTATGGGATGCAGACATCGTTAATCAGAGATATTTCTTCTTCTTCTGATGCAAACATCGTTAATCAGAGAACAATTTCTTAGTGTGGCGATTGAATGTCATGGCAACTAATGACTTAATTTATCTCCAATATCATTATCTGATTTTCTATCACGTGGGTTGTATCGAAAGTTTGTTTTTATGAGTGAGAAGAACTCATGTTGGATGAGGTTGGTTTTGCACGTGGCAGAAAAACTGTTTATTTCGTGAGTCATCAAATCAAGAACTAAAGTGGTGATCCAGCTGGATTTTGTAGCAATTTAAAGCAAGATTCTGGTTAGTTAACAATATTTCTTGGTCACATTGCATGTATAGGTTTTCTCATTCGGTTTTGTCATGCATCAAATCAGTTTTGGGTTGTGAGTTATGTTACTGGTTTGATAAATAGTGATTTTATACAACCGGTATGGGTGATATTTCACAAGAAATTCTGATCTTTTCGTGTGGATTCCACCTTAATTATGCTAATTCAGATTGCCTCACTGCCGTTACACTGCCAGATTTATGTTCTATTAAATTGGTGCACATGTATACATACTTTTGTTAGGAATAAAGTATCATTTTCAATGTTATATGCAAAAATTACATCTGTATATTTTTTCAGGATTTTATACTGATTTAATATAATCAAAGTTTATATTCAATATAATCAAAGTTCATATTCAATATAATAAAAGTTTATATTCAATATAATAAAAGTTTAAAGTTAATTAGAATTGCACCGTATAAACTGATAAAAGTTAACTCTTATATTACGAATAAGCCAAATGCCCGGATGACATCTGGGTGCATACATAATTTCCATCACAGTGAACACTGATGATGTGTCCAGGCGATGATGTGTCCAGCCGATAATGTGTCCAGGCAATGATGTGTCCAGGCGATGATGTGTCCAGGTGATGATGTGTGCGACAAACAGTGGCGGCCCAGCCCAGCACTGAGCCTGGATAATCAAGGCTAGGGAATATGTTAAATAAATGGAATCCTCAGTTTCTGAATACATTTCATTTTAGTGGTTCATCTTTATTGGTTTCAAGAGTAACTGACACCAAAAGTGAGTGAGGGAATTATTATTGGAGTAGATTTTTGAGGACATGGTTACTTATAAGCTAGTTAATAAATAATACAATTTCAGGATGTTGCTGCAATGAAATGATGCTGGACATGGGGTCTTGCCACATTGACACCAATAAACAACGCTATCCGAAAGTCTGGTAATGTAGCAAGAAAAACTGCATTTCTAATTTTTTTCTGTAGGAGGAGATCTCAAAACTGCTGCGGTTTGAGTCGTCTGCCCTTCAACCGGGGGAGATGATGAGTCTTGATGACTACGTCAGTCGCATGAAGGCTGGAGCCCGGGAAATCTACTACCTGTCAGCCCCCAAGTGAGTGACATGTCTGTCGTATAGTTTATACTATATAACATGTTTTTAAGATAAAAACAATCTGTTTTTGTATCTTTAATGGAACAGTGTGACTCTCAGCTTATTAGAAGATGTCATATCTGTTATTTTATCACATTTAACTGGTATTATAATATATAATTGTAATTGTCAACATGAGCTGTCTCTTTCTAATTTTTTTAGTTGCCTATTTACTAAATTTACATGATAACCTTATCTCATAATTCTTAGTAATCCTCAAATAATTATACAACACCAGTGTACTCAATTCATACTCACTCTGTAATATATCATTGAGTTCTTACTATACATTATTTTAGGTTAATAATAAAATATCTTGCTTGTCATACTCACTTTTAGTCACACTCATTTTTATTATTCTCTCAAAACATATAATTATCCTAATATGATCTTTTAAGTCACACTCTGATCTATTCACTTGTCGTGTTATTAGTTAGGCATGTGGGCTGTGTGGTAGGGCATCAGACTGTCGGTCTAGGGGACCGGGGTTCGATACTGAAACTTGGGCAATTTTTTTCACCTTGTTTCTTTCGGAAGAGACGCTAAAAGCCGTTGGTCCCTTCTATATGCTGTCTGTGCCAGGGGAAGTAAAAGATCCCATACGGGGGGGGGGGGAGTAAGGCCCCTCCCTACACAGGGGGTAATTGTGTAACCTGCTGTGGACTCACATCTCTTATGAGCCACCGCAGAAGTGTCTACGGCACTCTTAATCAATTCTGCTAACTACTTCTCAAGAGGGTGCAGTTGAATTAATGTCATGTTATTGTGTCGTGGAAGTTTGTTGTGTGACTGAATAAAGTTCAGACATTCGTTCATGTTCCCTGAAACAAGACCTGTGATTTGTAGTCGTCAGCTGGCGGAGATGTCTCCATACATGGAAGCGATGCGGAAGCAGGACGTTGAAGTCCTCTTCTGCTATGAGCCATACGATGAACTGGTCTTGATGAATCTTGCCCAGTTTGACCGCAAGAACCTCAAGTCTATAGAGAACGAGGTAACCAATGAGGCGCCTGCAAGCAGCAAGCCTGAAACTACAACTGAAGAAGAACCAGGTGAGTTGAAAGGTCACAGGTCAGATGGGACAGCCATGTCGTTCAGATCCATAGGGAATAATATGTAGTGTGTGTTCATTTGTACAAGAATTAACTTACTATGTAACCAAGCAATTTTACAAAATCATAGAAATCCTGGAAAGTCATGGATTTTCTAAGTAAATGTTTGAGGTTTGAAAAGTTATGGAATTCTATTAAGACTAAGTCATGGAATTTGAAAATGGTGTTTTATGTTATCAACAAGTTGCTGACATTTTGGTAAAAAGTAAACTACCATCCAACAATTTCACGTGAAGACATCATACATTAAATTCTGTAAACTTCTAGTTGGGAAGGCTGTAATCTGGAATGATTTCAGCCTATGTAATACCTTGTCTCCTGGGACTTCTGTCCTTAATCTTTAATTTGCATGGGTGTATGATATTTATGTGTACATAGTTATAGTATGTATGTACAATACACATAGCAAGATAGTGATGTATTGGTAATAGTCATGGAAACAGATCATGGAATTTTATTTTACTACTGGCTGAGTTGCATGAGAAAAAAGGCAGCCACTGCAAAAGCGTATGACTCCTAGCACTACCCAGTCAAGTTCTTGTAGGGCAGTGCCAATGACAACTTATGACTCCTTGCAATACCCTGTCAAGTTCTTGTAGGGCAGTGCCAATGACAACTTATGACTCCTTGCACTACCCAGTCAAGTTCTTGTAGGGCAGTGCCAATGACAACGTATGACTCCTTGCACTACCCAGTCAAGTTCTTGTAGGGCAGTGCCAATGACAACTTATGACTCCTTGCACTACCCAGTCAAGTTCTTGTAGGGCAGTGCCAATGACAACTTATGACTCCTTGCAATACCCAGTCAAGTTCTTGTAGGGCAGTGCCAATGACAACTTATGACTCCTTGCACTACCCAGTCAAGTTCTTGTAGGGCAGTGCCAATGACAACTTATGACTCCTTGCACTACCCAGTCAAGTTCTTGTAGGGCAGTGCCAATGACAACTTATGACTCCTAGCACTACCCAGTCAAGTTCTTGTAGGGCAGTGCCAATGACAACTTATGACTCCTTGCACTGCCCAGTCAAGCTCTTGTAGGGCAGTGCCAATGACAACTTATGACTCCTAGCAGTGCCCAGTCAAGCTCTTGTAGGGCAGTGCCAATGACAACTTATGACTCCTAGCAGTGCCCAGTCAAGCTCTTGTAGGGCAGTGCCAATGACAACTTATGACTCCTTGCAGTGCCCAGTCAAGCTCTTGTAGGGCAGTGCCAATGACAACTTATGATTCCTAGCACTACCCAGTCAAGGTCTTGTAGGGCAGTGCCAATGACAACTTATGACTCCTTGCACTACCCAGTCAAGTTCTTGTAGGGCAGTGCCAATGACAACTTATGACTCCTTGCACTACCCAGTCAAGTTCTTGTAGGGCAGTGCCAATGACAACTTATGACTCCTAGCACTACCCAGTCAAGTTCTTGTAGGGCAGTGCCAATGACAACTTATGACTCCTTGCACCACCCAGTCAAGTTCTTGTAGGGCAGTGCCAATGACAACTTATGACTCCTTGCACCACCCAGTCAAGTTCTTGTAGGGCAGTGCCAATGACAACTTATGACTCCTAGCACTACCCATTCAAGTTCTTGTAGGGCAGTGCCAATGACAACTTATGACTCCTTGCACTACCCAGTCAAGTTCTTGTAGGGCAGTGCCAATGACAACTTATGACTCCTTGCACTACCCAGTCAAGTTCTTGTAGGGCAGTGCCAATGACAACTTATGACTCCTAGCACTACCCAGTCAAGTTCTTGTAGGGCAGTGCCAATGACAACTTATGGCTCCTTGCACCACCCAGTCAAGTTCTTGTAGGGCAGTGCCAATGACAACTTATGACTCCTTGCACTACCCAGTCAAGTTCTTGTAGGGCAGTGCCAATGACAACTTATGACTCCTAGCACTACCCAGTCAAGTTCTTGTAGGGCAGTGCCAATGACAACTTATGACTCCTAGCACTACCCAGTCAAGTTCTTGTAGGGCAGTGCCAATGACAACTTATGACTCCTTGCACTACCCAGTCAAGTTCTTGTAGGGCAGTGCCAATGACAACTTATGACTCCTTGCACTACCCAGTCAAGTTCTTGTAGGGCAGTGCCAATGACAACTTATGACTCCTTGCACTACCCATTCAAGTTCTTGTAGGGCAGTGCCAATGACAACTTATGACTCCTTGCACTACCCAGTCAAGTTCTTGTAGGGCAGTGCCAATGACAACTTATGACTCCTTGCACTACCCAGTCAAGTTCTTGTAGGGCAGTGCCAATGACAACTTATGGCTCCTTGCACCACCCAGTCAAGTTCTTGTAGGGCAGTGCCAATGACAACTTATGACTCCTTGCACTACCCAGTCAAGTTCTTGTAGGGCAGTGCCAATGACAACTTATGACTCCTAGCACTACCCAGTCAAGTTCTTGTAGGGCAGTTCCAATGACAACTTATGACTCCTAGCACTACCCAGTCAAGTTCTTGTAGGGCAGTGCCAATGACAACTTATGACTCCTAGCACTACCCAGTCAAGTTCTTGTAGGGCAGTGCCAATGACAACTTATGACTCCTTGCACTACCCAGTCAAGTTCTTGTAGGGCAGTGCCAATGACAACTTATGACTCCTTGCACTACCCAGTCAAGTTCTTGTAGGGCAGTCCCAATGACAACTTATGACTCCTAGCACTACCCAGTCAAGTTCTTGTAGGGCAGTGCCAATGACAACTTATGACTCCTTGCACCACCCAGTCAAGTTCTTGTAGGGCAGTGCCAATGACAACTTATGACTCCTAGCACTACCCAGTCAAGTTCTTGTAGGGCAGTGCCAATGACAACTTATGACTCCTTGCACTACCCAGTCAAGTTCTTGTAGGGCAGTGCCAATGACAACGTATGACTCCTTGCACTACCCAGTCAAGTTCTTGTAGGGCAGTGCCAATGACAACTTATGACTCCTTGCACTACCCAGTCAAGTTCTTGTAGGGCAGTGCCAATGACAACTTATGACTCCTAGCACTACCCAGTCAAGTTCTTGTAGGGCAGTGCCAATGACAACTTATGACTCCTAGCACTATCCAGTCAAGTTCTTGTAGGGCAATGCCAATGACAACTTATGACTCCTTGCACTACCCAGTCAAGTTCTTGTAGGGCAGTGCAAATGACAACTTATGACTCCTTGCACTACCCAGTCAAGTTCTTGTAGGGCAGTGCCAATGACAACTTATGACTCCTAGCACTACCCAGTCAAGTTCTTGTAGGGCAGTGCCAATGACAACTTATGACTCCTAGCACTACCCAGTCAAGTTCTTGTAGGGCAGTGCCAATGACAACTTATGACTCCTTGCACTACCCAGTCAAGTTCTTGTAGGGCAGTGCCAATGACAACTTATGACTCCTAGCACTACCCAGTCAAGTTCTTGTAGGGCAGTGCCAGTGACAACTTATGACTCCTTGCAGTGCCCAGTCAAGTTCTTGTAGGGCAGTGCCAATGACAACTTATGACTCCTAGCACTACCCAGTCAAGTTCTTGTAGGGCAGTGCCAATGACAACTTATGACTCCTAGCACTACCCAGTCAAGTTCTTGTAGGCCAGTGCCAATGACAACTTATGACTCCTTGCACTACCCAGTCAAGTTCTTGTAGGGCAGTGCAAATGACAACTTACGACTCCTAGCACTACCCAGTCAAGTTCTTGTAGGGCAGTGCCAGTGACAACTTATGACTCCTTGCAGTGCCCAGTCAAGTTCTTGTAGGGCAGTGCCAATGACAACTTATGACTCCTAGCACTACCCAGTCAAGTTCTTGTAGGGCAGTGCCAATGACAACTTATGACTCCTTGCACTACCCAGTCAAGTTCTTGTAGGGCAGTGCCAATGACAACTTATGACTCCTTGCAACACCCTGTCAAGTTCTTGTAGGGCAGTGCCAATGACAACTTATGACTCCTTGCACTACCCAGTCAAATTCTTGTAGGGCAGTGCCAATGACAACTTATGACTCCTAGCACCACCCAGTCAAGTTCTTGTAGGGCAGTGCCAATGACAACTTATGACTCCTTGCACTACCCAGTCAAGTTCTTGTAGGGCAGTGCCAATGACAACTTATGACTCCTAGCACTACCCAGTCAAGTTCTTGTAGGGCAGTGCCAATGACAACTTATGACTCCTTGCACTACCCAGTCAAGTTCTTGTAGGGCAATGCCAATGACAACTTATGACTCCTTGCACTGCCCAGTCAAGCTCTTGTAGGGCAGTGCCAATGACAACTTATGACTCCTAGCAGTGCCCAGTCAAGCTCTTGTAGGGCAGTGCCAATGACAACTTATGACTCCTAGCACTACCCAGTCAAGTTCTTTTATAGGGCAGTGCCAATGACAACTTATGACTCCTTGCACCACCCAGTCAAGTTCTTGTAGGGCAGTGCCAATGACAACTTATGACTCCTAGCACTACCCAGTCAAGTTCTTGTAGGGCAGTGCCAATGACAACTTATGACTCCTTGCACTACCCAGTCAAGTTCTTGTAGGGCAGTGCCAATGACAACGTATGACTCCTTGCACTACCCAGTCAAGTTCTTGTAGGGCAGTGCCAATGACAACTTATGACTCCTTGCACTACCCAGTCAAGTTCTTGTAGGGCAGTGCCAATGACAACTTATGACTCCTAGCACTACCCAGTCAAGTTCTTGTAGGGCAGTGCCAATGACAACTTATGACTCCTAGCACTATCCAGTCAAGTTCTTGTAGGGCAGTGCCAATGACAACTTATGACTCCTTGCACTACCCAGTCAAGTTCTTGTAGGGCAGTGCAAATGACAACTTATGACTCCTTGCACTACCCAGTCAAGTTCTTGTAGGGCAGTGCCAATGACAACTTATGACTCCTTGCACTACCCAGTCAAGTTCTTGTAGGGCAGTGCCAATGACAACTTATGACTCCTAGCACTACCCAGTCAAGTTCTTGTAGGGCAGTGCCAATGACAACTTATGACTCCTAGCACTACCCAGTCAAGTTCTTGTAGGGCAGTGCCAATGACAACTTATGACTCCTTGCACTACCCAGTCAAGTTCTTGTAGGGCAGTGCCAATGACAACTTATGACTCCTAGCACTACCCAGTCAAGTTCTTGTAGGGCAGTGCCAGTGACAACTTATGACTCCTTGCAGTGCCCAGTCAAGTTCTTGTAGGGCAGTGCCAATGACAACTTATGACTCCTAGCACTACCCAGTCAAGTTCTTGTAGGGCAGTGCCAATGACAACTTATGACTCCTAGCACTACCCAGTCAAGTTCTTGTACGGCAGTGCCAATGACAACTTATGACTCCTTGCACTACCCAGTCAAGTTCTTGTAGGGCAGTGCAAATGACAACTTATGACTCCTAGCACTACCCAGTCAAGTTCTTGTAGGGCAGTGCCAGTGACAACTTATGACTCCTTGCAGTGCCCAGTCAAGTTCTTGTAGGGCAGTGCCAATGACAACTTATGACTCCTTGCACTACCCAGTCAAGTTCTTGTAGGGCAGTGCCAATGACAACTTATGACTCCTAGCACTACCCAGTCAAGTTCTTGTAGGGCAGTTCCAATGACAACTTATGACTCCTAGCACTACCCAGTCAAGTTCTTGTAGGGCAGTGCCAATGACAACTTATGACTCCTAGCACTACCCAGTCAAGTTCTTGTAGGGCAGTGCCAATGACAACTTATGACTCCTTGCACTACCCAGTCAAGTTCTTGTAGGGCAGTCCCAATGACAACTTATGACTCCTAGCACTACCCAGTCAAGTTCTTGTAGGGCAGTGCCAATGACAACTTATGACTCCTTGCACCACCCAGTCAAGTTCTTGTAGGGCAGTGCCAATGACAACTTATGACTCCTAGCACTACCCAGTCAAGTTCTTGTAGGGCAGTGCCAATGACAACTTATGACTCCTTGCACTACCCAGTCAAGTTCTTGTAGGGCAGTGCCAATGACAACGTATGACTCCTTGCACTACCCAGTCAAGTTCTTGTAGGGCAGTGCCAATGACAACTTATGACTCCTTGCACTACCCAGTCAAGTTCTTGTAGGGCAGTGCCAATGACAACTTATGACTCCTAGCACTACCCAGTCAAGTTCTTGTAGGGCAGTGCCAATTAAAACTTATGACTCCTAGCACTATCCAGTCTAGTTCTTGTAGGGCAGTGCCAATGACAACTTATGACTCCTTGCACTACCCAGTCAAGTTCTTGTAGGGCAGTGCAAATGACAACTTATGACTCCTTGCACTACCCAGTCAAGTTCTTGTAGGGCAGTGCCAATGACAACTTATGACTCCTTGCACTACCCAGTCAAGTTCTTGTAGGGCAGTGCCAATGACAACTTATGACTCCTAGCACTACCCAGTCAAGTTCTTGTAGGGCAGTGCCAATGACAACTTATGACTCCTAGCACTACCCAGTCAAGTTTTTGTAGGGCAGTGCCAATGACAACTTATGACTCCTTGCACTAACCAGTCAAGTTCTTGTAGGGCAGTGCCAATGACAACTTATGACTCCTAGCACTACCCAGTCAAGTTCTTGTAGGGCAGTGCCAGTGACAACTTATGACTCCTTGCAGTGCCCAGTCAAGTTCTTGTAGGGCAGTGCCAATGACAACTTATGACTCCTAGCACTACCCAGTCAAGTTCTTGTAGGGCAGTGCCAATGACAACTTATGACTCCTAGCACTACCCAGTCAAGTTCTTGTAGGCCAGTGCCAATGACAACTTATGACTCCTTGCACTACCCAGTCAAGTTCTTGTAGGGCAGTGCAAATGACAACTTATGACTCCTAGCACTACCCAGTCAAGTTCTTGTAGGGCAGTGCCAGTGACAACTTATGACTCCTTGCAGTGCCCAGTCAAGTTCTTGTAGGGCAGTGCCAATGACAACTTATGACTCCTAGCACTACCCAGTCAAGTTCTTGTAGGGCAGTGCCAATGACAACTTATGACTCCTAGCACTACCCAGTCAAGTTCTTGTAGGGCAGTGCCAATGACAACTTATGACTCCTTGCACTACCCAGTCAAGTTCTTGTAGGGCAGTGCAAATGACAACTTATGACTCCTAGCACTACCCAGTCAAGTTCTTGTAGGGCAGTGCCAGTGACAACTTATGACTCCTTGCAGTGCCCAGTCAAGTTCTTGTAGGGCAGTGCCAATGACAACTTATGACTCCTAGCACTACCCAGTCAAGTTCTTGTAGGGCAGTGCCAATGACAACTTATGACTCCTAGCACTACCCAGTCAAGTTCTTGTAGGGCAGTGCCAATGACAACTTATGACTCCTAGCACTACCCAGTCAAGTTCTTGTAGGGCAGTGCCAATGACAACTTATGACTCCTTGCACTACCCAGTCAAGTTCTTGTAGGGCAGTGCCAATGACAACTTATGACTCCTTGCAACACCCTGTCAAGTTCTTGTAGGGCAGTGCCAATGACAACTTATGACTCCTTGCACTACCCAGTGAAATTCTTGTAGGGCAGTGCCAATGACAACTTATGACTCCTTGCAACACCCTGTCAAGTTCTTGTAGGGCAGTGCCAATGACAACTTATGACTCCTAGCACCACCTAGTCAAGTTCTTGTAGGGCAGTGCCAATGACAACTTATGACTCCTTGCACTACCCAGTCAAGTTCTTGTAGGGCAGTGCCAATGACAACTTATGACTCCTAGCACTACCCAGTCAAGTTCTTGTAGGGCAGTGCCAATGACAACTTATGACTCCTTGCACTACCCAGTCAAGTTCTTGTAGGGCAATGCCAATGACAACTTATGACTCCTTGCACTGCCCAGTCATGCTCTTGTAGGGCAGTGCCAATGACAACTTATGACTCCTAGCAGTGCCCAGTCAAGCTCTTGTAGGGCAGTGCCAATGACAACTTATGACTCCTAGCACTACCCAGTCAAGTTCTTGTAGGGCAGTGCCAATGACAACTTATGACTCCTTGCACTACCCAGTCAAGTTCTTGTAGGGCAGTGCCAATGACAACTTATGACTCCTTGCACTACCCAGTCAAGTTCTTGTAGGGCAGTGCCAATGACAACTTATGACTCCTTGCACCACCCAGTCAAGTTCTTGTAGGGCAGTGCCAATGACAACTTATGACTCCTTGCACCACCCAGTCAAGTTCTTGTAGGGCAGTGCCAATGACAACTTATGACTCCTTGCACTACCCAGTCAGGTTTTGGCAAGGCTATGCCTATGGCATTAACAACATTGTAGGAAATAAAGTCATATGAAAATAAATATTACCTCTTAATAATGATGTGCTAAAATCTAATTATGTTTTTAGAAATACTGTATGAATACATGCAGGGAATATTTGTCTTAATCATCAAACTTTATTGTGCTCAAGTATCAGGGAAAATGTTCAAGACTGTACCTTTGTATGTAATTATGGTCTTCGAATAAAACAATATATTTCTGTGCACCGATCACATAACTCTGAATAACTGTAGAAAACATGCACTGATTGGCTAACAATTGTACGGAATTATGAACTCCTATTGTTCAAATATCCACATAGGTTCCTGTGTAATATCCCCACCCCAGGGGAAATTTTTTCGACATTGTTTAATGTATGACCCATCCCCGTGGGCCCCCAGGCATGCACACACAAAAATGTCATCCCCATGCATGCAAAACTGACGGAGATTTGAGGGAATATACAGAGAGCCACAAACTACTTTATAATATAGAAAATACTGGGAATCATATAAAACAATATCAAGTCTATTGATGCAGTTGCAATGTTGCGTGTAGGTGAATGACGAGATGTCGTTGTATTGCTGTAGCAGAAACCCTGTCCAAGAACGAGGGGGAAGACTTGATGGGGTGGCTGGCTGTTACCCTCGGCAACAAGATCAGCAAAACAAAGGTAGGTGGCAGCACTGTTCACTATACAAGTACATGTTAATAAACTAAAGTACGAGTACACCAAAACTTATCAAGTACAATTTAGTCGTAGTGATCAACAATAAGGATGTTTCAGATGATTACTTCTCAAAAAACCTCTCAAATAATCATGTGAAACTTTAAATGTTGTTATCATTGATCTTTCGTCAAGTAGTCTGTACACTTCAACATATTGTGCACCAATAGTTATTTCCATATGAATTACTGCCAAGTGCCTGTAACAGCATAACAGGCGACACATTTAATTAGGTAAACCTTTGGGCTGAACACCACACTAGGCCCTCAGTCAAGTAGGGAGTCTTCCTGTCTCAAACAAAGGGAATTAGCTGGCAGGACGCTGGATAAACTTTGTCCACTGAGAAAGATGGTGGGAAGACGGAGTAATACCACAGAGTGCAACTTCCACAACAACGCGGTGGCGTAATGGTTAGAGCATAGGACTCTCAATGGAGAGAACCCGAGTTTGAATCCTATTCCTGTCGTTTCGAAGCTTGGACAATTTTGTTCACTACTGGTTGCTCCTGTTCACTCTGTATAACTCTGTATATCTGGCTGTAGACGGTGGTGGATATGTGAATGAATAGTCTTTGCACAGTAATTGCAGCATGGCTGAATGCTTCCCAGAGAAGTTGAGTTGGTGTTGGAATGAACAGGTCTGCCAGGGGATGAAGTGTAAAGCACTCTGAGCCATCCTACAGACTGGATACCGTGCTATATAAGAATGTGCCTTTACCTTTGAAATGAGCTCTGTAGAATCAGTTGATGGAATGCCATAAATGAGTACCTGGCTATAGACAGTGGTGGTTAGACAGGTAAGGGAATAGGCAGGGAGAGAAATGTTGTATCAACGTCTGACAAGGAAAAGTCAGGGAATTTTAATATTAATTTCAATGGAAGATCACATAATTTTGTCGTCCCGTGAAAAGGTGGAATTTTTAGGTTTTGTGACTTCATGAAATGCCATTTCATATTTTTAAACCTTCATTTTAACTTGAGATAAAAGGTTGGATTGGACTGCTGGGAGGTTATTATAAAACAGACTTATTTGTTGTGAATTTAGTCAGGGAAAATTACATTTTGGTCAGGGAAAAGTTGGAAATGTTAAGTTAGTTCCCTTATGAACCCTGAATGTCTGCAGGTGACGGACCGTCTGAAGACCCACCCATGTATCATCACAGTGGCAGAGATGGGTGCAGCCCGCCACTTCCTCAAGACAACACTGGCAGGCAAGAGTGACGAGGAGAAGTACCGCATCCTTCAGCCAACACTGGAGATCAACCTCTCTCATCCAATCATCTGCAAGCTAAACAGTCTCAAAAACTCTGATCCAACACTCGCAAAGCTCGTTGCTGACCAGGTACGGTTATACATGTTGTTATACATGTTGTTATACATGTTGTTTTAAAATGTTGTTATACATGTTGTTATACATGTTACACACACAAGCAATTTGCTCTATCCAATACAGGGGTGCAGTTGTGATTTATTAATCGAACGGGCACATAATTACAGCAGAACTATTTATTTTACAAAATGGCAGACAAACATTTGAATTGTTTTAGAAACAAATGACAACTGACTGTGATGATAAAGAACATTGTCCCCAATTTACTAAAAATAATTGAAATTTTTTTTTATGATTTAGGTCCAACTTCGTGTTTGTAAGATCGTACAAATATCAACTTGCTTGACTATTATAATTATGATACAGAACTGATGTCAACTCCGTTTAAGTGATTCCGACATACTTTTTAAATTCTGATTCCGACTGAACCCACTCTGATTCCGACTGAACCCACCTTATGATTCCACCATTACAATTCCGATTCCACCATTACAATTTCGATTCCACTGAATATTGCATAATTAATAAGCATTTGTATTTAAACATAGTGACAATGTATTACTTTTAAAAGTATTTTAACACAAATACTTTTTAACACAAAAACAAAACATCATATGTAATGCATGACTAATAACATTATGATAAATGTTTAATACTTTTGTTATCGTCCTCCACAGGTCTACGACAATGCGCTGATCGCTGCCGGTCTCGTCGATGACCCACGAACCATGTTGGCGCGGTTGAATGAACTCCTCACGAGGGCACTGGAGAAACATTAGTAGAAACACTGGGGGGGGAGGGGTAAGGGGTAATTAACCAATAGTATGTGTGTTGTCTGAAGGCCTGTGTCCTTGTCAGTAGAGTTGCTATAAATCTGTTATAAAGGCCGGTTTTCACGAGCGATTTGTGTCCTAATTGGTTGGGCTATAGCTAAATAATGTGTGCATTTAGACGAGTGATGTGTCTAGTAACTCTAATCCCGAGTTGATCTTTGATGAAAGGTTATGAAGGGCGCACCTGGCATTGGTTGCTGATTTGCCAGCGCTTCAAAATCGCTACCTACTGTCAATGAAATTCGGTCTAGCCCAATTCGACCACAAATTGGCCTTGCTAATCCGTCTCATGAGGGTGTTTAAATGACCGAATCTTGCACTATTTATATCATGACAAATCGGAAAAAAATCACTTGTGTGCACTGGCCTTTATAGGTTAAGATAGTGTGAACATTTACATAATGCATTTTGGCGATACTTGTGTATGATTTATTTGTGTAATATTTCATCAGCAATGAAGATAGCAGTGGTATAAAAAACCTTCCAATATGTGAATGGAGAGATTTATTTCATTTCAAGTTTTATGCCAGAAACAGTTATTTTATCAACTTACCCAAGCTGTCAGATGCTATTTTGTAGGTAGATGCTATTCAACATACATCAAATTTTGCTTCATCATGGTTTATTCTCCTACTATTTTTAACTTTTGGTCAGTCAACATATACAAATATGCGTAATGTTATTTGACAAATACAAATATTTCATAATAAAGATGCAAAAGCAGTTACATGTGTCTTCACTCTTTTGTTGGGGATAACACTGTGTGTTAGTTAGCTTCATTTTTGCGATAGTACTGGAGAGTACAATTTTGTCATCCATACAAACACAAATCACGACCATACCTAGGAACATGTGTGCAAAATTAATGCAAAATGGTGAAAATACCTCAGTTTTAGCATAATGTGGTCTTTAAGATTCAGCCACAAGAAAATGGCAGTGATGTGAAACAGATATGCACGACTTGAAGTACTATTATCATGATTTTTACTTCTTTTTTCCAATATACATTAAGGAAACTTCATTACTTATACCAACCAAGTTTTTTTTTAACAAAGATAAAAAAGATTTGTTATAGCCCGAGGAAGATTAGAATATTGATATCCACATTTGTTATTGTTGTTAAATGCTGCTCTTACATTTATATACGGATAATTAATTAAATTGCAATAAATTAAAGTTTGTGTGATTCACCAGATGGCAGCTCAAAGCAACATATTCTTTAGTCCGCTAGATGACAGCACAAACCAACCTACAGTAAGCTTTGGTCGGTGTTTACGGTTCACCATTCTGACGAACTAATTTTGTTTAATCAGTTTAGAAAATGTTTAATTAAAGAATTTAGTGTTCTGATTACATGTATGTACTTGTTTGGTTTGCCACCCACATTATCGAACTAACTAAACCCATGAAATATGCACTATATATGCCTATCACCCAGTTTATCTCCTAGGGCTAGACTAGTTGACCCGAACTAAAAGCAAAATGATTATGACGCGTTGTCACCATAGAGTTACATCATTAATCATTCCCCTATAAACTAACGGGTGTTCTATTTATGTATATGGTTGTCATATAGACCGACCGCTTCTGAGTTCTGCCGGTGACAGTCGGGTCACTGAATGCCCCTACGACCGCTACAGTCACGCTGACATTCACTCAATTGGGCGATCATGCTTGACGATCACCTTTCCCGGTCGAACTATCGCACCTGAATATGCAGGGGAATTTTCCAGGGAAGGGCAAGAAATAATAATATATATATATATATATATATATATATATATATATATATATATATACACACGTGTATTTATACGTCCAGATCCGGGGGGGGGCAAGTGCCCCCCCCCCGCTGACGCCCATGTCCTCGGACTATACCACTGTAGTGGTTTCGTCGGGTAGAATATCGGGCACTGCCACTGTATTGCCATTTCTTTGGGCTTCTCAATTCCCATTAATTGGCATTGCTTCCCTGCCTGGTTCGCCAGTTTAGGGGTAAATACTTTCTTGTTTTATGATTTCACAGGTAGGCCTACATAGCTCGGTGGGTGTATTTATCGTTGTATTTACTATTTTCAAAATGTTGTGAAAAGTTCATTTTGCCTGACGGGATTTATAATATTTATTTTTAACTCCAAATGACGTCGGTCGGAATTGTGACTCGTTGTCGTAACGTCGTTTATGTAGGTGACAGCCAGGTCATGCATTCAAGACGGTTAGTCACGCTACACCCGGGGTAATGGGAGAATCAGGTGACCTTGCATGAAGATCACCTTTACTTGACCGAAATGTCGCACCTGAATACGAATTAATGCAATCCGCAGACTTAGCGTATAGTCGCGTAGAGTACCGTGCACTATAATGAATACGTATATATAACTTGGTTACCTGCATTCATCGACTGACTCGACCTCTGGCCTATAATTGCTTATGATTTTCACAGGTATGTATGTAGCCCAATGACATTACTAGAGTTGTCTTTTCGTCTATATTCATAACTTCGTGGAAAGTTCATTTTGGCAGACCGGCTATAATTATTTTCGTAATGCCACCATCGCCAATGTGGAAGTCATGATCCGAAAAACCGTTTCACACAAATATGTGCTGAACAACAGTAATTAAATAAATGTGAACACTGCGTATTTTATAAAAGTTGCTGGTCGTACATAGTAATAACCTGTTAGACCCTATGTTAAAACAGACATCACGGTAGAATCGACGCATCACGGACGAGTACCCAGTACTTGCGTAATAACATGCACCCGAGCCCATCCTGTCCGCCATACACTGCCCTCTCTTGAATAATGACCAAGTTTACATAAACGTTGCTGCACTGAGCTGCTGTTCACGTAAGCGTGTCCTACCTTTGTCCAACGAGCAGACAGCTCATGTGAACTTTCACCAATCGGCGCCAGGACACGATATTATAGAGGACATCCGTAAGAGACGTGTCTCTGACCCCAATATTCGGAACCCCTGCTGTTTGTCATTCACCCCCGTATCTGCTGCCAAACGGTGTTAATTTATGGTTGCAATTTGTGTGCATATATAACTGCAGTTTGGCAAGGCATATGAAGATTGCACCTGGTGCTTAGCGTGTTTCAGAAATCATTTACCAGATTCGAGTGTAATACTTTTTAATTAAGTTGAATGAGATGAAGAGTGAGAAACAGAGCTACATTGTTGCTATGTGAACCAATAAATGTCATGACAAAACCGATACAAGGTATTATTTGTGTTTGATAAAATCATCATAATTTTCTTTATATTATACATTTTCTTTCACCAACTTAACTCAGTGTCTGAAATCGGTGCACACCAGTTTGACTGTTTGTGCATGCTCTGGAAAATGATAGTGGCATTTTGGCAGTCCAGTGAATTTAGCAAATTTCTCATTTAACTGACAAAAGCTATGCATTTATGGAACAATGCATGTAAATTATAAACTTACTACAATTCCAAACAATTGTTACACCATAAACAGTTTTGATTATTTTCACACACAGGTGAGACTGGTGCACATAACCTGGTTAGTCTACCTGTTTTATAGCTACCACCCCCTTTCAAACACCCCCATTTAACTGCCTGTGCGTTCGGATCACAAGAGGCATGAAAGTAGTAGGACAAGCTTTCATGAAGGTCATATGCATTCTTTCGTACCGCCCAGCAATCACGCCCCCTTGGTAGGACGGACAATCTTGTGACAGCAAACAAGGCATTATGGTAAATATTCAAGCAATCTCACAGCAGACTAGAATTTGCACTTATTCCAGAGACGAACATCAAAAATGGCATACAATTGAAATTCCATTATGAAAAGACAATCATTGAAATAGGCTTATGGTTGGCAAGTTAATGTTTTTGCCTTCCTAAAAGAATAGAGGTAAAATTAATCTAGACCAGGATACAAATTGCATACAGTATGTCACCCAAGAGTTTGTTCTCGTACCCTACACTGGGCCACTGTGTTGTAACAACCATTATAGGTCATCAGCCATATGCTATCACGTCTGGTTACCAAGTTCGCGGGGTCATTTACACAGGGTTGACTGTTGATTTTAAAATGTCAAATAAGAAAACATTTCAAGGAGACTTGAGGGATTATGTGGAGTTGCAGCAGTATTGCACAATTTATTTAGCACTAGCAATATTCAGAGGTGCCAAGTCTTCCATAATGGTGGTACAACTGATATTTGCATACCATTTGACAAATGCGGGCCACAACTCGTAATACAAAATTACGTTCAAAACTGTACGGACTGTCTCCTAATGTGGGGCCATCACATTTCAGAGAAAAGGTTACAGATAAACCATAGGAATTGGCACATATGAAACTAGTTGTAGACAGCAGCAAGGACTCGACTGTCATGGCTACATATGAAAGAGAAATAAACAAAGCATAGACCGATTTGCATTTATTTACACATCATCATCACACATACCTACTGACAATATCATAAGGCTCGGCCACAACAATCAGTATCTTAGTCCTATAATCTACAGCCATGAAGAGTTATTACACAGAAATTAGTACATAATATATTAAATGTGTGTAATGAAGACACAATCTACCATACACTAATTTTATAATCCAGAAGTGCACCTCCCCGTTGAACATTACCACATAGACACCCCTTAACCAATGGCCCAGACTCGACATCTTATTGTGGCAACAGATTGGAATTATGCCTAAACAATCTAGAGGAAGTCTACATAACTTGCCTGTATTTCTCGGCTCTTACCAGTGACGTCTAAATAAAGATGCACAAATGAATACTTGAATTTAAATTTCGTAATAAAATTCTTTATCTTTGTACCCATATTTCATTCAGTGTCTAACCAAAACAACCTACCAGCACAACCATTCTCATGACAGAGGCGCTGACTGATTACCTCCAGCAATAACATAATCCACAATGAACATGTATGACTAACTGGAAATATAGTAGCCTCCGTGCATTGAATGGCTAGAAAGAACCATACAGTTTTTCTGCGACTATCATTCAGGCATCATCATTCGTTAGCAAACAAACTCTCTAGACCGCTATGTCTGCCTGCAGTAGTTACAACATCACCCAAGTTACAATTAATCTCAATTTATGCTTCAGCGAACGATTACACATATATACATACTGACCATGCACATATACATACATGCATCGAATGCAACGCACACCCCTGTTCATATACAATGCACACATGGAACCAGGGTCATATAATGGCAATTCACAAGCTAAAATTAACCTTGATTTTTAAATGCAAATTGATATGCAAACAAAGTTTATACAAGCAAAGTTGTACCTAGAATTGTAATCAATATTTATAAGTTAGTCTCATCTACAAATAGACATTAGCCATTAGTACCATAACTACAATGCACATAATTGTGGCATGAACTGACAGCGACGGTGGGCAGTGGTTTGATTAAAAAACCGACAGTCCATGTAGTGACAGCACGAGACAGGAAAGACTGCCGGCACAGTAGTTAGTGACTTCTGGAATGTTTGGCAACTATAAACATCAGTAGAATGTCGACAGGCATTGCATAAGTGTTCGTTTCCCATGTATGTCTGCATATCATATTTGTTTACTGGCATGCGTGGCCGAGACTTCTGTGAGTAATGTGGCTTGCTAATAAAATGAATAGTTCAAAACATAATCACACTCAACGAACACCATTCTCATCTGGACAAATTGACGACAAAACCTGCTGTATCTGTACGTATGGCAGCGTTTCCCACAATCCCCTTGAGCAATGAGCCACGCCCCTCAGCAGCACTATTTTCGAAGTAAACAAATCCAATTTGTCATGGTAACAGTACTTTGACACAAATAATGTTGCTGAAAATTTCCGATGGATTCGCTTATACCGTGGAAGCTTTAAACCTAAACCTCACAAGGCGGCAGATAATCACCCTCGTGGGGTGGAAAACGCTGTGTGCACACGAACAAGCACACCACTCTACAACATACAACAGGTGATTCGATGTCCGTCCGACTTTCTAAAATGCACTTTTTACACCTACTACCAACTTCAACGTTCATGCGATGTGACGCCGCCGCCAGCCAGCCAGCCTTTGACCAGTATGCCGCAGTGCCTGCTGGGCGCACGACCCGTTTAGTTCTTGGTTGAGAGGATCAAAGCCACGATGAGCCCATATAGACCAAGCACCTCAGCGAAGATAAGGATGAGGATCATGCCGACAAAGAGCCGAGGTTGTTGTGCTGTACCACGTACACCTGCGTCTCCCACAATGCCAATGGCGAAGCCTGCTGCTAGACCAGACAGTCCGACACTCAGACCAGCACCGAGATGGGCAAAGGCTCTGCAACAAACACACGACTGTCGACATCTCTCCTTTGCTTATTGTTCAATATTCCTGGTCATAAAGCAAGACGTTTTTGGTGACACAGCATATGTGCTAACATTACCCCTTTCGGGTGGGAAATACCATTTTCCCCCCGGCCTTGCTTTCTGGACGAAATATCGCGCTTTTGTGTAATTTTCCTAAACAGTAAAATCGATAAATTTGCTTGTGCATTCTAGGAACATTTTATTTCTTTTTTTAATTAACAATTGTAAAATCGAGTCCGAGAACTGCAGGGAAACTTGAAAAACGGTGTAGTATCGCCCAAAATGGCATTACCGCAAACACTGCTTTAATTACGAAAATTTATTTTAAATAAAGTAGGCCTTACATATTTGGGTTACTATTTAATTCTTTTCATGACCAACGCCTTCTTGTGGTAAAGAAAATCCATAAACCAACTAATAAATAAAAGGCATTATTAATCATAAATCTCTTCAGTACATTGATTTGTGATCATGTGAGATACATAAACTGGGTGTAACCTAGTACATTGCTTGTGAGCAATACTTACTGGAAGAGAGACATTTTTGCGTTGAGAGCGCTGGCAATGAGAGCAGCTACAACCAGGCCGTAGATAGCAATGATACCAGCCATGACTACAGGGATGATGGACTTCATGATGAGCTCTGGCCGCATCACGGACATTGCAGCGATACCTGTTCCAGACTTGGCTGTGCCGTATGCAGCGCCAAGGGCTACAACAAATAGTGAGTTGATCAGTAACACTAAATTAATTGGCTGGCTACAATTATTAAACAACCAACATCTATATTTTATTTTACTTCAAGGCTTAGAATTGGTGAGTACTGACCATGATGTTGACTGGGGAGATGGCACCAAATAATGTGTTGGAAGATGACGATACTGTAGTTTGTTGATATGTTTAACCACAAAAGAATTGTTGTAAAGTTTTTTTGGTAATATTACCAATACATTTTCTCACCCAAAATCAAGGCACAAAACGATAAACATATTCTTCATTCAGTAATTTCAATGTAAATTTGGGTTGGCAGCTCAACTTCATAGAAATGTTAGTGACACATTTCCAGAAGCACATTAAAGCGAAATAAATGTCATGGTCTTGGGGCTATGCACGTAAGAGATAATAAACAGTCTCAAACAAATGTGTTATTTTGTCAGAAAGAGGACTAGTTTAGTAAACAACGGCCAAAATATGTTACATAAATTGAGTTTGGACATAAACAGCATAGCCATGTCATATTGGCAAATATAGGAATATGTGTATACAAATATATAGCGAACTGTACACTAGGATCCAGCTACCGCTGCCATGTTCTCCAAGACTTCATTGTGTCCTTATCATGGAATGACCACACACATTTCCATGTTCTTTTTGATTCTTTAAGGAACTTCACAATCGTGTTATTGCATCTACCAACATTATTGGCTAGTTGCATCATTACCTGGGTTTGAAACACATAACTGCTGTTTTGTAAGACATTCAAATACAATAATTTGTTTTCATCATTAACATTCAGTGTTTGAAATTAAGGCCTTTTTATCGGTGGCTGACGATTCAAAATACTTCCAATTGATTCCAGCGGCCACGGCTGGGTCGGACTGTATTAGTGATGCACATTACAGTACTTTACAGCACTAATCTATGCTAATTCGATATAAAATACAATAGTGACAAAGTACTTCTTCCTTGCCTGCGACAGATCGCTGCCAAGGCAAAGGCGAGGTCCACACATGCAAGGGAAACCCCTGGCATTTGTAACATGGATGCCTATTGGATGATTCACATTTAATGACGTCAATATATTGGAGAATACCAGGGAGACACCAAAGCAAAGATGGCAGACGAAGTTACAAGAATCGTAGAGGTTGACAGTTTTTGAAGGATATTACGCCAATTTACTTCATACTGGTGATACTAAATTTAGAGGCAGACAATCTGATTGACAATATAATATGCCAAGATATTCTGATTAATGTGATATTTGGCTGTGAAAGTGAACTTTGGAGGCTTCAATTTGGACAACGGCATATACGTTTGCCCTCGGTACTCGTGTACATTTTTGAAATACTCGTACTCATAGAAATTATGGTCAAGTACTTGTGTTCAATGTACTCAGATTTTACGTGTACATTACGAGTACATCCGAGTACTTTTTCAATATGATATTGTGAACATTATTTTATTTCTTATTTTATCAGATTATTAACAACTTCAACAATAATTTCAAAAAGTAGCAAACTGTATTACCTGCATGAAAAAAAACTTTTATGTTCTTGTATGCATCTCAGCTGAGTTATATGTTTTCTAATACAGGATCCATAAAAATACTTTTATTATGTCAATTCAATTGTGACAACCATGAATGTAATAGCCTCTGATTTGTAATAATTATTGTTACATTTAGTAGATGTGGTTTCATTTTTACTTGGTAATGATGAGTTCTCACAAATTCATACCGTGGATCACTTTTCTGCACATTTAAATGCACTGAAGCCACAAAGGCTTCGCTTCAAGAGGCAGCATCTTTTAATTCTTTTCCCAGTCAGAAACCCCTAGTTCATATCCTAGTCCAGGCCATAATCCTTGTGTTTGTTTAATTAAGCCAAGAAGTCCAGTAAGTCCACTATGAAAGGGTCATTCATCAGTTAGCCATAAAATGCCTTTGTTGCTCTCACAAGTGACAGTGCTAAGTACTGCTAGTTGAGTCTTCTTCTGAAGAAGTTTGGTGACTCAGTCAGACAGCCTGCACCAGTATTGTCTGGTGCCAATTTGTAGTGTGGTCAAAGAACAAAGGGGTATTAAGCCCTGGACATTGGCAGGTGCTAATAAACCCTCTCAGCAAACATTAGCTGTGGACTTTGGTCACTGCCAGCCACAACATGCCTAACAGTGTTCATTGATTCATATATATTATATATTTAATGGTTATATTTCTTTTCTCTTGTTATGTTGTGCTATAAAATGTATTTTTAAAAGTATTTTCAATTTAAATACATTTTAACCCATATTTGAATGCATACCCTGAACATTTGTATTTGAATGCGAATCACATCTTTGAATGGAATGCAACCTCCAGTTTGGTCCCAAACATAAATAGGTTTTTTACAGTTTTCCTCATGAAAAAGTCTGATCAACTGCTGTTGCATAGTCAACTCTTCCTGAATCATATTAATTAATTCACAATGTTTATTTAAAAAATACGTTATTATTACCAATACTATAGAGTTACTAAAATATCATACATGATGTACTCATGGAAATGTACTCATACTCGTACTCAGCTTTGAGCAATGTACTCGTACACAGCCATCACCAATGTACTCGTACTTTACTCATAAAAATGTACTCGGCCCCAGTTCTGCATCATAATGTTAATTTCAACAACTGTTACTGTTTTGCAAATAAAGTTCACATTAAATTTTTTATTTATTACTTTATTGGTCTGCTAGAAATGAACGACAGTATTTGGTATGGTTTATATTTATTAAATTATTATTTAGTACAATTTAAAGCAGACATTGTCTGTTTTACGCACAAAAACTTTTCTTTATTATGTATAGTTAGAATTTAGACATTTTTGTGGGGCTAGTTCAAACTCACATGGGCCAGTAAAAAAAAAATCTGGGCCAGTTAATTTTTTGGTAATTTAAGACAATGACATTAGAATAAATAATACATGTATATTAAAGCAAAACAAAAATAATGGTTTGGGGGCTATGCACCTAAGAGATAATAAAAAATAACTGTGTGCAACTAAAACCAAGAATATCATGCCAGTGGTATACTCAGAATGTGTTCTAAAAGTGGGATCATATTTGGGTAAATTTTCCAGTTAACTGGGGGCTGATATGTTAACCAGCATGTCCAGGAATCAGGTGATTTCATAGAACCGGTTCTAGTGTTCAACAAGGTTTTCGCAGTAAACCAATGGTGTGATACTCTTAATTGTAGTAGTAGTAAATGGCTAAGTTTCAGTACCTGTTAAGTTTAATGGGTGCATAGGCCCAAAACAATGACTTGTTTCCCTTTAAAATCGATGGACAAAAATACCATTCTTGGGAAGCTTGTACAAGGTGGGTGATAATATGGGAACTTGACACAGATGCATCATGCTGCATTTCAATTTACTAATAACTACAGTAGCAATATTTGGTACACAAAATCTGTATGTAATTATACAACTTTACTGAGTAGTAACGGGTAAAAATGTGAGGTAATTTATAAAGCTGGGTGTGTAGTGATGTGTACCTACTACTTAGCAGGGGTGAGATTTAGCAGTCACCCGGTCGCCAATGGTGCCCAAAAATGGCTTCGGGCGACTTAATTTTTTTTACTACATGGCGACTCAAAATATTTATGGAGCTGCTATATTTTAGACCCAGCAAAAATAAACGGAATGTTAATACTGCAAGAAATGTTGCCAAACCGTAGCTGAAGCGATATCAATAGGGAGAATTCATTGTATTTTTAATCAACCACATCGACGCTCAACATGTAACTGAATGGTCATTCTACATTGAAATAATAACCGGTCATGTTAATACTCTTGGTGCTGCGTGGCGCCACTGTTATATATACACCTGTACTAGCAAAAATGCCCATCCCCAGGACGGGATTATGTGGTAGTTTATACGTGACAGTCATGATAGCAATGTTTACCAAATGCCTCAGGCCAATAATTATGCCATCAATACGCTCGAACGTATTACCAGGCAGAAACAACCACGTCACACACGTGATATTACATGTTCAAAATGTAGGTCGCGTGAATTTTGACCCATACCATGGCACGGGGCATGGCCATGGATACTTGTGTTGGTTGTAGAATAGCAGGATATCTGCTCTATACTGTCTTTTTATTGTGTATTGTTTCTGCGACCTCGGGCCAATACGTGGGTGCGTGCTTTCTACTATAATTAATATAAGCCGCCCAAATGGCGCTGCGTACTCTCAAACAGGTTTGCATACCGAAGTATTCGCAGCGGCGCACATGGTTTCTGCCACTGAAAATTCTGCGATTGTTGGAAGTTAATGTTTTACACAGCGAACATTTGATTTACATAAAAACCACTAAGAACCCTCGATATATGGGGCGTTTAAAAAAATTAAAGGCGTTACGTTTCATTCGTGGGGTCGTAGATTAATCCCTGAAAGTTAGGCGCTTTCACTTTGCAAGGTTGGTAGCCTGACTGGCTACCTTCCATGGCTTGCTAAATGTCACCCTTGACCTAGGTATAAGCCGATGATACAAGTGACATATAAGATATGAATACATTATTTATCAGACTCTTGTAGACTTTGCAGCAGACATAAAATTATTGTTCATGCAGTCTAGTTGAGTGCACATCTGCTACAATGATTGTACATTGATTGTTATAATTTTTAATACCTCTCTCCTTCAAGCCAATCTAATTGTTTTTCTAAACTAGAGTCACACTGCAACGTCTGCCATTTTTCATGTTTTACAGGCCCACATTATATAATTCTTCTAGTTTCTATGCAGGCCTTTCACTTCGAACAACATTAATAGTTTAGAAAATGTTCAATTGTAAACCTTGTAACCACATTTAAGTCAGCCAAACTGGTAAGGTGACACTGCCATAATGACAAATGACAGAAGGACAAGGGGACACAGACTGCAGGTCGAGAGTGGGACAAGGGTCACGCTCAAATGATTCTGAATAGCCAGGTAACCCGAATAATCACTAGCTGGGTCAAGTGTGTGAATAGGGTCAAGGGCAAGGAGACCGGAATATGATAAAATGACAAGCGAAGGTGTTTAGAAAGTCAAATGCGAATGGAGAGGTATGAAGGGGAGTAGGGCTAAAAAAAAAATTCCCACGGGGAGGGGTAGGGTGGGTGAGAAGTGAACTGAACAGTATGGTGCGAAATCAACAATTATGTGAAAAAATATATATTCACACAACCAAAAAATTCAAGAAATATATCTAAATTATATTGCTCGGGGTCCATAAACGTTAAATTATCGGATGGTAATCAGCATATTAAAAACCAATAAGTGACGAAAAAAGACGCAGTATAAGTACGGTATTATTACATATTAGCACACAAATGTAGGCTGACAAAGGGGCGTGTAGGTTTATGGTAATTTGATAAGATTTACCACTGATCTAGCGAAACTGGTCAAAATTCGGCTGGCCGTACGAAAAATCTGAGAAAATATACGTACCGCTGAATACCATGGCTGATGCAGCTCCCATTACGCTGAAAAATGGGGCGTATACCGGTGAAGCATCGTCAGCAACCATGTTGAGAGATCTGAGCCGTAAAAGACCTAAACAAAAACGGTGTTCACTGCTTTACTGATTGCGTTACACAAACACGACTTCTCCTAAAGATGGCGAATTACTTGTAATCATGTGATGACGATGACGGGTAATTGCATATTTTTAAAGGTGCATTCGATTGGATAAGAGTAGGTCGAGTTTCCGTATGCGACCAATGAAACTTGGTTTAACAAATGGTTTCATAGGTCTCGGTTGGATGAAAACGAATGCAATGACTGCGTGGACGTGACTGGTCGTATCCATAAAATCAACGTAATAAAAAAGCTAGCCATATAGTGCCTTTGACATAACCTTGCCGTGACTGCCCCAAGTGACAATTCATTTAAAAACCGTCTTGATAGACATTGGAGTACTGAGGAATTTCTCTACAACTACAAAACTGCCTTGCCAGGCAGGAAGAATGATAGTCGGAATGCTCCACGCACTGCCTGAATGCACCACAACCTGAATGCACAAAAGCTATAGTCGCCGTGCTCCAACCGCCTGGTCGCAATGCACTAGTATTGGTCGGAATGCCCCTCTGTTTATAATATTGTTAAACCAAATTATTATAATAATGTCAAACCAAATTATTTAATATTAGCCAGTTGGCCTAGAAATGATTGTGAAAAATGTTGTGCTAAATATTAAATGGATTAATTTGTGCTAAAAACATTTCCATGTAATTTTTTCAACTGGGGTGCGTTTTACTCCACATGGGGGTGCGCTTGGTATGCGTGCGTGCGTGCGTGCGTGCGTGCGTGCGTGCGTGCGTGCGTGCGTGCGTGCGTGCGTGCGTGCGTGCGTGCGTGCGTGCGTGCGTGCGTGCGTGCGTGCGTGCGTGCGTGCGTGCGTGCGTGCGTGCGTGCGTGCGTGCGTGCGTGCGTGCGTGCGTGCGTGCGTGCGTGCGTGCGAGAATATGGGTATATATACCTGCCAACTTTTTAGTTTCAAAATCCGGGAGATTCGAATTTGCTTGTGAGTCCTGTCGGATTGGACATCGGAAGGCGGAGAGGGAGTATGTATATATATGCTCCTGGCGAACTGAAGTGAATACGCTGAAGATTTGATTCTTTTCCAGGAGATATGGATATCCACAAAACAAATCCGGGAGAATTTAATAATATATATATACACACACGCACACGCACACGCACACGCACACGCACACGCACACGCACACGCACAGTGTGTGCGTGCGTGTGTGTGCATTATTAAATTAAAATTATTATTAAAATATTATTATATAATTAATAAAGACAAAGTGTTTTGTGGGTGTTTTCGTTTTGACTTTCTAGAGATTACTGAAGGTAAACTTTTTGGTCTTCGTATAGAAGTGAATTAATTCATTATAGAGTGTACCCTATTTTTATAATACACCTATCAGCACTGATATTACCCTGAAATTGTTACATTACCCTGAATTGATGACACCGTCCTTTGAATTGTCATAGTAACTGGCGTCCAACTCTTGTGTTGTGTTATTGAGCTGATCTTGTATGTTGGTTGGTTTTGTTCTGTGTGTGTTAAGAATATTTGGAGGCTATATTAATTGGCTTCACTATTCCTGCTTTGTTTTACTGAGCAGATTGTTTCACATCGTTTGTCCTTGGATTTGTGTGTGTGTCAGCAGTATATATATATATATATATATATATATATATATATATATATATATATATATATATATATATTAGTGCCCTGCACGGGCCGGGCTTTGTGTCCAATATATGTATATACTCGTCAATGGGAAAGAACTAGAAACCGTCCATAACATCAAATATCTTGGTGCAACGCTATCAGATGAAGGATCAAAATCAGAAATCCTTTCAAGAATTGCACAACAGCTGCAATGGCAAGACTAAAACCAATGTGGAAAAACAACATCACCCTGAAAAACAAAATAAGACTGATGCGTGCACTTGTCATTAAAAAGAAGAATACAAGCTTTGGAGATAAGAAATTACCGAATCATCTTGCGCATCTCGTACACAGACCATGTCACCAATGAAGAAGTCAGATAGATAATCAGTCGAAACATCGGACAACACGAAGACATCCTGACCACAGTCAGAAGGCGCAAACTAAGATGGTATGGACAGATCACAAGATCTACTGGCCTGGCAAAAACCACCCTGCAAGGCACAGTGAGAGGGAAAAGAAGGAGGCAGACAGAAAAAGAACTGGAATGACAACATCAGAGAATGTACAGGCCTCGACTTCTACGAATCACAAATGGCAACAAAAGACCAGTAAAGGTAATAACTAATAATATCTCAGAAGTATAACTATCTCAGAAGGCAGGTTACACATAGATACACTATCTTTGGACTTATTCGTTCTTGTATGCCAACTGAGTTGTTAGTCACGAGCTTCGTTTTCTCTGCATTAATTTCCATCTCATAGTCTGAAGAGGTTTTGTCCAGGCATTTCACTATGTTGGCCAGTTCTTGCTCATCTCCAGCTATGGCATCGATGTTATCAACAAATCGCAGGTTTGTGATCGTTCTTCCTCCAATGCTGACTGTGCCTATGTGACCTTCAAGTGCATCTGTCATGATGCGTTCCAGGAAGATGTTGAAGAGTGTTGGGGAAAGAGGACAACCTTGCCGTACTCCGACTGTGGTGTGGAACCATTCACTTACGGTACTGTTGAGAAGAACTGCGATGCTGGCCTTTGTTTACAGTTGTTCAATGACATGAATAAGGTTACGGCCGATGTTGTACTTTTTCATGGTTGCCCAGAGAGCTGAATGCCATACTCTATCAAAAGCTTTCTTGAAATTGATGAAAGCATGATAGATGTCTTATTGGTGTTGTAGATATTTTCCCCATAAAATTCGAATATTGAAGATCTGCTCAGTTGTACTTCTTCCTGCCCGGAAGCCAGCTTGTGCCTCTGCGAGGATGTTTTCTGCGTTTGGTTTAAGTCTATTTAGAATTACTTTTAACATTACTTTACTTGGGTGGCTGATACGGCTGATAGTACGGTAGTTTTGGCACAGTTGCAAGGCGCAGTTGCCGTGAACATCGTAAAGAGCGCGACGCGTCTCGCTGCACAACGCAACCAGTTAACAGAAACGTTCAAAACGTTCGCTCGCTCGCTGTTGGTTTAACGCAGTCTCCGCGAAACACGATCATGGTTTGCAAGAAACCCATCTACTACACATCATCCTCGCGTACCAGCGGTAGTGATACTACTACCACCCTTGCCATATATCCTACTGTACATACATACGGAAATGCGCCAAATCATTTCACTTCATCCCAGTTGCTGTCTTGGTCGATGTCTGTTTCTGTGCGGCTGAGACGCGCCCGCACCCATGCAAACTGCTACACAGGCGCCTCTCTACTCATACAATTAAATTGAAATACCCTTTGTTTAATCAACACTTCAGACCACCAAAACAGCTTGGAACTATAGTAAGAAACAATGGCGTATTTTTCTCCCCATGTACACACGCAAAAGCGGCATTTTCTGTTGTAAACTATTTTCCCCATACACACACGTTGATGCAGCTAATTGTGTGCGTGCGTGCGTGCGTGCGTGCGTGCGTGCGTGCGTGCGTGCGTGCGTGCGTGCGTGCGTGCGTGCGTGCGTGCGTGCGTGCGTGCGTGCGTGCGTGCGTGCGTGCGTGCGTGCGCGAGTGTGTGTGTACAAACGCTCTAACTAGCAATGCCCATGTTTCTAGTACGCGCATGCGCAGATACACCAAGCGGAAAATATTTGACGGCGGAAAAAGGTAAGCACGTCACCGGCAGTGACGTTGTTGCTGCAACAGTAGCGCCACACAGTGGTCGGAAACCAACCAATGTGTCCCGGTGAGGTTTACTAAATTGATGGCATCGACTGAAGACTTTCTAAGATTATTGTCGTAACTGTGTAAATTTACTGTCAAAAGTTAACACATTTTGTGGAGTTTTATATCGTACTGAGCAATATGGAATTTAAATGTGAGATCTACATGCATCAGAACATCAGTGTCAGAAATGAAAAAGAATTCTCACATACTTCTCAGCACATTCCACAAAGCCATCAACTGTCATTTAAACATTATGGTGGAAGATATTGACCCTCACATAATTGGTATTACCGAATCATGGGCCAACACAGGCATAACAGATGCTGAATTAGGATTGACAGGATACGTAATGTTTAGGAGAGATCGAATATGTTAAAGAATCTATTCAGGCTTATGAAATAAAATTAGAAAACAAAGCAGATTACGATTAAGCTGTTTGGTGCAAAATAGTTTCAGGAAATTCAAAATTAACTATTGGATTAGTTTACCAAAGTCCAAACATAAACGAAGAGGATAACACAAAATGCTATAAAGGAAGTTAGTAAAGGGGAATGTATCATAATGGGATATTTTAACCATGGACACATACAACGGAAATCTCTAGAGAGTACAAGAGGCGAGGACCAACAATTTCTATTTTTAATTCAGGATAGCTTCCTTACTCAGCACATGCTAGAACCAACCAGGGGAGAAAATGTATTATATATAGTTTTATCATCACAAAAAGAATTAGTGGACAATAAAAAAATACATGAACCATTGGCTAACAGTGACCACAATACATTTTGACATCAATGTAAAATCAGAAAGTAAAAAAACGTAGAGGAGAAACTTCCACAAAGGTAACTATAAAGATATGAGAAAATACTTAGCAAAGCTAGATTGGAATAACATGCTGATGAATAAGACCGCAATTGAATGTTGGAATATTCTAAAATATGAAGTTGAGAATATCATCGATAAATTTTTTCTTTGAAAAAAAAGGAGAATGGTCTAGAAAGAAACACTTTTCAAAAGAAGCTATTAGAAAATAGTGTTTAAGCAAACTATGTGGAGGGTTTATAGGTGTACCAGAAAGGATGAAGACTATGCAAATCACAGAGGCACTTAACCTAGCTACATCTGAAATTAGAAAATCTAAAAGAACCTTTGAAAAAAAATTGGCTGGTAATATAAAAAAATGACAGCAAGAGTTTCTATGCTTATGTAAGGAGTAAACAGAAAGTTCGAGATAAGGTCGGACCACTGGAAAACAACAGGGGAAACATAATTTCAGACGGGTTTCAAATGGCAGAGGTCCTGAATGAGTATTTCAGCTCAGTTTTTACCACAGAAGATATCAGCTCACTTCCATTTACTAAATTTGAGGGCAATAAATCAGAACATTTAGGGCAGTTATTTGTAACTCCTGAAATGATAGCAAACAAAATTAAGAAGATGAAAGATATTAAATCACCTGGAGTTGATGGGATACCACCCAAACTGCTTAAGGAAATTGTTAAGCAAATTAGTACACCACTTGCAAAATTGTTTAACTTGTCACTAGAAGGAATAGTTCCTTCAGAATGGAAAGAAGCAAACATTACGCCACTATTTAAGAAGGGATCGAGGAACAAGCCAGAAAATTACAGACCAGTGAGTTTAACATCAGTTGTATGTAAATTACTCGAAACATTAATTAGAGACCACATGGTGGAATTCCTTGTAAAACATAATTTAATAAATACATCTCAACATGGGTTCCTAAAAGCAAGGTCATGTCTAACCAATCTCTTATGTTTTTTGAAGAAATTACAAAGTGGGTAGATGACGGGTCACCAGTGGATGTTGTCTACTTAGATTTTCAGAAAGCTTTCGATAAAGTGCCACACCAAAGATTGTTACTTAAGCTAAAAGCCCATGGTATAGGTAATGATGTAATCTACTGGATAGAAAAGTGGCTTACACACAGAAGACAGAGTAATAGTAGATGGTGAGATTTCAAACTGGAAATCGGTTTTTGAGTAGGGTACCACAGGGATCAGTATTAGGCCCTGCCCTATACTGTTTTTAATATATATAAACAATTTAGAAGATGATATATCTAGCAAAGTACTAAAATTTGCAGATGACACAAAAGTATACAGAAAGGTTACAAATGATACAGATAAACTAAGTTTACAGGATGATCTAGATAAATTAGTTAAACGGTCAGAAAAATGGCAAATGTTATTACATTTTGGGAAGTGTAAATGTATACACATAGGACATCGAAACATGGATGAAGAATATAAAATGGGGGATGCTCAACTAGGTAGACCACACAAGAAAAGAACTTAGGAGTAACATTTAGTGCCGACACGAAAGTTTCAGAGCAATGTGGGATTGCTGCTTCAAAAGGAAAACAAATTCTAGGGCTAATTAGGAGAACTATCATGTATAAGGAGAAACAGCTAATTGTACCCCTGTACAAAGCAATAGTTAGACCACATTTGGAATATTGTATTCAAGCTTGGAGGCCGTATCGTAAAAAGGACATAGACAAGCTAGAAAAAATACAACGAAGAGCAACTAAAATGATTCCAGAATTGAGACCTTAGTTATTAAAGTCGCTTATTACAATGTGGTTTGACAACACTAGAGACCAGGAGACTAAGAGGAGAGGATGTTGATAGGAATATGTTCCTCAAACTTAAAGAAGGCAGTAGGACCAGAGGACACAAAGCAGCATTAGTTAAGGAGCAGTGTAGGTTGGACATGAGAAAGTACTCTTTCTCACAGAGGGTGATAAATGAATGGAACAAACTGCCAAATGATTGTGTTAATGCTAGTAGTGTGAATATGTTTAAAAATAAAATTGACATATATCTGATAAGGGCGGGCTACACATAGATGAGAAAATTGTTGGACTCTCGATAAGCCAATGGCTTCCTTGTCCACTTGCCATCTGGAACTTGTTGTTTGGGATGGCAATCTTGTTAAATCTTGTTATCCTTGCCAGTCGGAAACCTTCTCAAACATGGCATCTCCATAGCAACGCCTTATATACCATCCATACCAGCAAGAACTGTTTTAAATCCTCTTATTTTTCCAAAACAATAAAATATTGGAACTATCTACCGGACACAATAGCAAGCATCACAGAATCCCAACAATTTAAGCAAGTTCCAACCCACTCAGTTCCAAGCATGCATGACTAAGCAGCAGATACTCCATGTAAACCCAACCATGTCACTCCTTAGGAGTGTTGGCCAGTGTTCTACATAAGACTGTGCTAGAAATGATGGGAATTTGACTGTGCAAGGCTGTTCCTGTTTTAAAACCAGTTCGGTCGAAACTGCGACTCTATTTGGCAGCACGTGTAGGTGAAACCGATCATAAAGATGAACTTCACGATATGCAAGAGGCGGACGCAGTTTAGAGACGGACACGTGGATGATACACCAAGGAGTCTGTGTTGAGATGTGAAATACGTAGTGGCGCAGCAGTTAACCATACGTCACTCTAGTCAAGATGGCCTTTGTTGCATGCCAAGAACACGACATGAATAACATTTATTTTTGAATAGTAAAATCCAGCTTTTTTTCACAAAAACCGTTGACATATAGTTATAATAAATTACACTCATGGACATGCCATGAAATATAATTATTGGTGCATTGAATCAGAGTTAAGTAGATGGTAGATTACACATTGTTACATCCTTAAATACAGCTACAAGTTACATTTAATCTTAATTGTCATTAATCGGAGTATTATATTAACAAGATATTTGCCTAACTATAACATATATATATCACAATGCAATAGCCTGTAAGCTAAGTCTCAATGAACAGACAAACGATCACCTAAGACATGTGGCCTGTTGACTTATTCAAAATCACTAACGTGGCACTCCATTTGAAAAGCTTGTCGATCCCAGCAATCTAGGAAATATGGTTAAAACTCCAGAAACTCTGGTCAAAAACCTAGAGACAGCAGTTGTCACACTAGAAACTAAATAACACTTCAAAGACTGTGGGTGACACTGCAGATATAGTGTGGTTGACATTCTAGACACTACAGTTGACACTAGAATGTATGCGCATTTCGACAGATGCCGCAGCCGAGGGCAAACTCCTCCCCTGTAGGGGGGTGTTGGATGTGCAGGGGGCATTCTGTCCCCTCTAGCTGTATCCCCCGGGGACCTACAACAACAGAACACTCACTATTATGTCCACCATAGCCACTGTATAATGCGACCAATCACTAAAGCAGATGACCAGTCTGTTTTTATTGTAAAATCATGCTATATTGTATAAACTCTGTCTACCTAACCCCTTCACTGCCCAAGTGTGTTTTTATGAACAATAATTTTAAAATATAATTTGACCATTATCTGGTTATGCATATCAACCTCGCTCTTCAGAATGCAACGTAAACATGATATTTGAGTTGAAACATTCAAATTAAACAGATAACGATGAAATCATATTAACAAATTGTATGTCATTACAACAAATTTGGGTGGTCAAAATGATAGAACAGACATAACAGAGTTTATACTATTTAGCTTGATTTGACGATAAAAACAATCAACAATCTTTAAAGTATAATTACAATGTTTAGCCACTTTTCACTTGAAGAGGTTCTAGAAACAGACATACAAATTCTTATTATTTTAGAATAACGTGAAATATATTATGACCACTAGCGGTATTGCTACGATAGCTACTGCCATAATATCACTGACCAGCCGGGCAGTGTGGTAGTTCATTCTTTGGGATGTTGGTCATCCTCTGGAAGTTGTCATGGCAACCGTTACAGAAGTGGATGGTGCCAAAGCAGAAGAAGACGGCGACAGAACAACAGAAGTGACACTTATACTCGAGGAAATCAAGGCCGTGCTTCGGACATATCTGAAACCAAAGGCGTCATTCGGGATTTAGATTGTCATACACTGAGACAAACTCCATGTGGACCAGACATGGACGCAATACTTTTAAAAGTATTTGAAATGGATAGAAAAATGGCTGACTGACAGAAGACAGCGTGTTATAGTAGATTCAGATTTATTCTATATCAATGACTTGGATAACATAGCAAGCAACGTAAAAAAATTTGCCGATGACACAAGAGCTTAGAAAGGTTAAAAATGATGGTGATAAACAACTTTTACAAAATTATCTAGACAAATTAGTTAAACAGTCTGAAAAATTCGATGTTATTAAATTTTGGGAAATGTAAATGCCTACACACAACAGAACCGAGAGACCTTAATTATGAAGAACACCTAAAAGAATATTGTTTAAAACCCTAGAGACAAGGAGTTTTATGAGATGATCAAATTTAAGTTTTTAAGATACTGAATGGATTTGAAAATATTAACATAAATAATTTTTTCTCATCCAAGAAAGATGGTAGAACTACAGTGCATCAGGTAAAATTAGTTAAAGATCAGTGTAGATTGGATATCAAGAAGTACTCATTCTCACAGAGGACAATAAATGAATGGAACAAATTATCAACAGATTGTGTAAATGCTAGCAGTGCGAATATGTAAAAAAAATTTACACATATCTCAGAAGGGCGGGTTACACATAGACGAAAAATTTTTGGACTCTCGATAAGCCAATTTCTTCCTTCCCCACTTGCCATCTGGGCCTTTGCCTTGGATGGCAATCTTGTTAAATAATATTGTATATATTGCAATATTTAATAATAATTAATTAATAATAATAATAATTAATTTTTTTATTACAAAGACATGGCAAATCATTTTATGGCATTACAAATTCTTAGGGGAACAGAGTGGAATTAAAATAATTGAGAAAACAAGCAAACAAACAAACAAATATATCATTACACCGGAATACTTTTGAAGGTTTTGCAAAATTTCAAAAATAATTACAAAGTTAATGACAAAAGTAATCAACTTAGAAATGATAATCCAAATGCCTCGAGGACTGTCAAAATAATTGTGCAGTTGTTGTCTCGAGAATACAGTATGTTGTCTTTAGAGAATACAGTATGTCGTCTTGAGAGAATACAGTATGTCGTCTTTAGAAAATACAGTATGTTGTCTTTAGAGAATACAATATGTTGTCTTTAGAGAATACAGTATGTCGTCTTTAGAGAATACAGTATGTCGTCTTGAGAGAATACAGTATATCGTCTTTAGAGAATACTGTATGTTGTCTTTAGAGAATACAGTATGTCGTCTTTAGAGAATACAGTACGTTGTCTTGAGAGAATACAGGATGTTTTGTCATGTGAGAATACAGTACGTTGTCTTGAGAGAATACAGTATGTTGTCTTTAGAGAATACAAAATGTTGTCTTCAGAGAATACAGTATGTTGTCATGAGAGAATACAGTATGTTGTCTTTAGAGAATACAGTATGTCGTCTTGAGAGAATACAGTATGTCGTCTTGAGAGAATACAGTACGTTGTCTTCAGAGAACACAGTATGTCGTCTTGAGAGAACACAGTATGTCGTCTTGAGAGAATACAGTATGTCGTCTTGAGAGAATACGGTATGTTGTCTTGAAAGAAAAAAGTATGTTGTCTTGAGAGAATACAGTATGTCGTCTTGAAAGAATACAGTACGTTGTCTTGAGAGAATACAGTATTTGTCTTGAGAGAATACAGTGTCGTCTTGAGAGAATACAGTATATCGTCTTGAGAGAATACAGCATGTAGTCTCGAGAGAATACAGTATGTTGTCTTGAGAACTACCTGAGCTTGAGATACGTCTGAGCATGCTCCACACACAAGTTCCGAAGGGTCGTATTCCCCGCTGCCTGCCACCTGGTCTTCACAGCGTGCCTCACCCCCGTAATATGCCTTCTGACACTTGTAGCACACGTAGTATGAGTAGCGCTCCATCGCAAAGCCTGCTGGGTCGTTGTAGAACCTGCAAATATCACGAGGATGTCAACCATTTATCATGTTTCATACTAATTGTTTTATATTGTAGTTATCTATAACTATTCTAGATTTCATTTTTCACAACAAATTTAATGTGTTTGCAGGGATATTCCTGATCAATTGAGCAGTCACGGTTCTAGTTTTCACAGTTCTGCACAGTTCTCGGTTGGGTCTTCCACGGTTCCAGTTACCACTACTCCGCCTGGTGGATTATTTGGAAGTACAGAAAGGTGTTTGTTGTAAGACCTTGTTTGTAGGCATGTTTGTCACATGTTGACATCACTGAGAGATAATATGTGTTTCGATTATTTTACCTGATTTTTATATGATTTTTGCCGGTTTTGTTGGCATAAAATCTACTTTGCCAATTATTTCCCTCCCCGATTGATACAATGCAGTTCACAGTACTCCTAATCAGTTAATCTTGAGGGTGTTAAACAAAATGTGAAACAATACAAAGACATTGCAAAGGGTGATAAATACATTTATGACAAGGCAACAGTATATACAGTGAACTGATACACACCTGTTACCAACGGCTGTGATTGCTTCTGTCTTATGTAGGCCTTCGTATTCAAGTCTCATCAAAGCTTTCCGCATGACATCATCGAACAATGCTCTAATCGGCTCGATGAGGTCAGCCAGAGATGGGTGGTCTATGTCAGCCTTCAAATGTCAATGTTCAGACAAACAGTTAATTATGACACAATAACTTCCACTGCACCAAAATTCGTGAGAACTTCAGCTCAAAGAAGCGTCATAACCAGAGGGTTCGGCAATCTCAAATTGGTATACATTTTTAAAACAGTCAACAGATGACTGAACACACTGTGGAGCTAGAGAGGATGAGTGAAGATAGGTCTTCAGATGAAACCGAAAAGTTATTATAGTTCCTATTTACTATAACTTATTACTGTAACATACAATTGTTTCTACACTGAGAAAACAGTACAGTAGCTCCCCTATCTGTGTTCCCATGACATATACACAGTATATATATATGCATGGGTTACTAATCTGACTTAAAGACTTTGAATGCAGGTCATGCTTCAGTTACAATGTTATTGCACCTAGGAGAGAGATTGCAAACTTACTTTGCAAATGGGACACTTTGAGAAACCGAACGTAATTCGAGGTCCGTTCCAGCGATTCTCAAGGACCCGGCGACAGCAGTGGAGATGAAAGACGTGGCCACATTGCAGCTGAAATAATAAAATTGTGCACGTAACTAGTCAATATGTGCATCATATAACAGACAGAATATAATAACACAAATGGCAACATGTGTACATGTTTCAATGGCATGTTTCAAACAGGGCCATAAACCACATTAGGATAATTTTGTTCACGCTAATCTAGGTTTGACAGGAAAAAACAGTCCACCCTCACACCCCACTAGCTACCAACCCACTTACACACATGCCGCCTCACCTTACTACCTCATCAAACCCATCTCTCACACGCTACCTCATCACAAACCATCTCTCACATCCTACCTCATCACAACCCATCTCTCACACCCTACCTCATCACAACCCATCTCTCACACCCTACCTCATCACAACCCATCTCTCACACCCTACCTAATCACCACCCATCTCTCACACCCTACCTCATCGCAACCCATCTCTCACACACTACCTCATCACAACCCATCTCTCACACCCTACCTCATTACAACCCATCTCTCATGCCATAACTCAACACAACCTATCTCTCACACCATACCTCATCACAACCCATCTCTCATGCCATACCTCATCACAACCCATCTCTCATGCTATACCTCAACACAACCCATCTCTCACACCCTACTTCACCACCACCCATCTCTCACACACTACCTCAACACAACCTATCTCTCACACCATACCTCAACACAACACATCTCTCACACCATACCTCAACACAACCCATCTGTCACACACTACCTCAACACAACCCATCTCTCACACCATACCTCAACACAAACCATCTCTCACACCATACCTCATCACAACCCATCTCTCATACCCTACCTCATCACAACCCATCTCTCACACCCTGCCTCATCACAACCCATCTCTCACACCCTACCTCATCACAACCCATCTCTCACACCCTACCTCATTACAACCCATCTCTCACACCCTACCTCATCACAACCCATCTCTCACACCATACCTCAACACAACCCATCTCTCACACCCTACCTCATTACAACCCATCTCTCACACCCTACCTCATCACAACCCATCTCACACACTACCTCATCACAACCCATCTCTAACACCCTACCTCATCACAACCTATCTCTCACACCATACCTCATCACAACCCATCTCTCACACCCTACCTCATCACAACCCATCTCACACACTAACTCATCACCACCCATCTCTCACACCCTACCTCATCACAACCTATCTCTCACACCGTACCTCATCACAACCCATCTTTCACACCCTACTTTCTCACCATACTCTGCACCATTTGTCCTTTCCTATCTCACCCTTTACACCATGCTCTCCAACACCCGCACCACTTTATACCCTACCCACCCCCTCACGCCCCTCACCCACACCCCCTCACCTGTATGCAAGGGGCTGCGGCCAGGGCCTCAGTGAAGCAGACCATGCACATGTCATCAGCATCCTGCTTGAGTCGGCTGTCAGTGCCGTCCGTCCGGCGACAGCCGTACAGACAAGGCAGACATTGCTCCTCATTGCGCACGCCGCGACACAGGTGGCCACATGCCAACGTGCACACGCATGCATTTTCAGCATGCATCTGGAAGCCATGCAGAAAACAGCATCTCAGTGAAGGATTTTGTTCATGGATACTTCGACAATGTTAATTTTAGCCTACACATTGTATCACATGAAATACTTTTTTTACATGACGTAAGTACTCCATCAAATGACAGTTTACATTTTATCATATGGCATACCAATTCTGTCACATGGCGTAAGCTCTGTCACATAACGTAAGTACTTTATCACATGATAAAGGTATTTCATCAAGTGGCATAACTACTCTATCACATGACTTAAGTTCTCTGTCCCATGATATAAGTACTTTATCACATTAAATAAATACTTTTGAAATCATTTGACATAGGCCTATGTATTCCATCACATCTAGAATCCATGGTCATACAAGAGCACAGAACGATGATTAGACTATGATACATGTGGTAAATATTTGCCGTCGTCTCAGAGAGAGAGAGAGATCAGTAATGCTAGGACTAGTGTGATCACTTGGGACCAATATCTCCTCAGTGTATATGATAAGTTCCTGTTCAGTCAGATGATATCAACAAATGTAAAAAAAGTTAGGAAATTTAGTGGTATAACATCAAATATATAGCACAGATTCTGTAAACATGTTGCAATTACAAGTTTATGCAACATTCAAAACTAACTGATGCAAATCTAGCAGGTGCTAGGTCAGTGGGAGAGAAAAGAAGATTAGGAAGGTTTGATTTCCACCCTAAATCCTCAGCGGTTCCTCTCTATGATGATGACTTATGTGCATCCCTGTTCACGATATCATGCTTAATTATCTCAGCTCGGGTGCCGCAGGATTTAGGCGCAGAAGTGTTATTATTAAGGTAGACAGCGCAGTAGGTAGTGGGGACATTAAGCCAGTTAGCATATGACAGTGGCTGTGGCACTGCAAGGTTCTCCATAATTTATGCAAGTATTTTCACTGTACCTGACATTCCGGATCTGAACAAATGTTACCAATAGAGGGCACTGCTGCATTGGTAACTGCACCGCAGAATCGGCACGCCCCGGTGCCACCAGGGTTGCCACCTACTCGACCTAAAACACAGAACCATATAAATAGCAATTCATTGAAATAAAATAACATTTTACTCTATGTAGAGTGATAAAAAATGCTACATAGGGTTGCCATTACATAGAGACCAAATTTAAAGTAAAATAATATAAATTTCATTAATAATTTATTTTTACACATGCACCATGAAAGTAGAAAACATGAGAAATACTGCAAGTCATGCTTGGACCTGTTTATACCAAAGTTTAATTATTAAATGTGATATTTAAAAAAGGTATACATTTTTGAAGCTGATTAAACTGAATATGGACCATTCTGAACGTCATAATATTAGTAATAAAATATACAACCCAATGAACCGAGATTACTCTCAGGCGCTTTACATACATGGTAATTATGATAATTATTAATAATCATACTGACAATAATTATTCTAAATAGCAGTAGTATATCTAGTCCATGAATTTTTTAATAGTCCTACCATAATATGTAATAAAAAATTTACATACACAATAAAAAACAATAACATGTGCATACACAAATGTTCACATCAGCAGATTATAAAATGGCTAATTTAAAAAAACATGTTTTAATAGTTTTATATACAGCAGCAGTTTATTTTATTTTTATATTGGCTCTACCTTTAGCGCCTTCCCTAAACTCGACCATAGCCTTGTGGGTCTTGGCATCAGCAACAGCCATCACCCAGAAGAGCTTCGTGCGACCGCATCCCTCGTGTAGGTCCACACGAATGGCCTCCTCTTCCTCCTTGAACACCTGCATGGTAAGAGAAAAAATACAAATGTCAGTGTGTTGAAATTATATTTTTTATTCTCATAAAGAAAACATGCCTTCGCTGACTGTTTAACTTGTCTTAATTTTTGTCTTAATTAATTTATTATCATTGGTTGTTTTACTGTGCCAATTGTATAATTCAACTGCTATAGATGCCATTTTAATGAAATTATTATTATTATATTATTATTAACGCAAAGGTACAAAGTCTTTTTTGTCCCGTAAAATCTGTTATATAGAATAAACTATATTATAAATCTAATTCTAATATCTTCACTGCCCAAGTGTGTTTTAATGAACCGCAGTTTAAAATATATAATTTGACTGTTTTCGATCTGTTTAATTTAAATGTTTTCGGGCAAATATTGTGTTTACATTGTTTGTGGAGGAAACATAGTTTTACGGGCGATACGCCCATCACATAATCCCATGAATTCCTGACATTTAAATGTGGTTTATTAAAATATATTTGCACTGAAAGGCAAGATCGATATTCATACACAGATAACAGTAAAATAAAAAATTAACTGTTGTTTATTAAAACATATTTTGACGGTCAAGATGTTACAATGAATATAAGTTGATTTTATGACTTTAAGTGTGACCATGTGACGCCACCTACCTGGCGCTGGTGAGAGCGTGTCTTGCGATGGAGATGAAGGAATCGGTCGCAGTCGGCACACAGGTTGCCGCAATGGTCACACAGGATGATGGCCAGAGTCTCTCCATCGTCATGGTTCTCACAAGTTGGCTGACCACACAGAACATTAGTTCACATTGACTGACCACACAATATTAATAAGTCAAATATTACATTACGTCTACCTGTCATGAAACTTGTTTGCATTCTCTGAATTTTTTTAATGCCTCATTCGGCTTTTGTTGGTAGACTGAGTCAGTGGACTCACTGAGTCATCGGACTGGCTGAGTCGGCGGACTGGCTGAGCAAGCTGGCAGACTGAGCTGTTGGACTGGCCAAGTGAGTTGGCAGACTGGCTGAGTGACTCGGTGGACTGACTGAGTGAGTCGGCGGACTGACTGACTGAGTCAGTGGACTGACTGAGTGATTTGGCTGAAATATTTAGAGAATTGAACCAAGTTTCTTGAGAGGTTAATAACACTTGAGAGGTTAGTAACACTTGAGAGGTTAGTAACACGCCATCATACAACAATCCAAGAAACTGGAACATCCGTCCATTCAAGTAAAATATTGTTTGCCAAAAACTTCTTAACATTATCGCTGTGTCCAACATCATAGCTCAGATGCTTGATTTAATCAGATGCTACGTTTGATACAAAAACATATCCAATAAATTATTTACATCTTTCTCTTTCTCCTTAAGGTGGTAAAAAGCCATAAAGTTTCATGAAACAAAACACGATATGCTCTGTCACCATGTCACCATGGCATAACAAATAATCTGAGGTATGACAATGCAAGAAAGAAACAACGCTCGCTCTAACTAGAAAGTATATATGCTGACAGTGGGATAACCTTGCCCCCTACTAGTTGCCCATACATACCCTGGATGGCCCGTGTTCCCCTGAGTGGGATAACCTCGACCACTACTAGTTGCCCATACATACCCTGGATGGCCCGTGTTCCCGAGTGGGATAACCTCGACCACTACTAGTTGCCCATACATACCCTGGATGGCCCGTGTTCCCCTGAGTGGGATAACCTCGCCACCTACTAGTTGCCCATAGATACCCTGGATGGCCCGTGTTCCCCTGAGTGGGATAACCTCGCCACCTACTAGTTGCCCATACATACCCTGGATGGCCCGTGTTCCCCTGAGTGGGATAACCTTGCCACCTACTAGTTGCTCATACATACCCTGGATGGCCCGTGTTCCCCTGAGTGGGATAACCTCGCAACCTACTAGTTGCCCATGCATACACTGGATGGCCCATGTTCCCCTGAGTGGGATAACCTCGCCACCTACTAGTTGCCCATACATACCCTGTATGGCCCGTGTTCCCCTGAGTGGGATAACCTCGACCACTACTAGTTGCCCATACATACCCTGGATGGCCCGTGTTCCCCTGAGTGGGATAACCTCGCCACCTACTAGTTGCCCATACATACCCTGGATGGCCCGTGTTCCCCTGAGTGGGATAACCTTGCCACCTACTAGTTGCCCATACATACCCTGGATGGCCCGTGTTCCCCCGAGTGGGATAACCTCGACCACTACTAGTTGCCCATACATACCCTGGATGGCCCGTGTTCCCCTGAGTGGGATAACCTCGACCACTACTAGTTGCCCATACATACCCTGGATGGCCCGTGTTCCCCTGAGTGGGATAACCTCGACCACTACTAGTTGCCCATACATAGCCTGGATGGCCCGTGTTCCCCTGAGTGGGATAACCTCGCCACCTACTAGTTGCCCATGCATACCCTGGATGGCCTGTGTTCCCCTGAGTGGGATAACCTCAACCACTACTAGTTGCCCATACATACCCTGGATGGCCCGTGTTCCCCTGAGTGGGATAACCCCGCCACCTACTAGTTGCCCATACATACCCTGGATGGCCCGTGTTCCCCTGAGTGAGATAACCCCGCCACCTACTAGTTGCCCATACATACCCTGGATGGCCCGTGTTCCCCTGAGTGGGATAACCTCGCCACCTACTAGTTGCCCATACATACCCTGGATGGCCCGTGTTCCCCTGAGCTGTGCCACTGGCCGGACGACAGACGCTCCACATGGTCTGGATGAAGCACACACAGGGACGCCAGGGCCAGCCACATCTGTAGTGGACACAGGACACTTGTACTGTCACACATCACTCATTGACATGGACAGACACGTCACCGCATTGACACACACATCGTACTGATAAACTTTATTTTGGTATCACTTTGTTGATATGTGGTGCATTCATACAGTCTCCGTACTTCATGCACAAACACATTTCAAATATCATACGTACCCAAACTGATAATTATAAAGCTGGTAGATACAATATATGCATTGTTGAGAAGCATACTATTACATAAGTGCTGAATGAAGTTGTAGATGGCATTTTCCTTGTAATGGTAAAAAATAACGAAGTCCAGTTTATAAAACGTTACAAAGTGTGCTGTATATTTTAACACCCCATAAAAAATAAAACAAAAATTTACACATGTTTATACTAATTTCCAAGCAAACATTTTGTATATTGAGAGGAAATTAAATGCCATACTCCTGCAACCATTCACCCCTCCACAATGGTAGTGGTGAGTACTGGGTACTTACTGGGGGCACTGTCTACTCACTGGGGGTACTTGGTACTTACTGGGGGCACTGTCTACTCACTGGGGGTACTGGGTACTTACTGGGGGTACTGGGTACTTACTGGGGACACTGTCTACTCACTGGGGGTACTTGGTACTTACTGGGGGCACTGTCTACTCACTGGGGGTACTGGGTACTTACTGGGGGCACTGTCTACTCACTGGGGGTACTGGGTACTTACTGGGGGCACTGTCTACTCACTGGGGGTACTGGGTACGTACTGTGGGTGTCTTGATGAACTCTGATGGAGACTGCAGTGACCCGTCCAGTCTGGTCAGTGCCAAGATGGACTCAGCTACGGCACCCTTGGTCACCTCCGCCCACGCCTCGGACAACGCTCCCTGGATACACAACAGAACTTCTACTCAACACACTAACAAGATTGTGTGTGTGTGTGTGTGTGTGTGTGTGTGTGTGTGTGTGTGTGTGTGTGTGTGTGTGTGTGTGTGTGTGTGTGTGTGTGTGTGTGTGTGTGTGTGTGTGTGTGTGTGTGTGTGTGTGTGTGTGTGTGTGTGTGTGTGTGTGTGTGTGTGTGTGTGTGTGTGTGTGTGTGTGTGTGTGCGAGTGCATGCATAGTGTGTGTACAATTGTTTGTGCATGCATTGTGCATGTATATTGTGTTGTGTGTGATGTGTAAGAGTTCACATACGGTACTGGTAATTTGTCATTGGACCATCTGGTATTTCTGGCATACTCTGTTGGACACCACCAAACACTGAGCATCAGAAATGACTGAAATTGTCAACACGTGTTGTTTCTGTGTCACAGATATGGAATATTGTTTTTATATATGTGTTACGTGATTAGTCAGCTGTTAATTAATTAACAAATAATGAAAAATTAATAAAATATTAATTAAAAATTAAACGGGAGTGCCTAACACCGGCATAAATCAACACACTACTAAACTAGCATCCTGTTTTAGTTGTATGTCAATTTAAACCAGTCTTGGGCACTCCAGTTTAATTTCTGAAAAATATTTTAAACGATATTCATATCTATGGCACATATAAAACATAATATGTTGACAATTTCAATCATTTCTGATGTTCAGTTAGAGAATATGGCTGAAATATTAGATAGTCCAATGGCTCTCATGCATGCATAGGTGGGTGCAGATTTTTGTGTTTGCATGCATGCATCTATATATATGCATGCATGTTTGAAAACATCGTAGTAACTCGTCAAGTGGAAGATACTATATAAAACAGAAAGGTTCACCCCCCCTTCCATGTATTTAACCCCACTCCCTAACCCTGTGAGCCTGTGTAGTGACCCTGTGTTGTGAACCTGTGTAGTTACCCTGTGAAGTGACCCTGTGTAGTGACCCTGTGAAGTGACCCTGTGTAGTGACCCTGTAATGTGAGTTTGTGTAGTGACCCTGTATTGTGAGCCTGTGTAGTTACCCTGTGAAGTGACCCTGTGTAGTGACCCTGTGAAGTGACCCTGTGAAGTGACCCTGTGTAGTGACCCTGTGTAGTGACCCTGTGTTGTGAGCCTGTGTAGTGACCCTGTGAAGTGACCCTGTGTAGTGACCAGTGCCTACTCACTGAAGCAAGGTCCTTGAGCAGAGAGACACAGGTGTCTGCCAACTGACTGGATGTCCTTCCCTGCAGCCACCACCGTCCACCCAGGTCACTGCGGTCAACAGACAGAGACAGGTCACCAATACTGCATACAAGCTTGAAGGCCATATCTTAAGAACAATAACACTACAGTAACACTAATGTAACACTAATGTAACACTATAGTAACACTATAGTAACACTATAACACTAATGTAACACTATTGCAACACTATAGTAACACTATTGTAACAATATCGTAACATTACTGTAACACTATTGTCACACTACTGTAACCCTATTGTAACACGTTTGTAACACTATCTGCCCAAAGTACCCACTGCATGAGAGCATTCCCAGTTACAAACAGTATTTACAGTTTTATTGGATGCCACACTTTGTATGCTTAGCAGACAGTAATAGTGGTGCTCTACACGCAACATATCATGATTCACTTATGATATCACTTTCAAGGCCCCGGTGTGTTTATGCTGGAAGCAGCAAGACGAGAGAACAATGAGGAGTTGTTACTGGAATAAGTCTTCATGGAGGTGGGTGTTTCCACCAAGATGGTGTTGCACCACATGAAGACAGAGAAATGGAATAGGTGCTGTGAAGACAAACAATAAATATTGAAAAATCATCTGTATTGCATTGTCAATTAAGAATTTATTGAATGACCAGAAAATTAGTGTTTCATTGAGAAAACATGCAATGAAACAAAAACAATTCCTCAAGTATTTAACCACATACTTTAATTTTATATATATATATATATATATATATATATATATATATATATATATATATATATATATATAATATATATATATATATATATATATATATATATATATATATATATATATATAATATATATATATATATATATATATATATATATATATATATATATATATATATATATACACATATATGTTGTGTCAGTTAGTCACACAAGTCCATTTTCCTATGGAAATAATTACTTAATTGAAAATACTTTACAAGTTTTTTGTGGAACAGGCAGACAAATCAAACATACAATATGAACAACACCGAGATGACATGATGAATATCTAAAAAAAATCAAGCATAAAGAGAATGTAGAATGCAAAAAGAATTAGTTGCCATCAGAACTATCATGTTGCTGTTATATTTAAACTGTGTGTAGCAGTATATGTAGTGCAAAACATTGCTTCTAGACGTCAACGTTCATTAGAAACTCTTTTCCAAAATCCCTCAAAATCTGAATCACTGGAGTGCGACATGACAACGTTTGTAATTACAATCAAACTACAAAGACACACCATTTCTATCCCGTTGTGCATTAATACTGCTTTTCAATCAAATAGACTGCTCAAAAGTTACCATTCAATAATCATAGACTTCGCCAAAGTGTGCATGTTTTTAAAATTGCCATTACATAGGGTAAATAAAATTATATCATAGTATTTTTTCTGAGGTTACATATTTTCATGATTTCACATCTTTCTTCCTGATCGTAGCCATCAGAACTATCATGTTGCTGTTATATTTAAACTGTGCAGCAGTATATGTAGTGCAAAACATTGCTTCTAGACGTCAACGTTCATTAGAAACTCTTTTCCAAAATCCCTCAAAATCTGAATCACTGGAGTGCGACATGACGTTTGTAATTACAATCAAACTACAAAGACACACCATTTCTATCCCGTTGTGCATTAATACTGCTTTTCAATCAAATAGACTGCTCAAAAGTTACCTTTCAATAATCATAGACTTCGCCAAAGTGTGCATGTTTTTAAAATTGCCAAGTATCAGTCATGTTGTTACACCGCAGAAAATAATGATGTTTAATCTTATTGGATGAAATTACTTTTACTCTGTAGGTGACCTAGTTTAAAAGAGGTCTGTCATCCGGTTGGTGTCAGCATCTTTGAACACCAAACCAGGATGCGTCTGTTACTTTTTAGTCATAGAAATCGCCAGTGTTTCTAACTCTTGACACATGCTAATCAAACTTCACTTGTTGTCGTTATTTGGTGACACTGTTCCACAGTATGCAGTTGAAATGTGACCCAACTGATGGGTTGATTCAGGCGTTCTGACCACGAGAGGGTTAAAAAAGATTTTGTTAATCACTTTATTACATGACGAATGTTTCAGAGAACGGACTACAAATTAGTAATTTTTTAGTTGTCCTGGCTGCAAATGTCCCACGGACAACCAGGACGAACAATTCCGGCAGCTAATTCACTTGTCTCGAGCTAACGGACAAGCGGAATTTCGAGCCCTGAACATGAATAATCATGATAAGCCAATGGCTTCCTTGTCCACACAGGGGCAACAAGGATAATAATAATAATTAGGGGCAGTGTCAAAAAGAGCGACTGAAAAAAAACGGGAAACAAAAGAATCGTCACCAATCTCTGACAATTTACCTCGGTACAGAGTCGCTCAAGCGGAACGTCGACATGCCTTTCTGGCCAACATGACCTTTGACCTTCATTTGCACAATCAGGGCCTTCGTGATGCAAGCGAGGAAGACATCAAGGATGCCGAGGCGGCTGGGATCGAATGTGGCGTCGGTAGCGTTCTTCTCGGCGTTTGCGAGAATGCTGAAATCTTTCGGCGGAAGTACGGGAACATCCATAACACTGGCGAGGGTTTGGGGCGAAACGTCGGGCAGAACACGGCGCAGTAGTGCTGTCACCTGGTGGTGGATAATATTGGCAAATATTTGAAACTGCACATCAGTTCAGAGCATTACAGAAATCATTTTGTTGCAGGTTTTAGAAACATTCCTTGAGTATTATTGAAGATGCATAGAAGCTGGGTCAGTAAAGTTGTTTTGGGAAAATGGCTGATTGAAAAAGGACATCTGTGTTGATTGCTACACCAGCATAATGTAATAAATCTATTTTAAATAAATGGAAACTAATACAAAAATAAATTACATACAATGAAGACAGCATACCAAAGTATCAAAAACCACACTCAACTCAAAAACCGCACGGGATCTCATCTTAACTATAAACACTTGGAGAGCAACATCATATGTAGTGCTTTGAAGCTTTGGCAATTTTGTTCATCCCACATTGCTACAGTTCACTCAGCTGTATAAATGAGTACTTGGCTACAGACAGAGGTGGATATGTGAACGAATAGTCTTCGCGCAGTAATTGCAGCATGGCTGAATGCTTCCCAGAGAAGTCAAAATGGCGTTGGAATGAACAGGTCTGCCAGTGGGTGAAGTGTAAAGCACTTTGAACAGTCCCAAGGATATTTTCAAATGGATACCATGCTATGTAAGTGCGTACCTTTACCTTTAGTGCTAGATAGTGCCTTGCTCATGGCGTTTTGCTCCTTTATTGGAGCTAGTTTTGGCAGCAGCTAATTCAGTGTCCATCCTATACACAATTAGCGCAGTGGGTGTTAGTTTGTGAGTCCTCAAAAGGTTACACATTTACTCACTGTGAGCAAACTTTTATTCCCACTTGCATAGACACCAGATAGGAAGGGACCAATGGCTTTTAGTGTCTTTTCGAAAAGACACAGTCAATGTGGGGGTTAACAAAATTGCCCAAGTTTCTAAACGGCAACAGGTAGACTTGATCCCTGGTCTTCTCGGTTGAGTCTGGCGCCCTAACTTCCATGCCACTGCGCCCCACGGGGGTGGTACGAACCTGCCTCTGTACCCTGGGGGAGGCCGTGTGTAGCAGGGTCAACAAGTCCTGGAGCAGACTGAGTTGCTGAGCCAGATACTTGCGTCCGACACCAGAGCCACTCAGGGCCAACACCATGGAGAGCAACTCAAAACAGTAGGCATCGGAACTCCTGCAACAAAACATATAAAAGAAATTAGACATTTGTAATAAACTGTATATATTCTAGTGTAAACCAAAAGTCATTTATGAGCTAAGCAATACAAGTCCAGTGTAACTGTTAGAGAGAATTGAAATAGGCCAAATGATAACATTTATTATTGGAAAGTTGACTGCTTATCCTGCAGCCACTTCGGGAACAATGATAATAGGAAATGCAAAACAATGCAAACCAGATACGATACGATACTAAATCCTTGATACAGCCTCGTCCGAAACTTTAAGCGTACAGTATGCTAACTTCTGAAATACTATCAAGGATTTACAAGTGAACTACAAACCTGGCTTTCTCTTTCGTTTCTGTTTCCTTCCTAGGTGTCAGCACTGTAGCAAGCCATTCGTCCTTCACCTGAGTCGTCTCTTTCCTGATCGCATGAACGATGTGTGTACATACCTGGAACATGGCAGTATAAGATTATACATCAAATCACCTAATCATGTCTGTAATGTAACTGTATAAAACAACCAAGTGTAAAATGTAGTATGTGCGTGCTGCCCAATGTCCTCCTGTTGCCTGGTCATTGTTTGAGTCTGATGTGCCAGCCTTGGGTCTAAAGAGGATACACTAAACACTGGCCATTTACCAAGTCATCATCAATATTCTGGTTAAAACACATGGAAAACACAATTACATATTTGTCTAGTTCTTTTTCTAGTTTTAATCTAGCTTTAATTAATTAATTAATTATCTGAAAACATCAATGTAAGAAATAAATTAAATTGTGTATTTTCTGATCACAGTAGACAAGGGCGCTGACTTCGAGCAGTTTTGTGTTCTGAAGAGCCACCTGGCTACGAAGTTGTTCTGAAGAGCCACCTGGCTACAAAGTTGTTCTGAAGAGCCACCTGGCTACAAAGTTGTTCTGAAGAGCCACCTGGCTACGAAGTTGCTACAGGTCGATGTAATTCAAAGTTTCATGTACATATGTAATGGGACAAGGGGGGATTTAGATCAAATGACTGTCAAATTTGTGAAGTGCCATACATTGATGTTTTGATAACATCCCTTATTCAACAAGCTTTTACAGTGCCATGAATAAATCATTCAAAGACATCATACTTTTACTGCATGACATTTGTGCATATTTATATATTTTTTATTCTTTCTACATGTACTTTTAATGTACAACATATTTTTACTTGCATTGTATGTATATATGTCGACTTTTGTCTGAAATAAAACATTATCATTATAAAATAATATGAACAGTGAACATGATAATTATAATAGACAAAAAGACTAACTGCACAAAATAATATAAATGACTTGTTCATCACAGGAAGACAAGAGATGGATTGGCCACGTCTTGTAACAGCCAAAACAATCTTGAGGTGGACCCCCGAAAAAAAACCGAAAATGACCAAAGACAACATGGAGAAGAACTGTGCAAAGAACTAGGGAAATTACTGAAAATGCACCTCAGCTTGGGCCAGGCTCCAAACTAGCTGCAGACCAACAGAAATGGAGATGTCTTGTTCCTGCCTTATATGGCAGTAAGCTCAAAGAGGAATAAGTAACAGCCATACATCAATGCTTTAAGATCTTACCTTAATAAAAAATCTTTTACATAGTGCAGGGTTTTTGTTAAGAGCCGGGACCCAGGTAATTTACCCGGCTGTGGCAGTCAATAATACCCGGCTATTGTAGAGGTAGGACGATTTTTATTATCCCTTGCATCGGCTAACGACCGAACTGCTTTTGCATTAATCATTGCAGCTTCGACGTCCCACAGACAGGTCAGTGATCTTTGATGATCACAACATGTGGCAGCAAAACAACGAATGTCATTTTGCGTTAATAAACGGCAGTATTAAATCATTCGCACAGATATTTTACATGTCGCCAAAGCATATTTACTTCCCACAATTCATAGCATTGCGTTGCGTTGGCCTAGCGGAGCTAGTTCAGCAAAATAAGATGTCTAAGACTTTTCTAACAATTTGTCTGCAATGATGAAATAATTGTTAGTGATTTAGAATATCGATGTCTTAGGCAAAAGTTTCTTCTGATTTTTTTGTGAAAACGACATTATATTACATATAGCGACTGGCTCAGCAGAACGATTGTTGCCTATATTACTGTACTGTTTATGACATTGATTATTTGGTGATTTTTGTGAAGTTTGGACACATGACCATTTCCAATGTTCATGTCAACAAGGTACTATTAGTAACCTTTGTTATTTGTTGCTGTGCGATAACTCATAATATTTTCATTAATTTGTTACACAGTCATGAACACGGGCATTATTGGCCTATTTGGGAGAAAAAGGCGATTACACAAAACAGTAATTTTCTATTGCCATATAAACTAAACTCCTGAAATTTTAAGGTACAATGACATTATATATAAGTTCCTGGTGTATCCAGTGGTCTGTGATACGTAGTGACTCAGCCACAGGCTGAACATGATACGTGGTCCCTGCTTTGGGGTTTATGGTCCCTGCTATAGCCACACTTAACAAAAACCCTGTGCCATGAACAGACCATTCAAAGGCACTGTACAATATATAGTAGTGAAAGTGATAATTATAACACACACACAGGAATGATGTCAAAAGATCAATGTACGATACTACACAAAACAACGTCATTTAACCACAGACCCCCCTTGCCTGCTACATGAAACTTTGAATTACACCAACCCATGTCCAACTTTATCAACTTGGTATTCGCCCCGTGTAAGTTCAGCCGTCATAGCAGAACACTGCATTTGGGAAAACACATCAGTGTAGGACGCTAAATGAAACTCCCACCCACCCTCCCTTGAAACCATTTTTGAGCAGTCTTACATCGATGCTTTGACATCAACCCTTCTAAAGACAGAAGGATATTTAGAAATTGAATCGCCACTCGCCTGTTTCTGGAGATGTGTCAACTTGCTGCGACTGAACAGTATCCCCACCATGTGTTCCCGCAGGTCTACGTCATCCCCCTTCTCCGCTCCCTCCTTCCCCTCGCTGCCCACTCTGTCCAGGGCCTCCTCCATGATCAGTCGTCCAAACACCTGACATACAAGTCAACAGGTTCAGCTCATACAAATAAAGTGAATCTCACAAAGGCATCACTAAACATCAAGAGCAGCACCATAAAATCACTCAAGCATGTCTGATTATAATCAAGGCAGTCAAATTCACTACCTCGACAAAAGATCTACCATTTGTGATCTTACCGGATATAGATGAAGAACAAACAAGTCTGAAACACATTTTGGAATATAGTACAAATGGGACACATTGTTGCAAACATACAGCATTTTTTTACTTTATCGGACGAAAATGTAAGCAACTATTCGTAACAATCACCCCAGGAAAGTTAACAATTCACAGTTGATGGCTATACAATTAATGCATTGTATCTCGCCATACAGTTTCTGATCACGCTATATCAATTTTGTGCATCTTTTCACTAGTCATTTTGCTGTTGTTTGATAATCGTAAGTATTTTGAACTAAAACAACTTTTCTAACAATTTCTTTCCACTCAAATGATGAAATAATTGATCTTTTGGTGCACAGATTTGTTTTTAGCTTTTTGTCAAATTGGTATATTCTATTAAGTATAGCAACAATGGCCCCGACGAGTATATTTTCTTCTCCATACTATATCATGAATTTACAATAAAACCGATCAGACTTTGTACTTTTAAAATACTAATTTCAGAAGCAGCTGGGAACCCTTCATACGATTTTCAGAGGGTTTAACATTTGTAGCAAACGTTACATTTATGTAAGGCACTGTTAAAACACGTCAACCATGTCATCAGCACTCATAACACCCACAGTGTCAGCACCCACCTGAGACGTCAGCAATTATAACACCCACACCATCAGCACCCACCTAAGACGTCAGCAATCATAACACCCACACCGTCAGCACCCACCTGAGACGTCAGCAATCATAACACCCACACCGTCAGCACCCACCTGAGACGTCAGCAGTCGGAACACCTTCAGCGTCTCCGACTCACAGTTCTTCTGCTGCATCACCAGGGGGCTCTGCTGTTGGCCAACGAGCATGGAAGCGCCCTCTATATTTCCAAGCAGCTTGATCTGTCGTAGTCGTAGACTGTGATCTGGACCTTTCACCTCCACCTTCATCACGGTTGTGTTAGGGTCGGGCAGAGCAGCGAAAATCCAGCCAGTGTGGCGAGACTCGATGTCCATCTGGTGGAGAAAACCAAGAACCAGTGAGTGAACTGATGCGGCATCTTTTAATTTAACTTATCCATAACATCTTAGGTAAAATAATTATATCTAACTATATTGAGAGGTCTTACTTATAACGTTTAATTACATATACACTGTATATTTATTTAGTTTACCTTTAAATTATTTTTAATACAGATTTCTATATGTATAATTTATATATATTTATTTATTTCATGCATCTAATGTAAACCACACTGAGTTTTCAAGGAGTGCTCTATATAAAATAAATATATTATTATCTGACGTAGATAAAAAACAGTGCCCAAAAACGGGGGTATGTTGTCAAATGATAGAAACTTATACGAACTGAAATTGTTAATTGTCATTTCTCATAACCATGAGATCCAGGACAACACTAGTTCTTTCAAGACAGTGTACAGAATTACAGTGGATGTATAACTTAAGCCACTGTGACAGGCAAATATTTTACAGGCAGTTCTGGGATAAGCAGCTCTATGATAGGCAACTATATACAGTCGAGCCTCGTTATAACGTGGTGGTTGGGGTCCATGATTTCAGACCGCGCTGTAAGCGAGGCGCGTTAGGTGTTCTCAAATCTGCCACCAGGGAACTGCTAAACAACAGCGATCGCCGCCCATGGCACCAAGTCCAAGAACGCTGTCGAAGCCCTGTGTGCTTGCAGCACTGTCTTATATGCCAATATGCAGTTTATGGAACTTATTAAACGAGTATACTAGCGTCAACGTGTATTATTTTTAAATGTCACACCCTGTTGATTCTTGAACTGAATAAAACATGTACGTATACCATTTTGGAATAGATCTTCTACCAATATATGCCTATGAATCAAACATAATAACCTGGATCCGAGTAGCCGAAAACTTATATGATTTGACAAATGTAGTACACAAGCTGATAAAACACAGAAAATGACAATAAGTAGAATTAATAATTGTTTCACTTTGTCTTTCAACCGATCTCGACTGAAGCATAAAATTATTATGCACCACTTAACATCGATTCATCGTTTCATATGCGGATGACGAATTCGTATTTTTGGGTACTGGTAGAGCCTTGGGTTAGGCTTAGGAATTTGGCATATTGGTTTCGCGTCGCGAAAACGATTAAATTTACGATGTAATGGAACCATGTCATTTCACCCAAGTACAGTCGAGCCTTGTTATAACGTGGTGGTTGGGGTCCACGATTTCAGATCGCGCTGTAAGCGAGGTGCATTAGGTGTTCTCAAATCTGCCACCAGGGAGCTACTAAACAACAGCGATTGCCGTCCGTGGCACCAAATCCAACAACGCTGTCGAAGCCCTGTGTGTTTGCAGCACTGTCTTATACGCCAATATGCAGTTTATGGAACTTATTAAACAAGTATACTAGCGTCAACGTGTATTATTTTTAAATGTCACACCCTGTTGATTCTTGAACTGAATAAAACATGTACATATACCATTTTGGAATAGACCTTCTACCAATATATGCCTACGAATCAAAAATAATAACCTGGATCCGAGTAGCCGAAAACTTATATGATTTGACAAATGTAGTACATAAGCTGATAAAACACAGAAAATGACAATAAGTAGAATTAATAATTGTTTCACTTTGTCTTTCAACTGATCTCGACCGAAGCATAAAATTATTATGCACCACTTAACATCAATTCATCGTTTCATATGCGGATGACGAATTCATATTTTTGGGTACTGGTAGAGCCTTGGGTTAGGCTTAGGAATTTGGCATATTGGTTTCGCATTGCGAAAACGATTAAATTTACGATGTAATGGAACCATGTCATTTCACCCAAGTACAGTCGAGCCTTGTTATAACGTGGTGGTTGGGGTTCACGATTTCAGATCGCGCTGTAAGCGAGGTGCATTAGGTGTTCTCAAATCTGCCACCAGGGAGCTACTAAACAACAGCGATTGCCGTCCGTGGCACCAAATCCAACAACGCTGTCGAAGCCCTGTGTGCTTGCAGCACTGTCTTATACGCCAATATGCAGTTTATGGAACTTATTAAACAAGTATACTAGCGTCAACGTGTATTATTTTTAAATGTCACACCCTGTTGATTCTTGAACTGAATAAAACATGTACATATACCATTTTGGAATAGACCTTCTACCAATATATGCCTACGAATCAAAAATAATAACCTGGATCCGAGTAGCCGAAAACTTATATGATTTGACAAACGTAGTACATAAGCTGATAAAACACAGAAAATGACAATAAGTAGAATTAATAATTGTTTCACTTTGTCTTTCAACTGATCTCGACCGAAGCATAAAATTATTATGCACCACTTAACATCGATTCATCGTTTCATATGCGGATGACGAATTCGTATTTTTGGGTACTGGTAGAGCCTTGGGTTAGGCTTAGGAATTTGGCATATTGGTTTCGCATTGCGAAAACGATTAAATTTACGATGTAATGGAACCATGTCATTTCACCCAAGTACAGTCGAGCCTTGTTATAACGTGGTGGTTGGGGTCCACGATTTCAGATCGCGCTGTAAGCGAGGTGCATTAGGTGTTCTCAAATCTGCCACCAGGGAGCTACTAAACAACAGCGATTGCCGTCCGTGGCACCAAATCCAAGAACGCTGTCGAAGCCCTGTGTGTTTGCAGCACTGTCTTATACGCCAATATGCAGTTTATGGAACTTATTAAACAAGTATACTAGCGTCAACGTGTATTATTTTTAAATGTCACACCCTGTTGATTCTTGAACTGAATAAAACATGTACATATACCATTTTGGAATAGACCTTCTACCAATATATGCCTACGAATCAAAAATAATAACCTGGATCCGAGTAGCCGAAAACTTATATGATTTGACAAACGTAGTACATAAGCTGATAAAACACAGAAAATGACAATAAGTAGAATTAATAATTGTTTCACTTTGTCTTTCAACTGATCTCGACCGAAGCATAAAATTATTATGCACCACTTAACATCGATTCATCGTTTCATATGCGGATGACGAATTCGTATTTTTGGGTACTGGTAGAGCCTTGGGTTAGGCTTAGGAATTTGGCATATTGGTTTCGCATTGCGAAAACGATTAAATTTACGATGTAATGGAACCATGTCATTTCACCCAAGTACAGTCGAGCCTTGTTATAACGTGGTGGTTGGGGTCCACGATTTCAGAACGCGCTGTAAGCGAGGCACGTTAGGTGTTCTCAAATCTGCCACCAGGGAGCTACCAAATCCAAGAACGCTGTCGAAGCCCTGTGTGCTTGCAGCACTGTCTTATACGCCAATATGCAGTTTATGGAACTTATTAAAAGAGTATACTAGCATCAACGTGCATTATTTTTAAATGTCACGCCCTGTTGATTCTTGAACTGAATAAAACACATACGTATACCGTTATGGAATAGATCTACTACCAATATGCTTATGAATCGAAAGTAATAACCTGGATCTGAGTAGCCGAAAACATATGATTTGACAAACGTAGTATGTAAGTTGATAAAACACAGAAAATTACAATAAATAGAATTAATAATTGTTTCACTTCGTCTTTCAACCGATCTCGACCGAAGCATAAAATTATTATGCACCACTTAACATCGATTCATCGTTTCATATGCGGATGACGAATTCGTATTTTCGCGTACCGGTAGTGCCTTGTTAGTTATTTGGCATGTTGGTTTCGCGTTGCGAAAACAATTAAATTTACGATGTAATGAAACCATGTCATTTCACCCAAGTGTTATGTTGGTATTGCATACTAAATGCATTTAAAACTGTTTATCTGATTCTTATGCAAGGCACATTTGTGAATCTCGATTGCAATTTATAAACCGTCGAAGCGAAGCCAGAGACAGCGATTGACGTCGGCGGCAGCGCAAAACAAACAACACGTTGATACTAGTTCATTGACATTGTTCGCCTAATGTTTCTTGAGAATTGTCAAAGCAATTCTACGTAGGTTCAAGCAGGCCCATTGGCATTTTCCCCTGGCGTAACAAAGGCCTTAACACACAAAGTGCAGACTTTCATTAACAGATGCTTGAGGGCCACCCTTCACATCAAATGGCAGGACAAAATCGCAAACGAAGAAACCTGGAGAAGTGCGAAAACCAACATCCAGCGTGGTACGCCATGCTCTAAAATGGAACCCACAAGGGAAACGGAAGAGAGGATGACCCCACTCCACCTGGAGAAGGTCTGTGGAGACTGAAGGGCGGACATTGGGACACTCTTGGGGTCAGCTAGAAGTTATGTCCCATGTCCCAAGGGCCAAGTGGAGGAAGCTTGTGGTAGACTTATGTTCCACACGGAGTACAAGGATATAAGTCAAGTCTGTCTTCCTTGTGGACTGTTACCTTGTCGTGGTAAGGAGGCTTGTGTACCCCTATGACCCTCTGAGCTATACCGGTGGGAGGCAACTCCTGGCAGGTCCAACCATACCGGGCAGGTCTGGGGCGAGTGGTCAGACAAAGCACAGTCCAGCCACATCTCTTGATCATGGAGCCCGGGAGGAAAATGGTCTACGACCAATGCGGAAAACTTGTGGGCACAGCGGCTTGGGCTAATCACCCACTCAGTTGTTATTGAAATCGATTACAGAAACCGAAACCATGAATACTCAACCACACCTCGATATGAGCAAAGCAGGCTGTCCTGGAAGGGTGCGAATGAATCCCTTGGGTGAAAGCCGACAGGAAGCCCAAGGGAGGAAGAGTCTGCTACAACTCAAGACAAAAATTAGAATTGGATGCTGGAATGTCAGGACACTGTACCAGGCAGGAAAACTGGCACAGCTCACCAAAGAAATGAGAAGATACAAGCTGAGCATCATTGGAGTCTGTGAAAGCAGATGGAACACCTTTGGGAAGGTTACAACTAGCTCTGGAGAAACTTACTTGTACTCTGGGAATGAGAGAGAAGAAGATGCGCACACACATGGAGTAGGGCTGCTCCTCTCAAAGGATGCAGCAAAGTCTCATCGAATGGGAACCAGTCTCGGAGAGAATCATCACAGCCAGGTTTACATCAAAAGGTCGTAACATCACCATTATACATTGCTATGCACCAACCAACTCTGCTGAATTTGAAGAGAAAGAGACCTTCTACCAACATCTACAAACAGTCACCCAAAAACTACCGAAGAGGGATATCCAAGTTGTTATGGGGGATATGAATGCCAAGATTGGAAAGGATAATGACAATTGGAAAGGCACAATGGGGAAAGAAGGTCTGGGACAGATGAATGAGAACGGTCTCCTGTTTGCAGATTTCTGTACTCTCAATGAACTGATAATTGGAGGAACTCTCTTTCCACACAAGCCTACACACAAAGCCACATGGTTATCCCCAGATCTACAGACGGAAAACCAAATTGACCACATAGCAATCACCAAGAAATGGAGGAGAGTGCTTCTAGACGTCAGAGTGAAAAGAGGAGCTGACATTAACTCCGACCACCACCTCCTTGTGGGTGAATTTAGGATGAAGCTAGCAGCAAAGAAGAAGACGGATAACAAGGTACAAAGAAGGTTTGAGATAAAACTTCAAAATACTAAAATACGACAGGAACTGGGAATCACACTACGGAACAGGTTCCAAGCATTGGAAGAGGGAAAAAACATTGATGAAAAGTGGACAAGATGCAAGAATGCAATTACAGACACCTGTGAACAAGTCCTAGGCTGCTGGGAAGGAAGGAAGGACTGGATTACAGACGACACCTTGGAAGCTATTGAGGCAAGGAGGGAGACTAAAATGAAACTCAACAAGGAAGCAGATGACACAAGGAAAAAAAAACTGCAGCAGGAATACCAGGAAAGAAACAAAACAGTTAAAAAGAAGACAAAGAGGGACAAGAAAACATATGTGATGCCACACGCCAAAACCAGGCTCTTCTCGACAATTTTACAAAACCATTTTATTACAGATTCAAATAGAGGAGATACACAGCTTAAAAATGACACCAACATGAAGAGTGTACCTTACTCATGGGCCAAGATATTACACTTTTAGTGTACACATTCTTGGAATAATAGTTTTGAGAAAATCAGCTTTAAAAACTGCATTGAAAAATTGCTTCTCCCATAGCAACCATGCACTTATAATGCTCCAAATGGAATGAAATTTTGTATGTTCCTCCAGTAGGTGTGTATAAATTAGATGCAGAAGTATAAAGTGGAAAAACCTATTATTTATTGAATGCCACCTCATTTACTACCAGGTTTGGTATTCCCGGAGACTACCGCGAGCACTGGGTGCCGAACCACTAAAGTAAATCCCTGAAATATCTTAAAATAAAACATTATTTACACATTACATATATAATAACACTACACAATGTCAGTTTCCCCAATTTGGAAAGTAAGCTCCCGCTGGCGCTGAGCCAACCAGTGCAGGCTCAATGTGGTCTTCCCCTGCCCCTGCCGAGGCGACTTCCACGGGCTCGACGCGGCCTTCGAAGTAATCTTCAATCACTGCAGCTAAATTGCTGTCCTCGAGATTGCACCCCCTCGCACGATCCAACTCGGTAGCTAAATAAGCTTCTTTCGATGCCATAGTGCAATTCATTAACGAATCGAAGACGAAAACAGCAGGCGAAACTGGCGAACAAAGACGAAAGGAATGTGTAAACAAGCCGACTGCGCATGCGCGCTTACGCTTTCGACCAATCAGCGAGCGTTTCGCAACTTCCATAGCAACAACAGCACTTTGTTGCTGGATAAAGTATGTATAATAGGAGCTGTTCTATTGGTCTAGAGTAAGAGATTCCCAATCACACGTGTAGTTTACGTCATAAGCTTTCCAGCCATGTATAACATGTGGGGTTTCCCACTTGTAAGCGAGCGAAGACAGTCGATCAAAAGCGCGTAAACATGGCTTTGTTTCAGACTTCTCAACCGCGACGCTAATCAGGGGCCTCAATAAAGTGCTAAATATTACTAGTTTGAACAATCTTTCAGCTTATATAAATGGATTTATGGAAAGCTGGATAATTTCGTTGTTCGATTCCGTCGTTAACCGATTTTCGACAATTCGAACGGGCACCATGCATTTTAGGCTCCTGCGCCGAACAAAATTTAGCGAGAAGCGCCTGGTTTTGGTGTGGCGCATCACATATGTCGAAAAACTAGCAAACGAGGCTGAGATCGCAGCTAGGCAAAACAACTCCAGAGAGTTATACAAGATCACCAGACAGCTAGCAGGGAAGAACAAGAGCACTAGTCAGAACCCTACGCCCCCCCCATCAGGGACAAACAGGGAAACCTTCTCACTAAGGAATCTTTACATTTACAACGCTGGAAAGAATATTTCCAAGATATCTTGAATAGGCCTCCACCAGATTCAATCCCAGACATTGAGGAAACAAATGAAGACCTTAACATTAATTGTGGTAGGATATCCAAAGAGGAGATCAAGAGAGCCATCAAAAAGCTGAAGCTAGGCAAAGCACCTGGAATTGACAATACACCATCTGATGTCTTAAAAGCTGATATTGGGGCCACCACAGACATTTTATACAGCGTGCTAAATGAGATCTGGGATAAAGAGGAAATACCAACTGAATGGAAGAAAGGCAACCTCAGTGAATGTAAGAACTGGAGAGGGATCATGCTTCTATCAGTGCCCAGTAAAATTCTCTGCCGTATCATCCTGGATAGGAAACAAGAAACAGTTGACAAGAAGCTAAGAAAGGAACAAGCTGGCTTTAGAAAGGATAAATCCTGCACAGATCACATTGCTACACTCAGGATTATCGTTGAACAATGCATTGAATGGCAGAGCTCCCTTTACATAAACTTTGTGGACTTCGAAAAAGCATTTGATAGTATAGATAGGACAGTTCTATGGAAGCTCCTGAGGCATTATGGTTTACCCACAAAATTTGTAACCCTAATAAAGAACATGTACGAAGGTTTCACTGGTCATGTCATCTTTAATGGACAAGTTTCAGAGGGCTTCCAGATTGGAACTAGAGTACGACAGGGCTGCTTGCTATCTCCGCTGCACTTTCTGATAGCCATAGACTGGACAATGAAAAGATCCACAGAACACCATTATACTGGGATCCAGTGGAACTTGTTCTCACAACTAGAAGACTTGGATTTTGCAGATGATCTAGCACTACTCTCAGAAACCCATAAACACATGCAACAAAAAACAGAAAGGCTTCAAGAAAAAAGCAGCCAACTGGGTCTTAAGATTAATGTGGGAAAGACAAAGGTGATGAAAGTCAACAGCAGATCCTCCGAACCCATCTCACTAAAAAGTGGTACTGTTGAGGAAGTACAAGACTTCATCTACCTCGGGAGCAACATCAGTACAAATGGTGGAGCTGACAAAGGTGTGGAGCTACGCATCAATAAAGCTCGCCATGCCTTCAGAACCCTACGCCCTGTATGGTTCTCTTCCCAACTATCCATAAACACTAAGATCCGCATTTTCAACACCAACGTTAAACCAGTTCTTCTCTATGGCTGTGAAACGTGGAAAACTACTCAGTCTCTCAACAACAAACTCCAAGTCTTCATCAACAGTCGCCTCCGATACATCCTTAAGGTATGGTGGCCTAACAAAATATCAAATAAAGAGCTCTGGAAGAAAACCAAACAGGAAGAAATAAGCACTACAATCAAGAGGAGAAAATGGAGCTGGATTGGCCACACACTCAGAAAAGATCCAACAAATACAACCAAACAAGCACTGGACTATAACCCACAAGGAAAGAGAAGACAAGGAAGGCCAAAAATCAACTGGAGATGCTCCACACTACAAGATCTTGATAAAGTGGGGGTCACCTGGCAAAAGGCCAAAGCTCTAGCCCAGAAGAGAGTGAGGTGGAGAAACATGGTTGACGCCCTATGCTCCTGAAGGGGCCAAGAGGATTAAGTTAAGTTAAGTTGAAGTCAAGTCTGTGATAGGACTGTGTGGCGGTTGCACTATACTGACCTGCTTGAGTTTCTTGAGGTCATCTACATTGCGACCCGTGTAGAACACCATGGACGACACCTTGTTCTGAAGACAAACCATCATCGTTTTCTCAACAGACACATTTCGTACGGACACTATTAAATTTAGTGTCACAATGTCCCGCAAAACAGTCACCGCTCAAACTAAACAATTTAATCGCGAAGAGGACTGGTGATTTATGTTAGCTTTTTATCTTTAAAGTCCCATTTTGTAATTTCTGATGGTAAATGAACTACATCAATAAAGATTTAAACAGAATGTTTAACATCATTAAGTAATCAGTGCTTGTGACAGCTAAGTTAAGAGAACGAAGGTATTTTTTATATGAAACCCCCAACTAACTCTGCATCAGTTAACCAATAAAAATCATTGTTAAGTTCCCTTCAAAGACCTTACAGGTCTGTATCTGATCTGGGTCAAGTGTGTCAAGAGGTCATACCCCAAGGTCACGCGTGTTGTCAATGTGTAGGCACAACACACTTGGCATGTGTCGATTGTTACACGTCACTGTCAGCGTCTTCGTCTTGTTGCGATCTTCGTCACCGCTCTCCCAAAATGTTTCGGTGCTGCCATCTGGTGACCAACACAATAAGGAATATGAATGGCTGACTAGCCAGGGAGCAAATTATTTAACAATTACTCGATTCTTAACAATTATAATATAACTTAAAACTTAAGACTTAAAACAGCAATGATAAAGACATTTTAAAAGATATTACGTTGATGTCACATGTTGACATCCAAAGCCCAACATAATTAACACATCTACAATACTGATGTTTGTTTAGAAAATAGCTTATAAATTTGATCACATATTTATACGACATTTAGAAAGACATATCTTGAATGATAATTATCATACACTTGTATGATAACTGCTCATGGGAAAATAATGATTAGTTTTCTGCTGCTAAAACAATTGCTTTAACCTTACCAGTGAGACTGGCTATCATGGCCTGACGGCTGGATGCTTTGATGTCGATGCCAGTCAAGTCCTTCAGAGATTCCACTCGTGGGAACACCTGCGTTGACAAACAACCATTTTTAAAACCGTGTCAGCTGCACAAAATGCAGACGAGTCAATAGAAACTGCAATATGGATCTTTATTTATTTCAACCACAGACAAACAAAATTGAAAGTTACGCCATTACGTATACTGTTGAAAGAATAAGATACCTTTGTTACGTTACCTTTGTTACGTTACCTTTGTTACAATACGTTTGCTACGATACCTTTGTGACGATACCTTTATTACAATACGTTTGCTACGATACCTTTGTGACGATACCTTTATTACAATACGTTTGCTACGATACCTTCGCTATAATATCTTTGTTACGACGTTTGCTGCAACGCTTTTGTTTCTACACTGTTGTCTCAACACTTTTGTTATGACACTTTTGCTGTGACACTTGTTGTGACAATTTAATCATGACGCTTTTGTTATCATACATTTGTTATCATCCCTATCTCTACCTCGTGGCCCACTCACCGCTGGCTTGGTGCTGGGGTCAATGAGAGGAACGCCCCAGCCCTCGTCGGACTTGGAGAGGATCTTGCTGATGTTGCTGAAGACATGACTCTTATGCAGGAACATGTGGTCAGATGACCGGAACTTGAGGCACCAACAGCGCACGGCCATTTGCTGTGGACATGGATACTGAAATCTTCACTAAAATGTATGATTGTCATCGGTTACATGATATAGCGCTAGTTGGGGGGTTTCTGCATAATTAAAATGCAAAAATTCTCTCAATTAGATCATTGTACATCATTGTACATCACTGTACATTCCCATGAAAATCATTGTACACTCCTTTTAAAAATACATTAAAATTTTTTCGTTAGTTTGTAGAATTGAGAATTTTTCATGGCATTGCCGGACAAATGTTCAAATTTATGAACCATGAATGAGCCTAATCACCAGGACACTTTACAATTAGTTTGATTGCATCAATGACTGACAGGGGGCACAGTGGCTCAGTGGTTAAAGCGCCGGACCATCAATCAAGAAGTCCAGGGTTCAAGTCCACTTGCTGCTGTTTCGAAACTTGGGCAATTTTGTTCAGCCCAATTTATCTGTCTTTCAGACGTGACACTAAAAGCTGTTGGTCCCTTCTACCTGGTGTCTATGCCAGGGGAAGTAAAAAGACCTCACGCCGGGGGTGAACGTGTAACCTGTCTTGGACTCACAGAGCTGGTGAAAACTCACTAAAAACTGGTAAAGAGCTGTTTGGAGTATAAAAATCGTAAGACATAACATATGACTAGCATCGCAGCTAGACAGCACCTGTAGAGCGCTCCCTGGTGGTAGAAACATCATGACGTCAGAGATGGTCTGTAGGAAGGTGTGGAAGGTCTGCGGGAGTGGGTGGACTGCTTCTCCAGCAACGGTGACGTCAGACAGAGGGTGGTGACACACACTGATCCCCTTGTCCTGGTAAACATATATACAGCTCAGCTCTCCTCAAGTGATTCAGCCTGTCGCGAATCAGATTCGTTAATGGTCAAATTTATAGTGCGTGAATAGTTTAAGTAATATGTGCAGTGGGTTCAATAAGAGTGCCTACTTTTGTTAAAACCATTGAAAGAATTAACTTTGTTCATTAGACAGGGAACTTGCCAAAGTGTGCTTAGCCTCATGTTACAGTATATTGAGCCAGACCACTCTTGATTTTGTTGTCGAATTTTTACCAGGTCCATGAATTTCTTATGATTTGCCTGATGATTTCACCAAAACAAAATAACCAATTTGTTAAAACGAGCTAGTATGTCACAGTTAATGCTAAACAGGTTAGTTTTTTGCAAAATGAAACTGAAACAAGTGAAAAAAATTAATTGAGGGACCCTTAACCTAACTAAAATACCACTGCATTCTGTGTTGCTAAGCAACAAGCAGGAGTGGGGAGATTTTGTGTTGCTAAGCAACAAGCAGGAGTGGGGGGTTTTAAATCATGACACAACTCCCTGTTCTTTCTCACAATGACTGCCCATAAAGTTTTACACATAGCATTGTACAGAACAATAGGGTGCATGATATGTTAGTCTATTTTCTGACCCTGTTGTTTATTGATACTTCCCAAGAAGCATTTGGATTCTGCAACATCTCGCAAAATATAAATACCAATTTATGACATACAAAAATCAACTTTAGCAGGAGTAATTCAAGAGTTAGTCGTCAAAAATCTAAATGTTACCTACCACATCAGGGTCTTTCTTCTCCTTTTTCTCTGGTACGGCAGTCTCTTCATCCACGTCGGTGGGCAACGGGGCGAGGGCGGCCACAAAGTACCACATGAGGTCATGGAGACAGGTTGACTGGGTAACACTCCGCACCAGCCAGTTGAAGGCCTGGGGACAGAAACCACTTATTTTGTCTGTCTGCTAGTTACACAGTAGCCATTAGTGTTGCCACGGTTAAAGGTCTGTAACTGAAACTGCGGGTGTCAATATGTGTTGCAGATCTCGGTTCTGCCCCCTGTCATACCTGGAACTGTCACAACACTAGGTATCAGTGATAGAGTCACACATTCTTTGTACTCTAAACTCAACTGATCTAATGTCCATTACATGAATGCATTGACTATAGAGCAATGAAGTCAACACGAATACTGTAGTTTCTTGCCTTGAAATAAAACTTGTTCACTTTTGTTGTTGCTTAATTAACCTATTTTAACTCCCTGAGTTTTCCTCTCTCCCCTCTTTCAATAGTAGACAAGTCCCAGTCTCCTGTATTGTAACAGTGGCATACCAGTACTGTAACAGTGGCAGACCTGTACTGTAACAGTGGCATACCTGTACTGTAACAGTGGCAAACCTGTACTGTAACAGTGGCAGATCTGTACTGTAACTGTGACAGACCTGTACTGTAAGAGTGGCATACATGTATTGTAAGAGTGGCAGACTTGTACTGTAACAGTGGCAGACATGTACTGTAACAGTGGAAGACCTGTACTGTAAATAAATGGTCATCAAGAACCATACAAACCTGTGAAAATTGGAACCTTGACAACACTAGTAGCCATTTATCCAACATTAAGTGCGTGCATGCGTGCGTGCGTGCGTGCGTGCGTGCGTGCGTGCGTGTGTATGCCTGCATACAACACACCTTTATATTTTTACTTTTTTACTCATGATTGGCAAACCAGAAAAGCAAACAATACAATAAGATATCTTTTATTGCACCCGAGCTCAGCAGCAAAGCGTTAGGCAGTCTCAAGTCGGTTTACAATATCAAGTCATCAACAGATGGAAGACTAAGCTGAGGAACTAAGCAGGATAGGTGAGACAAACAAGGGGAAGTCCAAATGTTATTGTATTTCCTGTAGACTGAACGATAACGGGGAGTGTCTCTAGTTCTGACACACAACACAACCATGTAGACTGAACATTAACGGGGAGTGTCTCTAGTTCTGACACACAACACAACCATGTAGACTGAACGTTAACGGGGAGTGTCTCTAGTTCTGACACACAACACAACCATGTAGACTGAACGTTAACGGGAGTGTCTCTAGTTCTGACACACAACACAACCATGTAGACTGAACGTTAACGGGGAGTGTCTCTAGTTCTGACACACAACACAACCATGTAGACCGAACGTTAACGGGAGTGTCTCTAGTTCTGACACACAACACAACCATGTAGACTGAACGTTAACGGGGAGTGTCTCTAGTTCTGACACACAACACAACCATGTAGACTGAACGTTAACGGGGAGTGTCTCTAGTTCTGACACACAACACAACCATGTAGACTGAACGTTAACGGGGAGTGTCTCTAGTTCTGAAATACAACACAACCATGTAGACTGAACGTTAACGGGGAGTGTCTCTAGTTCTGACACACAACACAACCATGTAGACTGAACGTTAACGGGGAGTTTATTTGGTTTGACACACAACACAACCATGTAGACCGAACGTTAATGGGAGTGTCTCTAGTTCTGACACACAATACAACCATGTAGACTGAACGTTAACGGGGAGTGTCTCTAGTTCTGACACACAACACAACCATGTAGACTGAACGTTAACGGGGAGTGTCTCTAGTTCTGACACACAACCATGTAGACTGAACGTTAACGGGGAGTGTCTCTAGTTCTGACACACAACACAACCATGTAGACCGAACGTTAACGGGAGTGTCTCTAGTTCTGACACACAACACAACCATGTAGACTGAACGTTAACGGGGAGTGTCTCTAGTTCTGACATACAACACAACCATGTAGACCGAACGTTAACGGGAGTGTCTCTAGTTCTGACACACAACACAACCATGTAGACTGAACGTTAACGGGGAGTGTCTCTAGTTCTGACACACAACACAACCATGTAGACTGAACGTTAACGGGGAGTGTCTCTAGTTCTGACACACAACCATGTAGACTGAACGTCAACGAGGAGTGTCTCTAGTTCTGACACACAACACAACCATGTAGACCGAACGTTAACGGGAGTGTCTCTAGTTCTGACACACAACACAACCATGTAGACTGAACGTTAACGGGGAGTGTCTCTAGTTCTGAAATACAACACAACCATGTAGACTGAACGTTAACGGGAGTGTCTCTAGTTCTGAAATACAACACAACCATGTAGACTGAACGTTAACGGGGAGTGTCTCTAGTTCTGACACACAACACAACCATGTAGACTGAACGTTAACGGGGAGTGTCTCTAGTTCTGACACACAACACAACCATGTAGACTGAACGTTAACGGGGAGTGTCTCTAGTTCTGACACACAACACAACCATGTAGACTGAACGTTAACGGGGAGTGTCTCTAGTTCTGACACACAACACAACCATGTAGACTGAACGTTAACGGGGAGTGTCTCTAGTTCTGAAATACACCACAACCATGTAGACTGAACGTTAACGGGGAGTGTCTCTAGTTCTGACACACAACACAACCATGTAGACTGAACGTTAACGGGGAGTGTCTCTAGTTCTGACACACAACACAACCATGTAGACCGAACGTTAATGGGAGTGTCTCTAGTTCTGACACACAACACAACCATGTAGACTGAACGTTAACGGGGAGTGTCTCTAGTTCTGACACACAACACAACCATGTAGACTGAACGTTAACGGGGAGTGTCTCTAGTTCTGACACACAACCATGTAGACTGAACGTTAACGGGGAGTGTCTCTAGTTCTGACACACAACACAACCATGTAGACCGAACGTTAACGGGAGTGTCTCTAGTTCTGACACACAACACAACCATGTAGACTGAACGTTAACGGGGAGTGTCTCTAGTTCTGACATACAACACAACCATGTAGACCGAACGTTAACGGGAGTGTCTCTAGTTCTGACACACAACACAACCATGTAGACTGAACGTTAACGGGGAGTGTCTCTAGTTCTGACACACAACACAACCATGTAGACTGAACGTTAACGGGTAGTGTCTCTAGTTCTGACACACAACCATGTAGACTGAACGTTAACGAGGAGTGTCTCTAGTTCTGACACACAACACAACCATGTAGACCGAACGTTAACGGGAGTGTCTCTAGTTCTGACACACAACACAACCATGTAGACTGAACGTTAACGGGGAGTGTCTCTAGTTCTGAAATACAACACAACCATGTAGACTGAACGTTAACGGGAGTGTCTCTAGTTCTGACATACAACACAACCATGTAGACTGAACGTTAACGGGGAGTGTCTCTAGTTCTGACACACAACACAACCATGTAGACTGAACGTTAACGGGGAGTGTCTCTAGTTCTGACACACAACACAACCATGTAGACTGAACGTTAACGGGGAGTGTCTCTAGTTCTGACACACAACACAACCATGTAGACTGAACGTTAACGGGGAGTGTCTCTAGTTCTGACACACAACACAACCATGTAGACTGAACGTTAACGGGGAGTGTCTCTAGTTCTGAAATACACCACAACCATGTAGACTGAACGTTAACGGGGAGTGTCTCTAGTTCTGACACACAACACAACCATGTAGACTGAACGTTAACGGGGAGTGTCTCTAGTTCTGACACACAACACAACCATGTAGACCGAACGTTAATGGGAGTGTCTCTAGTTCTGACACACAACACAACCATGTAGACTGAACGTTAACGGGGAGTGTCTCTAGTTCTGACACACAACACAACCATATAGACTGAACGTTAACGGGGGTGTCTCTAGTTCTGACACACAACACAACCATGTAGACTGAACGTTAACGGGGAGTGTCTCTAGTTCTGACACACAACACAACCATGTAGACTGAACGTTAACGGGGGTGTCTCTAGTTCTGACACACAACACAACCATGTAGACTGAACGTTAACGGGGGTGTCTCTAGTTCTGACACACAACACAACCATGTAGACTGAACGTTAACGGGAGTGTCTCTAGTTCTGAAATACAACACAACCATGTAGACTGAACGTTAACGGGAGTGTCTCTAGTTCTGACACACAACACAACCATGTAGACTGAACGTTAACGGGGAGTGTCTCTAGTTCTGACACACAACACAACCATGTAGACTGAACGTTAACGGGGGTGTCTCTAGTTCTGACACACAACACAACCATGTAGACTGAACGTTAACGGGGAGTGTCTCTAGTTCTGACACACAACACAACCATGTAGACTGAACGTTAACGGGGGTGTCTCTAGTTCTGACACACAACACAACTATGTAGACTGAATGTTAACGGGGAGTGTCTCTAGTTCTGACACACAACACAACCATGTAGACTGAACGTTAACGGGAGTGTCTCTAGTTCTGACACACAACACAACCATGTAGACTGAACGTTAACGGGAGTGTCTCTAGTTCTGACACACAACACAACCATGTAGACTGAACGTTAACGGGGAGTGTCTCTAGTTCTGACACACAACACAACCATGTAGACTGAACGTTAACGGGGGTGTCTCTATTTCTGACACACAACACAACCATGTAGACTGAACGTTAACGGGGAGTGTCTCTAGTTCTGACACACAATACAACCATGTAGACTGAACGTTAACGGGAGTGTCTCTAGTTCTGACACACAACACAACCATGTAGACTGAACGTTAACGGGAGTGTCTCTAGTTCTGACACACAACACAACCATGTAGACTGAACGTTAACGGGGAGTGTCTCTAGTTCTGACACACAACACAACCATGTAGACTGAACGTTAACGGGAGTGTCTCTAGTTCTGACACACAACACAACCATGTAGGCTGAACGTTAACGGGAGTGTCTCTAGTTCTGACACACAACACAACCATGTAGACTGAACGTTAACGGGGAGTGTCTCTAGTTCTGACACACAACACAACCATGTAGACTGAACGTTAACGGGAGTGTCTCTAGTTCTGACACACAACACAACCATGTAGACTGAACGTTAACGGGAGTGTCTCTAGTTCTGACACACAACACAACCATGTAGACTGAATGTTAACGGGGAGTGTCTCTAGTTCTGACACACAACACAACCATGTAGACTGAACGTTAATGGGGAGTGTCTCTAGTTTTGACACAAAATACAACCATGTAGACTGAACGTTAACGAGAGTGTCTCTAGTTCTGACACACAACACAACCATGTAGACTGAACGTTAACGGGGGTGTCTCTAGTTCTGACACACAACACAACCATGTAGACTGAACGTTAACGGGGAGTGTCTCTAGTTCTGACACACAACACAACCATGTAGACTGTACGTTAACGGGGAGTGTCTCTAGTTCTGACACACAACACAACCATGTAGACAAAACGTTAACGGGGAGTGTCTCTAGTTCTGACACACAACACAACCATGTAGACTGAACGTTAACGGGGAGTGTCTCTAGTTCTGACACACAACACAACCATGTAGACTGAACGTTAACGGGAGTGTCTCTAGTTCTGACACACAACACAACCATGTAGACTGAACGTTAACGGGGAGTGTCTCTAGTTCTGACACACAACACAACCATGTAGACTGAACGTTAACGGGAGTGTCTCTAGTTCTGACACACAACACAACCATGTAGACTGAACGTTAACGGGGAGTGTCTCTAGTTCTGACACACAACACAACCATGTAGACTGAACGTTAACGGGAGTGTCTCTAGTTCTGACACACAACACAACCATGTAGACTGAATGTTAACGGGGAGTGTCTCTAGTTCTGACACACAACACAACCATGTAGACTGAACGTTAACGGGAGTGTCTCTAGTTCTGACACACAACACAACCATGTAGACTGAACGTTAACGGGGAGTGTCTCTAGTTCTGACACACAACACAACCATGTAGACCGAACGTTAACGGGGAGTGTCTCTAGTTCTGACACACAACACAACCATGTAGACTGAACGTTAACGGGAGTGTCTCTAGTTCTGACACACAACACAACCATGTAGACTGAACGTTAACGGGGAGTGTCTCTAGTTCTGACACACAACACAACCATGTAGACCGAACGTTAACGGGGAGTGTCTCTAGTTCTGACACACAACACAACCATGTAGACTGAACGTTAACGGGAGTGTCTCTAGTTCTGACACACAACACAACCATGTAGACTGAACGTTAACGGGGAGTGTCTCTAGTTCTGACATACAACACAACCATGTAGACTGAACGTTAACGGGGAGTGTCTCTAGTTCTGAAATACAACACAACCATGTAGACTGAACGTTAACGGGGAGTGTCTCTAGTTCTGACACACAACACAACCATGTAGACTGAACGTTAACGGGAGTGTCTCTAGTTCTGACACACAACACAACCATGTAGACTGAACGTTAACGGGGAGTGTCTCTAGTTCTGACACACAACACAACCATGTAGACTGAACGTTAACGGGGAGTGTCTCTAGTTCTGAAATACAACACAACCATGTAGACTGAACGTTAACGGGGAGTGTCTCTAGTTCTGACACACAACACAACCATGTAGACTGAACGTTAACGGGGAGTGTCTCTAGTTCTGACACACAACACAACCATGTAGACTGAACGTTAACGGGGAGTGTCTCTAGTTCTGAAATACAACACAACCATGTAGACTGAACGTTAACGGGGAGTGTCTCTAGTTCTGACATACAACACAACCATGTAGACTGAACGTTAACGGGGAGTGTCTCTAGTTCTGACATACAACACAACCATGTAGACTGAACGTTAACGGGGAGTGTCTCTAGTTCTGACACACAACACAACCATGTAGACTGAACGTTAACGGGGAGTGTCTCTAGTTCTGACACACAATACAACCATGTAGACTGAACGTTAACGGGGAGTGTCTCTAGTTCTGACACACAACACAACCATGTAGACTGAACGTTAACGGGGAGTGTCTCTAGTTCTGACACACAACACAACCATGTAGACTGAACGTTAACGGGGAGTGTCTCTAGTTCTGACACACAACACAACCATGTAGACTGAACGTTAACGGGGAGTGTCTCTAGTTCTGACACACAACACAACCATGTAGACTGAACGTTAACGGGGAGTGTCTCTAGTTCTGACACACAACACAACCACGCTAGCAGCAACATCATGTTATTTTCACAATTCTCTGATTGATACAGATGGCAAAATTATACAATTTCCATTATTATATTCCTGTGAAATGCTTAAAGCAACAAATGGATGCTAATTAGGTAAAACTTGGGAGTACCTGAAATAAAGAACAATGACTTATTGAGACTGACCTGCAGTGCAAATACGCGACAGGCTGCCTTCCTAAGAGCCTGCTTCATGGCCAGTTGAAGACCATCAAGACTGTGCTGTTTGATGACAAACGACACGACTGGACGCTGCAGGGTCTGGTCGCCACTCTCACCTCCTGTCGTAGACTGCAGTAGACGTGTCATCGCCGCCGACGGATGCTTCAGTAGTGACAAACCACCATCTGAAACAGCACCATTTATTCTTATTACTATTAAGAACACGTGCACGATGCACAGATGTGATTGCCATTCCTGTGTGAATCACATCATGTACAATAAGCTCAATAAAGGTAAAAAACTTTAACATGTTAATCAATAAATTGATAAATAATTAAATATCCATGTACTTAAAAGCAATTACTGAAAAGCCACTTAAAAATTACTAAAAATGTAATAAGTAAAAAATTTTTTTTTTTACAAATAACTTCAAAAATCTATGTCATTACAAACAGTAATTAAAAAAGTCATTGCCGCTGCCTATGCAAGTCTCACTTCGTGAGATCCTGCCACAACCCTCGCCATCATTAAGTAACAATAAACCCAATGATGTCATACATTGCCTGCTGTCTTGCAGCCTTTGGTTAAGGTTATATTTGTACGTCAAGTATTGTAATTCTCCTATGAATGGCCAAAGCGGTCAGATCGATGGCAGCAACAATTATTACTAGCAAAAATGCTCATACTCCTGACGGGATACCTTGATAGTTCGTAGTTGTAAAATGTCAGGATACACAATAACTATCACAGAAATATCCATCTATGCCTTGATACACTGCCAGTCAATATTGATGGCTTCTAGACATTGCGACATGATAGTGGCTGTAATAGTATGATGTAACATCGGATAATCAAAGAAAAGACGCACAACGCTGTCAACAATTGTACGTAACTGTTGATGTAGTGTTGCGGACAGTTGTATGCAATAACTACAAAGTGTAATTGCGGGGTGAATTTCCAAAAAACAAAACTGAGACGACCTGACCATGGGGTCATAGATGAACCCCTGAAATTTTGGCAACCAGAATGCAAAGCGTCTAGGAGTAGTATAACATAATATAGAAACATACATACTAATTGTGGATTATAACAAGATTGCCTGGCAGGCGAGGAGACAGATTTTACAAATCTATATTTCGAGTGCTGTGATACTTACCAGTGGAGCTGCCGCTGTTGTTGCGGCGACGAACCGGCGTGACGTGCGAACTCTGATTGTTGTCTTCACAATGCTGCACGAGGGCGCCACTAGTCGGCATCTCAGAGATGCTACGTTGGAAAAGAACATGCCTCGACTGCTGAGGCAGCGAGTTTGTCTCTCCTGGGCTCACTTCCGTACTGCGACTGCCTGTCTGCAAAGTTCCCTGTAACACATAAAACTACATTCAGAAACCATCACAAAAGTAATCAAAAGCATAGTTAAAAGCATGAACTTGTATGCAAATGTTGCAGGCCCAATGCTTGTGGATATAAAAAACAAAAACGAAGGCTTCATTTCGTATGTCAGGAGGAAACATTTTGGAGTTTCTCGTCATCAAATGTTTCCAGTTTAGAAGAAACTGCCAACAAATTCTTCACTTTTACAATATTATTGTTCTGTGGTGAAGGCATTTTTTAATATTTCTGGTACTCACAATACAATATGAAAACTTCTATTGTGCAAGAAACCCGAGCTCAGAGACACATAAAAGTCTAAAAGGTTTCAACAGAGCTACATAAGCAAGGTCTGAGAATGCCCAAGTTCCTATGTTTGTTTGAAGGAAATATCACTAAACTCACCTGTGCCACACTAGCAGTGGCCTGGTCTTCAACCAACTGTTTGGCGATCTCTGCCAACTGCGACTCGAGACCCTCAAAGTTCCCCGACTTGCTCAGTCCACGTGCCATTGAGTTCTCTCGGAATATCACATCATCAGCAAATGCCGAATCAGCAGCAGCGGCCCCATGCTGAGACAAGTAGCGGAACATGACTTGTGGGAAGGGATACTGCTCCAGGAACGCATCTTCCGAGACACTAGGCAGGGACACATCACGCCGTGTGGCACACTTGGTATGCTGCGGTAGATTCAGACCGGACGCGCTTGCAAGACCCAGCAAGAACATCGAGTTGTCCATCATGATGACATGCGCATCGCTGCTGCGAACCGCCGGAGCCATGACCGGTGATATTGGCTTCAGCACCGTGCCCTTCTTACGCACCTTCTTCGTCTTATCCCGTGCCTTCTGACGTTTTTCACGGTGGTATTTATCACGGCAATGGCTGCACATCAGGTACCAGGTGCTGCCACCTATGCCTCCGTCACCACAGTTACCAGCCCAGCCCTCACAGAAATTCCCGGCACTGTTATATCCCTGTCCCCCGGCATGCTTCCCGCATCCCGGATGCGTGGCCCGCATATGGTATGTGACGGGATGGGGGGACATCATCCCACACAACTCACATATCACTTCCTTATCCCCTCCGCCTCCATGTGCCATTCCGGCTGCTTCCCCGAACAGATTCCCCTTTTGTAGATTCAATTTCTTCTCCTGTCCTTTCTCCTCGTCTTTCTTGTCATTCCGACGCGTCCGTGAGTTTGACATACAGTTCGGTTGGATCAGATTCTGCTCGATAACTTTCAACGTCGTCATCGACAGCTCCTCCCAGAAATGGAGTAAGTGCCGTAATGTTGGAGGTAACTCCGACTCTTTATCTGCATCGCCACCAGAGGTTGCTGCCTCCGCTGCGGCAGCAGACGAACCTGTCACAGCAGGCTCTTTATCTAGAGTCTTACTCTCTGAGTTATGACGCTCTTTCGACCGGACACTCTCAGTGACCTTCACCGCTTCGTTCATGTTGAGGTTCGTGACCTCAGAGGTTGTATAGCGACGCGTTGGTATCGGATCAGCTGTGGTCTTCTCCGTTGCAGTCTTATGTGGAAAGCGCTTCGTCCTGGGCAGGTCTGGATGGAACTTGAGAAATGATGCGCATGCCATTGCATCATGCACAATGCCTTCGTGCCAGACGAATGCTGCGTACACGGCACGCAGACACTGGGCTACCGATGGCGACATCGCCTCCTTGCATAATACGTGAGGTTGCGACGGAACCGCGGACGCGTCACTAGTTTTCTGTGGCACGGGCGACAATGTCCGCTCACGTCGCGTACGAATACAGCGTCCTCTATCTGTCTTTCGATCTTTTCTTGCTGGTTTCGGTGAAAGTCTGGAATGGAAGGTAAACAAATTTTTATCATGCATATTTAATCACTAACATCAAATCTATTTTTGTTTTTTATTATAACTGACTTGATAAACCTAACAAATTGTACAATGTAGAATTGAATAATAAAAAAAAAAAAAAAATTAATATCATTCCAGTCTTATCTTATCTCTTCTTATTTTCAGTAATTCCTTATCATCGTTCTCGGTGCTCTTGGAACAGTGGCAAAATTGAAAAAACCTTACATATTTGTGGAATTAATAAAAACAAGTTCAGTAATGTCAACAAAGACTCTTGATTATGCGGATACCCAAATGAACTGCCACTCCCTGAATGCCCACATGGATCTCAACACAAACGACATGCCACTCCCTGAATGACCATATGGATCTCAACACAAATGAACTGCCACTCTCTGAATGCCCACACGGATCTCAACACAAACGACATGCCACTCCCTGAATGCCCACACGGATCTCAACACAAATGACATGCCACTACCTGAATGCCCACACGGATCTCAACACAAATGAACTGCCACTCCCTGAATGCCCACATGGATCTCAACACAAATGAACTGCCACTCCCTGAATGCCCACACGGATCTCAACACAAATGAACTGCCACTCCCTGAATGCCCACACGGATCTCAACACAAATGAACTGCCACTCCCTGAATGCCCACATGGATCTCAACACAAATGAACTGCCACTCCCTGAAAGCCAACAAGGATCTCAACACAAATGAACTGCCACTCCCTGAATGCCCAAACGGATCTCAACACAAACGAACTGCCACTCCCTGAATGCCCACATGGATCTCAACACAAATGAACTGCCACTCCCTGAATGCCCACACGGATCTCAACACAAATGAACTGCCACTCCCTGAAAGCCAATAAGGATCTCAACACAAATGAACTGCCACTCCCTGAATGCCCACATGGATCTCAACACAAATGAACTGCCACTCCCTGAATGCCCACATGGATCTCAACACAAATGAACTGCCACTCCCTGAAAGCCAACAAGGATCTCAACACAAATGAACTGCCACTCCCTGAATGCCCACACGGATCTCAACACAAACGAACTGCCACTCCCTGAATGCCCACACGGATCTCAACACAAACGAACTGCCACTCCCTGAATGCCCACACAGATCTCAACACAAACGAACTGCCACTCCCTGAATGCCCACACGGATCTCAACACAAACGAACTGCCACTCCCTGAATGCCCACACAGATCTCAACACAAATGAACTGCCACTCCCTGAATGCTCACACGGATCTCAACACAAATAAACTGCCACTCCCTGAATGCCCACATGGATCTCAACACAAATGAACTGCCACTCCCTGAAAGCCAACAAGGATCTCAACACAAATGAACTGCCACTCCCTGAATGCCCAAACGGATCTCAACACAAACGAACTGCCACTCCCTGAATGCCCACATGGATCTCAACACAAATGAACTGCCACTCCCTGAATGCCCACACGGATCTCAACACAAATGAACTGCCACTCCCTGAAAGCCAATAAGGATCTCAACACAAATGAACTGCCACTCCCTGAATGCCCACATGGATCTCAACACAAATGAACTGCCACTCCCTGAATGCCCACATGGATCTCAACACAAATGAACTGCCACTCCCTGAAAGCCAACAAGGATCTCAACACAAATGAACTGCCACTCCCTGAATGCCCACACGGATCTCAACACAAACGAACTGCCACTCCCTGAATGCCCACATGGATCTCAACACAAATGAACTGCCACTCCCTGAATGCCCACACAGATCTCAACACAAACGAACTGCCACTCCCTGAATGCCCACATGGATCTCAACACAAATGAACTGCCACTCCCTGAATGCCCACACGGATCTCAACACAAACGAACTGCCACTCCCTGAATGCCCACACGGATCTCAACACAAACGAACTGCCACTCCCTGAATGCCCACACAGATCTCAACACAAATGAACTGCCACTCCCTGAATGCCCACACGGATCTCAACACAAATGAACTGCCACTCCCTGAATGCCCACATGGATCTCAACACAAATGAACTGCCACTCCCTGAATGCCCACACGGATCTCAACACAAACAAACTGCCACTTCCCGAATGCCCACACAGATCTCAACACAAATACGCATACAAAAAGATGCGAGTAAATCCATAGGATTGCAGGTGAATAAAGTGATAAACTAAAGCAGTAAAATACAATAATCAGCACACAAATCAGTAGAGTGAATTAGTACACAATTAGAACAATAACAAACTTCACAACGTCTTACATCGTCTTCGTAAATATAAAAAAATCCAATAATAAATAAAATAAAATTGCATATGATTGACCCCACCCACCCATACCCCCAAAAAAGGTGAACATTGGAGGAAGTGTACACACATTGCCAATGCAATGAATGGAAAACTGATTACTGCAAAATAATAAAGCCCCTTACAAAGTTTCCTGTTTTACTGACACTTACTTGATGTCTTCACGGGGGGGTGAGGCTCCGATACTGAAGTGTCCTCTCATTGGCTGGCCATGTGATGAAGAGACACAAGGTGTGCATATGGGTGATGACAATGTTGCACGAAGTGTCGGGTGGATGACGTCTCGTTGTGGACTTGAACCGAGACTTGTGATTTTAGGGCTTGAGCTGAGACTTGTGACTTTAGGGCTTGAGCCGCGACTTGCGACTTTAGGGCTTGAGTCGAGGCTTGTGACTTGAGGGCTTGAACTGCGTGAGAAATGTTAGACATAAGATTGTGGGTCTGGTGATATCGTATAAAACCAGATATTTTGTTTTCTCACGACACAGAATATATAAAATTACTGACTGCTGTTCAAGTCATACAACTAACATTGAGTGCTGGTCAGTTTTGAAACTAAAGACGTCTCGCTTAAGCAGGAGTTTTATCAGCCACCCTTAAATAGAACCCATATTTGTCACTGTTAGACTGTATCAAACCATCCTGACTTTAAACACTGACAACACTTTTGTGTGGAAACAGAAAGATGCACACATACATCTCAAGGCCATTGAACACATCTTTATGTCTTCCACGGTCAACAATTATGAAATTATGTTTGAAAGCATACTGCCACAACATCATCAATGTTGCATCACACTTTCCCATTTTCACTTTGAATACAACACAACAGGGATAGTGTGTAACTGTATAAAAACCACTTAAAGGCAGTTAAGGCTGCCTCCTTGATTTGTTTAGTAATTTTTTTGCAAAAACAAGAAGCACAAACTATGTGTGTGTATCGCAAGCACAGGTCTCAGTTAAATTTACCAGTAATATTCGCCTTTTACCAAATAATAGGGAAAAACGCGGCCAGTGACTGGTCAACAGCCGAGCATCAACCAATGAGAGTCGGCGTTGGAAAGCAGCGTAAACACGTGTTGATGATGAGCTTTTCTTTACTTTTGGAATAAAGTGTTTTCACAGGACAGTCACCAAGGTCCACGGACTGGGGGACTTTGCGGCCTGAAGTCCCTGGGCGGGAAAATTTCTCACGCTTAAGAACCCTTCAGGGGTTGACGGTTATGAGTTTGGCTGAAGAGGATTGAGGATGCAGCTTTCAGACATTAAAGTGACCACAGCTATCTTAGTTAATTCACAACAATGCTATCAAACTATGCCACATCCAAATTTATCAAAAACTCGAATATAACTGACCTTTGACTTGGTGACCCTCGGCCAGCCAATAGTGTCCGTCTGATACTAGGTGGCGTCTGTGGTGGAGTGGTGAATGACGCCCCTGCTGACTCATTGCGGGATGAGGGTGGTGTGTGTGGGGGTGTCATTGAGTGGGTGGGGGAGTGCCCTGGGCTGGCTGACCCCCGCAGTAGGTCTGCCTTCTTGGCTGACGGGATAGCGATGGGTCTACTACTCTTGGGCGGCGTTCCTGAATGGGAATGGAGTATCGATTAGAAATAATGACGATGAACAATTTTATAGCTAGCCGATTTTATTTAGCCAAATTTTAATATGGTGCAAGAATTAAAAAAAATACATTCGTTAAATAATTACATACACTTTTAAATTATAGACACACTTATTAATTTACTTGTGTAATTTTGGAAAATACATTTGTTGTTTGTATAATCCAGTGAACTCCGCTTAACAGAATAATTTTGGGCCAGAGAAATTTGAGTGGCGCATTTTAATAAAGTGTGAATAGGGAATGATTTGATATATTTGATTTTATTAGATATCTGATTCCATTATCTGTGATTCTTATAATTAATACACTCTATATATAAAGTACCAGTTGAAATAAACTGTGACTAAATTGAATAATATAATAACGGAAGATGGACATTGTGACATTTCACGCTTGAGCAAACTGGCAGAACGAATCAAACCTTTCCCTACCTGACATGGGTTTGGGACTGGAACTCCGGGAAAGAGTCTTCTTCGGCGTGCCAGGGGGTGTACGAGGGGGTGTCACCCCATTTCCGTTCACTCTACTCTCTCCTGATACGGAGAAACACAGCTGGTAATGGATGGTGGGTTTAATATTTTGATCAATTTGCTAATTCACAGCAAACCAAACATGTTACCATTTTATTTTCAAATCAAGAATTATTAATTTAATTATTTTCTTAGCGTTTTGACACTCAGTAACATGCAACAGGAGTAGTTAGTTGTTGGTTGTAACTATTCACAAAACATGCATGACTGGGAACATGATATCACGAGTACCCGGTAGACATCTCCCTCGAGAACGTATTGTGACGCAAACGCAACCTAAATACAAGTAGACAAGAGGTCAATTCCGAATTTAATTGGAATAAGAATTGAGAACAACTGTGTGATTTGAATTGAAACAAAATCCAAAAAGATTGAATTCAAACTGAAGTTCACAAAGTGAGGTGAATTCAGCTCAATTGATGAATTTTTTTAAAAACTGACTACACTCTTTCATATAAATTTACACATATATTCATCGAAACATGTTACTAATTACAACAAACTTACAACTTTTATGACAGACTTCCACTTATTGAACTATTCTGTTGTAAACACTGGTTGTGTGCTATTTTAATAAAATTGTGAATTGGATTTTAAAAAGGGACTGAATTGGAGTTAATGTTTTTTCAACACATTGATTTTAATTGAATTGGAACTGATATCTCATAGAAATTATGTTAACTGGAATTTAATTGGATAAAATGATTTGACCCCAGGCCTAGTGAGCATTGTACCAATGGGAAAGGGGAGTCAGATGGCATGATGCAAGAAACACAACCACAATATTACCCATAATGCTCAAGAAGGTGCAAAATAAACAATCAACCAGAAGCAAAAAACTTCACATATTACATACTGAAAATATAATTACGCATCAAAATTAGCTTCAAGCACTAGAGCAAACCTAATTTCTAATTCAAGGGGAGCCGTCTGCTCTTCTTACCTAATAGACGAATCACGTCTCTAACAGATAAATCTTTTAGCTCAGTCTGCCTGTGAGCATAAGTCTTTGCCCGATTTGGGCTGCCTTGTGCCCGATTCGGGCTGCCTTTTGCCCGATTCGGGCTGCCTTGTGCCCGATTTGGGCTTCCTTGTTTTCTCTGGGCAGCCAAGCCTAAGCCCTCCACCCGCACAGTATGAGAAGCAGCGATGCCAAAGCCTACCTTGCCTGGAAACAAGATGTTTGCAGGCATGCAGGCATGCGTGGGTTAGCGCAAGCATGGGCAATGACATGCAGAACTAGCAAAGGAAATACACAGTGAAGCTAAGCACGCAGGTTAGTGGCATGTGGCTGCATTGTTCTCCTTATATCCACAAACATCTACATAGATTCTTGGCGTTACATTTACAAAACAAACAGAATTTCAAAAGTGAGATGCACACATAATAATGTGTCTTATACAGTGCCAGTGTCTGCCTAGAAAAGATGCTCGTGGCGATTACTCCATTATCAGAGCTTTTTTGACAACAGTTAATGCAGCGCCCGTACATTTTTTGCAGATCGACACCATTGGCTCTTTGAGGACAGTTTATCCAATTTCCATATGTGGGATCTTTTACTTCCCCTAGGTAGAATGGACCAAGTGCTTTTAGTGTCTCTTCCGAAGGACGTAGACAAAGTAGGGTGAACGACATAAAGTTTTGAAATGGCAATAAGTGGACTTGTACCCCGGTCCTCTTGATTGACAGTCCAGTGCTCTAACCTTTGAGCCACCCCGCCTTACTTGTAGCAATAATAACAGTTTCTGGCAGAGTGCTTTGCCATTGCTGATATTCTAAAACATGGGTTTGTGTAAAAATAAAAATTAATCACTATTTCAAATCACCAACGTTACGAATGTCTCTATGATTTGTGTAGCTTGTTTGCAGGTCAATGCAATGTTGAAAAGGCTTTGCACATATTTTTTAATGTTGGCAAAATATTAGTGCACAAAATACATAAAATATTACACAGGTTAATCAGTGCAGTAGGTGGGCCAACTGGAACCTAACTGATGAAAAGTTAGGCAGGTTTGCAGCAAAACATAAACGCATAAAATACATAACTTGACTGGTTACACAGATAAATTACAACCTGAACAACATTTCTCAAATCCTGTCCAATTCTATTCTAAGTTTGACAGCTAGCCCACTTGAGTGTGTGTCTGTGCTTCCCTAGTTTTATTCAAGTCAGTCACTTTAACAAAATGACCAATTCATAAAAAAAAATTGCTGAAATTGACTGAATGGGCAAACACAGTTAACCTGCCTTAGCAAACACCTGTCCACAGCAGACACCTGTCTATAAAGGACACATTTGGAAGTCCCCAATGATTTGGTATTTTGGCCACCTGGCCAATGACTTCGGGCCCAACCATTCATAACTAACCTGCCCCTAGCGAATGGCTAAGATCACAGAAAAGTTGGTGTTCATAATGGACATTATGCAGTCACGATGATGTCCGCCATGGCTATGTTTTACTGAATGTCAATCCACTGCACAACGTGCCTCTGAATTTTTGTTTAATTATTGATGCATCAGAAAATATTGCCGAGCGTCTGGAAAAGGCATGAACCCTGAAGCTGGTGAAAGCAAGGTGTTTGCAAATGATGAAAGCGGGTGCCCTGTCTGAAAGATCTAGCCATAAATGGAACATGGTTAACTACATTTATATTAGGATGTAATTAAACTACAATGCACCTCACAATATTTGTGTACAAATACATAACGATACACAGAACTTTGTAAAGAAACAATATATTTGTGCTGCATCAGACAGCTGTATGTCTACTGAAAACACAATGTGCATGAAAAAATTTCAATTACTAAAACTAGTGATGCTTCTAACATGAGATCAAGCAAAACTTCAACAAGGAAGCGAATTTGGCGTTACATATGGGAAAACTCGAAGCCGTTTCCAATGCTTGCTTGTGATGTAGTTTCAACGTTCAACATGATACAACTTTGGAAAATATGTTTGCATGTATCGTATGTTGCAATTCTTGTGAAATATATCGAGTGTTGCATTGTGAGAAAAGTATTGCGATTCACTGATGCATCGATACAGCCCTAATTCAGATAATGGTACAATGGTTTAATGTTGACAACGAGTCACCTAATGATTAGCAAGAGAGTTTGTATGAAGATGCAGCTGTACTAACCAAGAGCTTTGACCAGGTCCTTCACGGAGACGCCACGTAGTTCTTCCGGGATATCGGCTGCATGAAACAACTTCTGCTCCTGGGTTACTGCTGTGTGAGTGGACGAGGTTCGGGGAGAGAACGCTATTCCAGTGGTGCCATCTTGTGGGCTGCTCTTGGGTGTTTGAAACTGGGATTTTTCCTGTTGTCTGAAAGTTGGCCATGGAGGCGGGCTTGCGCTCTGACGCTCATCACATGACACAGATGATGCTGGGCCTGAAAATAAGAACAGTAAGAACAATCGGCATTCGAATCATGCTATTTTTATATACATTATTATTATTATTATTATATATATATATATATATAGTATTATATATTTTGATGTGGTTTAAACTGTACCCAATTTTGAATAACCAGATGAATTAATATTCATTTAGTTAAAACCAGTACTGACCTGAATAATATGGCATGACTATTGCCCAAGATATGTAAATGTATTCACTAAAAGTTTGCAGCTTACTTAGATTGGCTGGTGGAATTACACAAAGTTCTGTAAAATAAATTACACTAAGATTTAACACCGTATATGAGTTCTTATCTATGATTATGTCAGTGTATTTATATTAGTTTTATCAGGTTGCTTGTAGAGATGACACCTAGCGCACAATACAGAACTAGACTGCATGTATGGGCAATGACACCTAGTGTACAGTACAGAACTACACTGCATGTATGGGCAACGACACCTAGAGTACAGTACAGAACTACACTGCATGTATGGGCAACGACACCTAGAGTACAGTACAGAACTAGACTGCATGTAAGGGCAATGACACGTAGAGTACAGTACAGAACTAAACTGGATATATGGGCAACGACACCCAGAGTACAGTACAGAACTAGACTGCATGTATGGGCAACGACACCTAGTGTACAGTACAGAACTAAACTGCATGTATGGGCAACGATACCTAGAGTACAGTACAGAACTAAACTGCATGTATGGGCAACGACACCTAGAGTACAGTACAGAACTAGACTGCATGTATGGGCAACAACACCTAGAGTACAGTACAGAACTAAACTGCATGTATGGGCAATGACACCTAGTGTATAGTACAGAACTAGGCTACATGTATGGGCAACGACACCTAGAGTACAGTACAGAACTAGACTGCATGTATGGGCAACAACACCTAGAGTACAGTACAGAACTAGACTGCATGTATGGGCAACGACACCTAGCGTATAGTACAGAACTAGACTGCATGTATGGGCAACAACACCTAGTGTATAGTACAGAACTAGACTGCATGTATGGGCAACGATACCTAGTGTACAGTACAGAACTAGACTGCATGTATGGGCAACGACACCTATAGTACAGTACAGAACTAGACTGCATGTATGGGCAATGACACCTAGTGTATAGTACAGAACTAGGCTACATGTATGGGCAACGACACCTAGAGTACAGTACAGAACTAGACTGCATGTATGGGCAACGACACCTAGCGTATAGTACAGAACTAGACTGCATGTATGGGCACCGACACCTATAGTACAGTACAGAACTAGACTGCATGTATGGGCAACAACACCTAGCATATAGTACAGAACTAGACTGCATGTATGGGCAACAACACCTAGTGTATAGTACAGAACTAGGCTGCATGTAAGGGCAATGACACCTAGAGCACAGTACAGAACTAGACTGCATGTATGGGCAACGACACCTAGTGTACAGTACAGAACTAGACTGCATGTATGGGCAACGACACCTAGTGTATAGTACAGAACTAGACTGCATGTATGGGCAACAACACCTAGTGTACAGTACAGAACTAGACTGCATGTAAGGGCAATGACACCTAGAGCACAGTACAGAACTAGACTGCATGTATGGGCAACGACACCTAGTGTACAGTACAGAACTAGACTGCATGTATGGGCAACAACACCTAGTGTATAGTACAGAACTAGACTGCATGTATGGGCAACGATACCTAGAGTACAGTGCAGAACTAGACTCCATGTAAGGGCAACGACACCTAGAGTACAGTACAGAACTAAACTGCATGTAAGGGCAACAACACCTAGAGTACAGTATAGAACTAGACTGCATGTATGGGCAACAACACCTAGAGTACAGTACAGAACTAGACTGCATGTAAGGGCAACGACACCTAGAGTACAGTATAGAACTAGACTGCATGTATGGGCAACAACACCTAGAGTACAGTACAGAACTAGACTGCATGTATGGGCAACAACACCTAGTGTACAGTACAGAACTAGACTGCATGTAAGGGCAATGACACCTAGAGCACAGTACAGAACTAGACTGCATGTATGGGCAACGACACCTAGTGTACAGTACAGAACTAGACTGCATGTATGGGCAATAACACCTAGTGTATAGTACAGAACTAGACTGCATGTATGGGCAACGATACCTAGAGTACAGTACAGAACTAGACTCCATGTAAGGGCAACGACACCTAGAGTACAGTACAGAACTAAACTGCATGTAAGGGCAACAACACCTAGAGTACAGTATAGAACTAGACTGCATGTATGGGCAACAACACCTAGAGTACAGTACAGAACTAGACTGCATGTAAGGGCAACGACACCTAGAGTACAGTACAGAACTAGACTGCGTGTATGGGCAAAGACACCTAGTGTACAGTACAGAACTAGACTGTATGTATGGGCAACGACACCTAGTGTACAGTACAGAACTAGACTGCATGTATGGGCAACGACACCTAGAGTACAGTATAGAACAAGACTGCATGTATGGGCAACGACACCTAGAGTACAGTACCGAACTAGACTGCTTGTATGGGCAACGACACCTAGAGTACAGTACAGAACTAGACTGCATGTATGGGCAACGACACCTAGAGTACAGTACAGAACTTGACTGCATGTATGGGCAATGAAACCTAGAGTACAGTACAGAACTAGACTGCATGTATGGGCAACAACACCTAGAGTACAGTACAGAACTACACTGCATGTATGGGCAACGACACCTAGAGTACAGTATAGAACAAGACTGCATGTATGGGCAACGACACCTAGAGTACAGTACCGAACTAGACTGTATGTATGGGCAACGACACCTAGAGTACAGTACAGAACTAGACTGCATGTATGGGCAACAACACCTAGCGACCAGTACAGAACTAGACCGCATGTATGGGCAACGACACCTAGAGTACAGTACAGAACTAGACTGCATGTATGGGCAACAACACCTAGCGACCAGTACAGAACTGGACTGCATGTATGGGCAACGACACCTAGAGTACAGTACAGAACTAGACTGCATGTATGGGCAACGACACCTAGAGTACAGTACAGAACTAGACTGCATGTATGGGCAACGACACCTAGAGTACAGTACAGAACTAGACTGCATGTATGGGCAACGACACCTAGAGTACAGTATAGAACAAGACTGCATGTATGGGCAACGACACCTAGAGTACAGTACCGAACTAGACTGCATGTATGGGCAACGACACCTAGAGTACAGTACAGAACTAGACTGCATGTATGGGCAACGACACCTAGTGTACAGTACAGAACTAGACTGCATGTATGGGCAACAACACCTAGTGTACAGTACAGAACTAGACTGCATGTATGGGCAACAACACCTAGCGACCAGTACAGAACTGGACTGCATGTATGGGCAACGACACCTAGAGTACAGTACAGAACTAGACTGCATGTATGGGCAACGACACCTAGAGTACAGTACAGAACTAGACTGCATGTATGGGCAACGACACCTAGCTACCAGTACAGAACTGGACTGCATGTATGGGCAATGACACCTAGAGTACAGTACAGAACTAGACTGCATGTATGGGCAACGACATCTAGAGTACAGTACAGAACTAGACTGCATGTATGGGCAACGACACCTAGAGTACAGTACAGAACTAGACTGCATGTATGGGCAACGACACCTAGCTACCAGTACAGAACTGGACTGCATGTATGGGCAACGACACCTAGAGTACAGTACAGAACTAGACTGCATGTATGGGCAACAACACCTAGCGACCAGTACAGAACTGGACTGCATGTATGGGCAACGACACCTAGAGTACAGTACAGAACTAGACTGCATGTATGGGCAACGACACCTAGAGTACAGTACAGAACTAGACTACATGTATGGGCAACGACACCTAGAGTACAGTACAGAACTAGACTGCATGTATGGGCAACAACACCTAGAGTACAGTACTGAACTAGACTGCATGTATGGGCAACGACACCTAGTGTACAGTACAGAACTATACTGCATGTATGGGCAACGACACCTAGTGTATAGTACAGAACTAGACTGCATGTATGGGCGACACCTAGTGTACAGTACAGAACTAGACTGCATGTATGGGCAATGACACCTAGTGTATAGTACAGAACTGGATTGCATGTATGGGCAACAACACCTAGAGTACAGTACAGAACTAGACTGCATGTATGGGCAACGACACCTAGTGTATAGTACAGAACTAGACTGCATGTATGGGCAACGACACCTAGAGTGTACGGTAAAGAACTAGCCTCGGTATGTAGAGATCACATGTGAATACTGCAACCCAATCACAGCTGCTGTTTACCAGTTTTCTCCGTCATGTTTGGGTTTGTAAGGCAGATTGTGTTTTTTTGGAACAAACCTACCTCCCCACGGTCTCCTTTTTATGTGGCTCATGTATCAAGTAAACAACATGTGTACAAGTAACTATAGTTGTTCTTTATTGTTTCTTCTTTGAAGAAGGTTTACCTTGATTTATTATCTTTACACACAACATAATTATAGGGAACTATAACGTAAAAATCATGAATGTTTATTCCTGGGCTGAGTCCAGTACTACAATTATTACTAACTTTTTGTTCATTTTGAGTACATACATTACATCATATTTAGGTTTGTGTTCAGATTTAGGGCTGGTGACACCCACATTTTGTTGCATTTTAGGTTTATATTCAGGGTTAGTGTGGCTGGACTTAATTCAACAAGTAGTAAAATGTCTAGAATTTGGCATGAAACTGGGGACAAGTCACTACTAGGACTTGTCTGTACATTTGTTGTCAGCCATTACACAGTCAAGGCCAGTATTTCCATAACGTTGTTTGTTGTTCGATATGTGCTGCATACACATTAGTTATAGATAGTAAATCCTGCAACATAAATAATTATACAAGTGTCTCACCGGACTGGCCTCCAAACACAAATGTATTCATTCTTTCCTCTCCCACTGGGAATCCTGGGGGAAGGGGAGCCCCTGGAACAAAACAACAACAAAAGTGTCTGCAGACTATTACCAACAGCAAGGTAATAGTTATTATTCCATAGCAATGATATCACATATATAAGTGTGTTGATAAATTAAAGGTACAAGGCCTGGTTATTTTTATCAGCTGTGGTTTCACCAACTCAGGTGGATTTTTATATCAAAATTTTTCTAACTTAAGTCCGAGTATATAAATTCAATTTCAAAATATGTAAATAAAGCCAATCAACAAACACAATTATAAATAATAATAACAGTATTTATGTAGTGCCCGATTAATAAATATTGCTCTCAGGCACTTTACATACATGTAATCATAACTTAATACAATATTATTAATTATAATAAAATAAATATATTAATAAAAAAATATTATATTAATTGCATTAAAAACAATACCAATAATAAATATTCTAAAACATAGCCCTACTAAAAAAAAATTATATTTGTATTAATAAAATAATAATAAATGCATATTCACATCAGCATATCATAAAATGCTACACTAAAAAGATGTTTTTAAAAGTGTTTTATAGTGCGGCAGTGTCTTCGCTGTCCTCACTGATACAGGCAACCGATTCCACAGATTGGCAACGGCCACAGCAAATCGACGATCGCGATGCGTGACTGTCTGTGAAGCCGGTACAGATAATGAATACAAAGAAGCGGACCTCAATTGCTGATCTGGATGTTGTCGGTTGAGTAACTCTGCGAGATAGTCAGGTCCAGACCATTCATCGCGGAATACACATAAATGTTTAAAGTTAAAAGGTGTAGAACATAAATGCATCACAAAAGCTAGCTTTGCTGATGTTTTAACCTGGCTAATAGGTGGCTGACAATAATAACAAGTCGTGGACCAGTCTAGCTTTGCTAATTGTTTAACCTGGCCAATAGATGGATGACAATAATAACAAGTCACGGACCAGTCTAGCTTTGTCGATTGTTTAACCTGGCCAATAGGTGGATGACAATAATAACAAGTCATGGACCAGTCTAGCTTTGTCGATTATTTAACCTGGCCAATAGGTGGATGACAATAATAACAAGTCACGGACCAGTCTAGCTTTGTCGATTATTTAACCTGGCCAATAGGTGGATGACAATAATAACAAGTCATGGACCAGTCTAGCTTTGCTGATTGTTTAACCTGGCCAATAGGTGGATGACAATAATAACAAGTCACGGACCAGTCTAGCTTTGCTGATTGTTTAACCTGGCCAATAGGTGGATGACAATAATAACAAGTCACGGACCAGTCTAGCTTTGTCGATTGTTTAACCTGGCCAATAAGTGGATGACAATAATAACAAGTCATGGACCAGTCTAGCTTTGCTGATTGTTTAACCTGGCCAATAGGTGGATGACAATAATAACAAGTCACGGACCAGTCTAGCTTTGTCGATTGTTTAACCTGGCCAATAGGTGGATGACAATAATAACAAGTCATGGACCAGTCTAGCTTTGCTGATTGTTTAACCTGGCCAATAGGTGGATGACAATAATAACAAGACATGGACCAGTCTAGCTTTGTTGATTGTTTAACCTGGCCAATAGGTGGATGACAATAATAACAAGTCACGGACCAGTCTAGCTTTGTCAATTGTTTAACCTAGCCAATAGGTGGATGACAATAATAACAAGTCACGGACCAGTCTAGCTTTGCTGATTGTTTAACCTGGCCAATAGGTGGATGACAATAATAACAAGTCATGGACTAGTCTAGAAATTAAAGAAAATAATTTAAAAAATCCAGGAATGCCTGGCTGTGACACTTTTAATACAATTATTATTATAACTCTAGGTTATATTAACACTAGATAGGTTGGCCACCAAGGCTCAGGATGGAGGAAGGTGATGTGCTATAGTTTCCACTGTGTGGATAAAACAAATACCTTGGGTTGGTTCAAATCCTGAGAATGACGGTGGCGTCATCTGTGATGTCGTGAAGTCAAACCCCCTGGTGCTGTCTCCTTTAATCGAGGAGATCACGCAGAAGGGTGACGTTGCCTCCTGTCCACTGACCGCCCTGGCATCAGCCTCATGTTGCAGATACACAATACCCTCGGACCCTCGGGCCAGCGTCCACGCCTCCCCGTCCACCTCGTGACAGTAACTCTGGACACTGTCCACGTCAAGCTTCACCCATGTTCCTTCTGAGTTGACCATCTGGTGGACACAGAAAAATGACACAGTCTACATTAAAGTTGCATCTGCAATTCAACTTTTTGTATGTCTCGTTTCAAACTAATTTTGCAAAAAAGTCAAACTTATGTAGTATTGACCTCTGTATCTGGATACATACTTGGCAAAGTCCTGCAAGGATTTTGTGCCAAGATGACCACATGACTGGTCATGTGATGTACCCTATGTACATGTGCTTTATGTGCTTATTTTTTTAATTCTTTTTGGCTATGGCATATTAGACAGTTTGTACAAATTGGTCATTTAGTTCTGACGAAATAATCACATAAACTATTGAATTATGTTTTCACCAGTCAAAATTCGGCAAAGAAAGCAACAGTGACTATGTCTACAGCATGCTTTATATACTATGACATAGAGCTATTCACACTTTCACAAATTACCCGACCTAATGATCTTAGGCTATTCACATATTACCCGACCTATTGATCTGAGGCTATTCACACTTTCACAAGTTACCCGACCTAAAGATATGAAGCTATTCACACTTTCACAGGTTACCCGACCTAAAGATATGAAGCTATTCACACTTTCACAGGTTACCCGACCTAAAGATATGAAGCTATTCACACTTTCACAGGTTACCCGACCTAATGATCTGAGGCTATTCACACATTCACAAGTTACCCAACCTAATGTTCAAAGTCAATTCTTCTGATAATTTTAACAAACATTTGCTCTTTTATTAAAGTGACTGCACATAATATTACTATACAAATGCTACAGATTTTTCGATGGGCTAAATGAAGTCTGGGGCAGTACCTTAATTACAAAAAACTAAAAAAACAGTTTATGAAAGAAAAAAGTTTATGAAAAAAAAAGTTTATGAAAATGTCAAAAAGGAGAGCATTAGTGCATTTCGTCTCTAAATTTTCATAAACTGTTTTTTAGTAAACATACAAACTGTTCTATGTTTAAAGCGAAACAAAAGTCATGGTTTATGCATCTATAAGAGTTACTAAAACATAACCATTTGTAACTACAATTAAGAATACCATGCCAGTGGTTTACTAGGAAAACCTTGTTGAACACACATCTTAATTTCATGGGCCGTGCCATACTGTTAGATAACCCTACGTCACAAGTGCGATATTCTGGTATTCAGTTACCCCTATTTCAGAACTGCGAATAGAACTGCGCATGCGCTTGTCGGTCGCGCTGGCTAACATGTCAGCCCTCGATCATTTGGAGAAATGACCGTAATCTCCAAGACACTCCATATGCCCAAAACCATGCCTTCTATTTCACTTTAAACATACAAATGTGGTAATTATTCATGATCCAATCAACATGCAATACTTACATCTTCCATAACTGTGATCTGATTGGTCAACACAAGCATGCCAATAGGTGTTGCTTTCAAGCTTGAATGGCAGCGAACGTTGTGACCAGACGAGCCGCACTTAACCACTATGTAAACACCAGGACCACCTGCGGTGTCAACAAAAAGTAAAATTAATAAAAGCCTACATGGGGTCAGCTTTGTATACGTGTGTAGCCTACATGCGTGCAGTGCCTGCGTGTGCAGTGCCTGAGCGTGCAGTGCCTGAGTGTGCAATGCCTGAGTGTGCACACCTATAAGACTGGTAACAGAAATCTGTAAGATTGCAAATGAACCCAATTATCTACACTGACTGGTTTGTTGTGGACGCTGAAAAGGACTGGGATATACCGATTGGATCCTGTGACATTGACGCAGCTGATCGGACACAACTAAAATATCCATTAGAGTCACGAGAGTATTTTGAAATGATGATTTATTATTTATATTTTCTGTGGTAACAATGATAATTCATTACATAACATTTCAGTAATCGTGCAAATATATGCTATTTTCCCATTAAAATCTGTATTTTTTACTTGAAATTTTTTATGAATCTGTATAAAAATTTTTGCATTAGTTAATCAGCCTATATCATTCAGACTGAGCATTACCATCTACCAAGCAACAAAATATACCTATATAAAACTAAAAAACATCTAGGTTCTGCTGGACATCTGCATAAGGATTTTTCCATACATTTCAAACAAATCTATAAATACGGGATACTTCAGTATTCTAAAAAATGGTTGGAATACGGGAATCGTAGAATCTCACCTCTGTACGGCCGTGCTGCAGCCTGTGCTTGTTGAGACGAGCGTCGCGGCTTCTTCTCCTTGACGCCTTTGTCGAGGATTGACTTGGGTTCGTCCGTGGGTATGAGTAGGGTTCGACCCAGATGCTGATTGTACTGAAGGGTCCACGCCTCCTCTAAACCCTTGCCCCGTCCAGGGCACCAAGTACGGATGGAGTCTCCACTCAACCGCAGCCACACACCATCATCATTGTGGATCTGATACAGAGGGGTGTCACATCCACAATAAAAATTTAGGGATGCCACATAAGGATTTGAGGGGTGTCACATCTACAATAAGATTTGAGGGGTGTCACATCCACAATAGGTTTTGAGGGGTGTCACATCCACAATACGATTTAAGGGGTGTCACATCCACAATAAGATTTGAGGGGTGTCACATCCTCAATACAATTTGAGGGGTGTCACATCCACAAAAACATGCAGGTGGGGGGGCACTAAAATATCATAGGTGCTTAGAAAGCATGATGACATGTGACGAATGTGCTGCAACGGTTGTCTCCTCACTTCAAATGACAAAAAAAGGGCACTAACTGCCTGTTTGTCAACAAAAACAAGGCTGTGTTAACAGGCCTATCACATTTCAATGAAAGTATTTCGATCAAAACTTCTCAAGAAGCCAAGATCAATAGAGTTATATGCAAAAATAATCAGTTAAATCTGGGAAGACAGCAGATTATTAAGCAGTGTGAGAAGATGAACTACTAACTTCATCTATGAAGGAGATGACACCATTTGGCTTTATGATGCCGGTCTGTTCGCTCTGTAGCGAGGGGTTGAGCCTCACTCTCAGTCCTGCGCTCCATGGTGCCACAAACTTTCGCATCTACATCAGACACAAACATTTCTCATAAACAATACAACGTACAACAAGACTCATAACCTCATGAATGGAAAATGTAAGACACACAATCTCTTGGATGGAAAATGTAAAACTGACAACCTCGGGAATGTAAAACTGACAACACCAGGAATGGAAAATGTAAGATACACAATCTCTTGGATGGAAAATGACACACAATCTCCTGGATAACAAAGGTAAGACTCACAATCTCCGGGATGGAAACTGTAAAACAAACAACCTCCTAGATGGAAAAATATGACACAACTTTTTTAATTTTTCCTATTGACCCCTCACCCTGTTGGTTTGGTGTTCCACCCTTTTGGGGGTTGTCTTGTGGGGCGGCATCATCCCATGGGGCGCATCTCTCACCTCCACCTTGAAATCCTCACCTAGAAAGGAAAATTGAAAAGTACAGAAATCAGGGAGGCATAATCGAATCAAGAATCCAAAAGGAAAAACTACAAATGGCATATATTTAATATTACAGGTCACAGGTTTTTTGGTGACCTTGTGACGAAATAGCCCCACCTGTTTGTGATTATAATTGTGCATTAGTGGTGGACTGTTGGTATCCTTTGCATGTTTCTGGATATATGCAGTGGTTTATTCCAGTACAACGTATGGAAATTTAATGTCTGTATATATGTCATCGTTGTGCTTGTGGGAATGTGGGCTCTAAGAGTTTTTCAACGGGGCTGCATGAACACTCAGTATCCTATTTGGCTTACGTTGTACAGGCCACATTCTTATTATTGTCATATCCAAAGTGGCTGCGTTCCACTTTCCAATAAAAAATGCCATTATTTGGCTTTTCCAATTCTGCACATTGGCCTTGTCATGGTTACTGCATAAACGCAGATATTTAAAACTTGATAATCTTACCAACGTCATAGCCATCGAGCGTGATGCGGATGTTATAGAGTCCGGTGCTTCCTGGCGTCCATGTTGCACTGTATGTGCCGTCATTACCTGCCTTCACCAGCATGTTCTCACTGGGTCGACGTATCACAGGGGCCGCATATCGCAACTCTTCAAATGAGTAGTTCTCATATGCCTGCAGAAGTAACAATATCTTCATCTTCTGCATTCACCATCATCTCTGTGTATGTGTGTGTGTATGTGAGTGTGTGTGTGTGTGCATGCGTACATTGATCAGTAAAAATTATGTACACAACAACGTTTGTCATGCCTTCACGTGTAAAATGTAAACTCATCTACACCAATTGACAATAACAGTAAACTTGAATATTTTCATTCTCATTTAAACCTTTTCACAAATTTAGAACTCCAATAGGAATGAAACTATTTCACACTATGTGCTCCTATACCATATTATACTGCATTTTTGGGTAAATCTAAACAGATTTGTCATCTATGGCACGAAAGCTCCAGTGTGCTTCCATAAGATTTTGTTTGAGATTAATGACAACTATTACTTTCTAAAAAATTCTGTGATATATTGCTATTGTTATAATCCAATTTTCAGAAAGCTGTGTAACTTAATATTGATGCAGTACCTCTCCCAAATATGTACAACTCTTGAATCCACAAGGTATTATTTCAATTAATTTATCTAGTGTTTCATTTGATTTATAATTCACACACCACCTTCATCATACAGATGGAGTGGTAAGCATCTTTCTTCTCCCGGACAGTCACTTCGTAGGGCACACCAAGCTTGGGGGCGGGGTGACCGCCAAACACCTTGGACGTGTCTGCGATGACCTCGGTCCACTGGTGACAATGGTCATTGCTACCATTCGACTCGACCATCGACATGGCTCGTGCCTCAACCTGTGAGGGACCGATTCAAACTGTTGACCTACTACAGGGAACATTTCAAAACAATGGAAAGCATGAAATCATCAGATAAAACATTTATCACTACAAACAGTGAACAAAATTAGAATCAATTATGGTTTGGCTGTACACTGAAGGGTCTATGAATAGTGAGAGGCCAGTTTCTGACTCATGAGACAATGCTTGTTTTTTTAGCATGATTTCCTGTTTAGTTCAGCATGTTTGATGTTGCTAGCAGAATCACCACCCTGCAAGGCATTACAGCGAAGAAGTTAGTATTGACCAAGCTAGTAATAAGATCTGACCTTGATGCTTGGCACATTGACGAGGTCGCCATACTGGTCCTTGGTGCGCACCGAGAGCACCGTGGGCCAGCCACAGCGTAACTCTTCCTTGTTGTACACAATGTCACACTGGGTCGGGTCTACGTAGGAATCAGGCTGCAGCCAACTGTAGTGGAACACCATGCATTATTATAGTCATGTACTATAGTTTACAACCGGTCAGGTCAGGCTGCAGCCAACTGTAGTGGAACACCATGCATTATTATAGTCATGTACTATAGTTTACAACCGGTCAGGTCAGGCTGCAGCCAACTGTAGTGGAACACCATGCATTATTATAGTCATGTACTATAGTTTACAACCGGTCAGGTCAGGCTGCAGCCAACTGAAGTGGAACACCATGCATTATTATAGTCATGTACTATAGTTTACAACCGGTCAGGTCAGGCTGCAGCCAACTGTAGTGGAACACCATGCATTATTATAGTCATGTACTATAGTTTACAACCGGTCAGGTCAGGCTGCAGCCAACTGTAGTGGAACACCATGCATTATTATAGTCATGTACTATAGTTTACAACCGGTCAGGTCAGGCTGCAGCCAACTGTAGTGGAACACCATGCATTATTATAGTCATGTACTATAGTTTACAACCGGTCAGGTCAGGCTGCAGCCAACTGAAGTGGAACACCATGCATTATTATAGTCATGTACTATAGTTTACAACCGGTCAGGTCAGGCTGCAGCCAACTGTAGTGGAACACCATGCATTATTATAGTCATGTACTATAGTTTACAACCGGTCAGGTCAGGCTGCAGCCAACTGTAGTGGAACACCATGCATTATTATAGTCACGTACTATAGTTTACAACCGGTCAGGTCAGGCTGCAGCCAACTGAAGTGGAACACCATGCATTATTATAGTCACGTACTATAGTTTACAACCGGTCAGGTCAGGCTGCAGCCAACTGTAGTGGAACACCATGCATTATTATAGTCACGTACTATAGTTTACAACCGGTCAGGTCAGGCTGCAGCCAACTGTAGTGGAACACCATGCATTGTTATAGTCACGTACTATAGTTTACAACCGGTCAGGTCAGGCTGCAGCCAACTGTAGTGGAACACCATGCATTGTTATAGTCACGTACTATAGTTTACAACCGGTCAGGTCAGGCTGCAGCCAACTGTAGTGGAACACCATGCATTGTTATAGTCACGTACTATAGTTTACAACCGGTCAGGTCAGGCTGCAGCCAACTGTAGTGGAACACCATGCATTGTTATAGTCACGTACTATAGTTTACAACCGGTCAGGTCAGGCTGCAGCCAACTGTAGTGGAACACCATGCATTGTTATAGTCACGTACTATAGTTTACAACCGGTCAGGTCAGGCTGCAGCCAACTGTAGTGGAACACCATGCATTGTTATAGTCACGTACTATAGTTTACAACCGGTCAGGTCAGGCTGCAGCCAACTGTAGTGGAACACCATGCATTGTTATAGTCACGTACTATAGTTTACAACCGGTCAGGTCAGGCTGCAGCCAACTGTAGTGGAACACCATGCATTGTTATAGTCACGTACTATAGTTTACAACCGGTCAGGTCAGGCTGCAGCCAACTGTAGTGGAACACCATGCATTGTTATAGTCACGTACTATAGTTTACAACCGGTCAGGTCAGGCTGCAGCCAACTGTAGTGGAACACCATGCATTGTTATAGTCACGTACTATAGTTTACAACCGGTCAGGTCAGGCTGCAGCCAACTGTAGTGGAACACCATGCATTGTTATAGTCACGTACTATAGTTTACAACCGGTCAGGTCAGGCTGCAGCCAACTGTAGTGGAACACCATGCATTGTTATAGTCATGTACTATAGTTTACAACCGGTCAGGTCAGGCTGCAGCCAACTGTAGTGGAACACCATGCATTGTTATAGTCATGTACTATAGTTTACAACCGGTCAGGTCAGGCTGCAGCCAACTGTAGTGGAACACCATGCATTGTTATAGTCATGTACTATAGTTTACAACCGGTCAGGTCAGGCTGCAGCCAACTGAAGTGGAACACCATGCATTGTTATAGTCATGTACTATAGTTTACAACCGGTCAGGTCAGGCTGCAGCCAACTGTAGTGGAACACCATGCATTATTATAGTCATGTACTATAGTTTACAACCGGTCAGGTCAGGCTGCAGCCAACTGTAGTGGAACACCATGCATTATTATAGTCATGTACTATAGTTTACAACCGGTCAGGTCAGGCTGCAGCCAACTGTAGTGGAACACCATGCATTATTATAGTCATGTACTATAGTTTACAACCGGTCAGGTCAGGCTGCAGCCAAATGTAGTGGAACACCATGCATTATTATAGTCATGTACTATAGTTTACAACCGATCAGGTCAGGCTGCAGCCAACTGAAGTGGAACACCATGCATTATTATAGTCATGTACTATAGTTTACAACCGGTCAGGTCAGGCTGCAGCCAACTGTAGTGGAACACCATGCATTATTATAGTCATGTACTATAGTTTACAACCGGTCAGGTCAGGCTGCAGCCAACTGTAGTGGAACACCATGCATTATTATAGTCATGTACTATAGTTTACAACCGGTCAGGTCAGGCTGCAGCCAACTGAAGTGGAACACCATGCATTATTATAGTCATGTACTATAGTTTACAACCGGTCAGGTCAGGCTGCAGCCAACTGTAGTGGAACACCATGCATTGTTATAGTCATGTACTATAGTTTACAACCGGTCAGGTCAGGCTGCAGCCAACTGTAGTGGAACACCATGCATTGTTATAGTCATGTACTATAGTTTACAACCGGTCAGGTCAGGCTGCAGCCAACTGTAGTGGAACACCATGCATTGTTATAGTCATGTACTATAGTTTACAACCGGTCAGGTCAGGCTGCAGCCAACTGTAGTGGAACACCATGCATTGTTATAGTCATGTACTATAGTTTACAACCGGTCAGGTCAGGCTGCAGCCAACTGTAGTGGAACACCATGCATTGTTATAGTCATGTACTATAGTTTACAACCGGTCAGGTCAGGCTGCAGCCAACTGTAGTGGAACACCATGCATTGTTATAGTCATGTACTATAGTTTACAACCGGTCAGGTCAGGCTGCAGCCAACTGTAGTGGAACACCATGCATTGTTATAGTCATGTACTATAGTTTACAACCGGTCAGGTCAGGCTGCAGCCAACTGTAGTGGAACACCATGCATTGTTATAGTCATGTACTATAGTTTACAACCGGTCAGGTCAGGCTGCAGCCAACTGTAGTGGAACACCATGCATTGTTATAGTCATGTACTATAGTTTACAACCGGTCAGGTCAGGCTGCAGCCAACTGTAGTGGAACACCATGCATTGTTATAGTCATGTACTATAGTTTACAACCGGTCAGGTCAGGCTGCAGCCAACTGTAGTGGAACACCATGCATTGTTATAGTCATGTACTATAGTTTACAACCGGTCAGGTCAGGCTGCAGCCAACTGTAGTGGAACACCATGCATTGTTATAGTCATGTACTATAGTTTACAACCGGTCAGGTCAGGCTGCAGCCAACTGTAGTGGAACACCATGCATTGTTATAGTCATGTACTATAGTTTACAACCGGTCAGGTCAGGCTGCAGCCAACTGTAGTGGAACACCATGCATTGTTATAGTCATGTACTATAGTTTACAACCGGTCAGGTCAGGCTGCAGCCAACTGTAGTGGAACACCATGCATTGTTATAGTCATGTACTATAGTTTACAACCGTGCTACTTTACTTATGTGGTGGTAAGAAGTGGTAAATATTTATAAGAATTCTTCAATTTACTCATTTTAAAATGTTCCGATATATGAAGAAGCCTAGTAATACGTTATAGGTCAGGCTGGAGCCAGCTACAAATGAAACATTATTGCCAGTGTAGTTTCGTGATGGGTTTTTGTGCCATGCCTTAATTCAACTCTACTCTTAGAACTTTTTGTATCAAGAATCTTGTGTGTTTATGGGTAATCTTGTGTGTTTATGGGTAATCTTGTGTGTTTATGGGTAATCCAAGCAAAAATGTGTACAAGTGGCTAGAACCAAGACTATTACGACATCACTACAAACTTCTACCCCCCACATTGAACAACAACAGAATTAACATTTAATTTATACATCTTTGATCACAAAAACAAAAGACCAATAAACAACAATATAATCTGATTCTTCAATTAAAATATTTCAAGGATGGGATTCTATGCAACATCGCTGCCCTAAACTGCAGTGCCTGAAATTAGCAAAAAAATTAACTGCCCCAGATTTTTTTTAACTAGTCCAATTCTATTTTGAACCGGTCCAGGTGAGCTTGAACCGGTCCAGGTGAGTTTGAACCGGTCCAGGTGAGTTTGAACCGGTCCAGGTGAGCTTGAACTGGCCCCACAAAAATGTATAAATTATAAGTATACGTAATAAAGCAAAGCTTTTGTGCGTAAAACTAAAACAGACTGTCTGCTTTAAATTAGAATAAATTATAATTAATAAATATAAACCATACCAAATATTGTCGCTCATTTCATATAACTAGCAAACCAATAAAATAAAGTAATGAATTTAATAAACATTTCAATGTGCACTTTATAATAATTAATAATAATAATTGACTTCTATGGCGCCTATATCCTCAGGAACCTGAGCTCAGAGGCGCAACAAAACAGAATCAGTAAGCGTAATCGTAAACAGGGACGCGCAAAAGTCAGTATCAGAACGAGGGACAACCGAACATTTATGGTGGGAATGCAATTTGGAATAGATGTCTGAGTTTTTTTCCGGAAAATAGCAATAGTTTCAGATGTTTTCAAAGTGATCCTTTACTTGTGAAACAGTTACAAGTGTTGAAATTAACATCACATTTGATGCCGACGCTTCCCGCGAATTGGAGGGAAGCTTTTTGAATTGGCAGCGTCCAATAAAAAGGCCTTAATTTTGAACACTGTAACTATTGTATTAGTTTACAATGTTTATGTTTGTTTAAAAAATAGCTAATATTTCCATGGTGCCATGATAGGTTGTGGGATAAGAATGATTAATTTTATGTTACTAAAAAACTGCCTCCTGTCTCTGGAATGAATTCCCAGAGGAAACAGTTGCAACCAGGGAGAGATACAAGTTCAAGACAGAAGTCAACGTCTTCCTGGGTGCTTTGTTATTGCATCCGTCCCCAGAGTGGAGACGGACAGCTGCTCTGCCAACGAAGCTCACATAAAAAAAAATTTCTTAAGCAAAGTTCATGAACCAGGTGAAAGACAGATGACTCCAGGTGAAAGACAGATGACACTACCTGGATATGTCAAGGCACTAGCACAGACGTATATGACCACTTAAACAGATTGAACAGCTGCAGCATAGACAGCACAAACTTCTTCCAACTGCAAGGGTTGCTGCATATAATAATGTATCTGCTACACCTTACCCTAAGAAAAAAACAAACAGGGCGAAGAACTCTGTTATCAACTGGTGCCTGTTTAACCAGTAGTACGTATTCTGTGTGTTTATAGTGTCATCATTTTATAATGTAGATAATTAATATAGATATTAAGTCATTACACATATTAATAACTATATTATGTGTAACTTTTTTCTAGTAATCCTTCTATTATATATTATGGATACATTGAGTTCTTTAAAATATTTTCTTACCTAAAATGTACGCATATAATTTTGCCAAATGCATTTCTTGTACCTGAATTGTTATTTAATCGCTTAATTTCAATAAATTATTATTATTAATTATTATTATTAAAAATAATATACTGACGCAGCAAGACGACCACCGCTGGTCCCGGCTGTACAGGCCACAAAGTCCTTGAGGAAGCTGCGTTCATTGGAGCAGCAACTGAAGGGAAGGTTGCCGTCGAGGGCTTGGGAGATGGTGGGAGACCGCAGCAAGGCAAACCCCTTGCTCAGGAGCTGGGAGTGCGTGACGAACACCTGGTGGCACGGAACAACAACGCTTTCAACAAATGTACATGACTAGACAACAACAGGGTTAACATTTTAGTTTGCACAACCAAAGATCAAAATGTTCACTTTGTGACCCAAGAATGTCTCAACTTTGTGACCCAAGAACATCTCAACTTTGTGACCCAAGACCATCTCCCACCTGCTGCGCTGTCTCCTCAATGTACTCCAGATCTTTCTCCGCTTCATCCACAGATGCTGCAACACAACAAGATAAATCTATCAGACGAAAAACAATCATAACAAATTATCACATACAGCAACATATTGATGCAACATTATCATAAAAACAGCTAAACATTTCTGTGCAAATAAAAGCACAGCCGTAATTGTCCCCTCCCCCCCCCACTCTTTATGTAAAGGCATTTCATTTTAGCTTAGTTTTCTTATATCCAGCAGGTGGCAGCACTCTACTCACCAGGTGGCAGCACTATGTCCTTCCTCATCAGTGACATGGCGCACATGCCACCGAGTGCAGAGACTTCCTTCTCTAGATGCAGCAAACCCTACAACAATCAAAATGTAGTTAATGAAGTTGCTAAACAATATGGCCTCAACATAGACAAGGCTAAAACAATGTTTGTGTATTCAAATAAATTATGTATTTGAGGTGAACGACATGACACCAGGAATTCCATCCATTATGCTTAGTTTTATTGGAATTGGAAGTAGTATTTGTGTATTAAAATAACAGAAAGATGTTCATTGATGAAGATACCTACCTCATTTGCTGGAGAGTTCCACTCATATCCAACGACAACACATCTGAAGCCGTAGTTTGAAGTCTTATCATTCTTCACATAGTCAGAGGCTGTCTCGAGGGAGAAACACAGCTTATTCCCTGCAGGAATAAAATGGGTTATAAGTTAGGAAATTTAGCAGTTTCTTTTTTTTAAAGCACAATAAGCATCTTTAAAACTCATAATTTTGGGTTGTTAAGGTAGCTGGGCTGGCTAATGTGTCAGTTGATTTTTTCCTTTTTTCCCTCATAACTGAATATCGACACCACAAATAATCATGTGGCACTAATGTCGTATTTCGCCAATCCATCCTTTAAAAAAGGAGTCCTTTTGGAAACCCCGACTTCTTGGAAACACTGCCGCTGTTTCCATAGTAATGACTACGTGTGCTTCGATTTTCGAACCAGCATAAATTCATTCGCCATAAACGTGGAACATATTGTATGGTTACTGTGATTCCAATACACATCAGTATCTACCTAACTAAATCATGTTCTTAAACCGGCATATATCAGCCGTAACGTAGTTTACTCTGCCTTTGAAGCAATAACGGAAACAGCGAGTAGATGTGACCTGGTGACCCGCCAGAAAACGGGCCAATCAAAATGATTGTAAACAAGCCCTGCCAAATGTTTGTCAGATGGCTAGCGTAACTTGATATTGTTAACGACAACATGTTACAAATACAAATTCAAGGGCCACTGTGGTGGCAAATTAAGGGGACATGTCAATATTAGAAATGGCCATTATGTTGTGTCAACAATACATAAAAAGCCACTGAAAAAACGTCACATTTTAAGCATGATACCCATGAAATTGACAATTCTGTTACCACTAACAACCAGGAAACGTTACCTAATTTTTTATAAAAACTTCAACACTTATAACACTGAAATGCGGCAATGAAAAGCGGTATGAAATGAACGTATCTGTGAGCAAAATTACACGGTATCATGGAACGAATGGTAGAGTGGTTGTCAACCATGATTTTGTAAACTTTTGGCTGTCATTAAAAATTCTGCTAAAATTTTCATGTCACCCCGCCCCCAAAATAGTTCTTAGGATCATCAGTGACACTGTCATACTTATATCTACATATAATTTATTTGTTTGGTGGTTTTCTCAAAATTACATAAATTGGCATTTTATGGGTATTTTTTCATATTTACAAAATTGTTTTTAAAATCATGAAACATCACCAATTAAATGGAAAACTCTAAGTTTTATTTATATGGAGTATTATTTAGTATTTCAACTATAACTTGTGAAGAAATGGTTGGTTTATCTTAAAAACTTCTACTGAAACTACTCAATTAAAAACAAGCATAGAACAACCACCCCAGCTACCTTAACTAATACTATAAAGCTTAAGCAACAGAATTTGCTGTTCGGTTTTGAGGAAGACTACAAATCAGCTGTTGAAACACGCATGGTAAACACAAATCTGGTTGCGGTTTAAAGAGAAACTTTACTCTACTGCTTGCCCCACAACAAACCTATACACACCTGGTAGGATGACAGCCATACTTGGCCAGTTATTACTGCCATGGAACTTCTTCAAGACGGGGGTCCACACCGCATCCTGCGGCAAGTCATCCTCGCTCGCCCGTCTCTTACTAGTGCTGCCATCTGGTGAGGACGGTCGCTTCCTCATGGGTATGTACACACCAAGGTTATCTTCGGGCTGGGCCGTGGCACACAGTGGGTCAAAATCGACCACCATCCACTGGACAGCCGCGGGGAAGGACACCTGAACAGAGGTAAGATTAGATTAAAACTGAACAAAAGCAAGTTTAATAACTCATTGTGAGGGTGCAACTTCTTTTTAGCATTTAACACCTTAACGTATGGCACGATATACAAATAAGATAACTTTTATTTTGTTATTACACTCCACAAATTGAATAACTGAGTTCGATGTTCTAACCACTGGGTAACTGCGCTCCACAAATTGAATAACTGAGAGTCCAATGATCTAACCACTGGGTAACTGCGCTCCACAAATTGAATAACTGAGAGTCCAATGATCTAACCACTGGGTTACTACACACCACAAATTGAATAACTGAGAGTCCAATGTTCTAACCACTGGGTTACTACACTCCACAAATTGAATAACTGAGAGTCCAATGTTCTAACCACTGGGTTACTACACTCCACAAACTGAATAACTGAGAGTCCAATGTTCTAACCACTGGGTTACTACATACCACAAATTGAATAACTGAGAGTCCAATGATCTAACCACTGGGTTACTACACTCCACAAACTGAATAACTGAGAGTCCAATGTTCTAACCACTGGGTTACTACATACCACAAATTGAATAATTGAGAGTCCAATGATCTAACCACTGGGTTACTACACTCCACAAATTGAATAACTGAGAGTCCAATGTTCTAACCACTGGGTTACTACACTCCACAAACTGAATAACTGAGAGTCCAATGATCTAACCACTGGGTTACTACACTCCACAAATTGAATAACTGAGAGTCCAATGTTCTAACCACTGGGTTACTACATACCACAAATTGAATAACTGAGAGTCCAATGATCTAACCACTGGGTTACTACACTCCACAAATTGAATAACTGAGAGTCCAATGTTCTAACCACTGGGTTACTACATACCACAAATTGAATAACTGAGAGTCCAATGATCTAACCACTGGGTTACTACACTCCACAAATTGAATAACTGAGAGTCCAATGATCTAACCACTGGGTTACTACACACCACAAATTGAATAACTGAGAGTCCAATGATCTAACCACTGGGTTACTACACTCCACAAATTGAATAACTGAGAGTCCAATGATCTAACCACTGGGTTACTACACTCCACAAATTGAATAACTGAGAGTCCAATGATCTAACCACTGGGTTACTACATACCACAAATTGAATAACTGAGAGTCCAATGATCTAACCACTGGGTTACTACACTCCACAAATTGAATAACTGAGAGTCCAATGTTCTAACCACTGGGTTACTACATACCACAAATTGAATAACTGAGAGTCCAATGATCTAACCACTGGGTTACTACACTCCACAAATTGAATAACTGAGAGTCCAATGATCTAACCACTGGGTTACTACACTCCACAAATTGAATAACTGAGAGTCCAATGTTCTAACCACTGGGTTACTACACTCCACAAATTGAATAACTGAGAGTCCAATGTTCTAACCACTGGGTTACTACACTCCACAAATTGAATAACTGAGAGTCCAATGATCTAACCACTGGGTTACTACACTCCACAAACTGAATAACTGAGAGTCCAATGATCTAACCACTGGGTTACTACACTCCACAAACTGAATAACTGAGAGTCCAATGGTCTAACCACTGGGTTACTACACTCCACAAATTGAATAATTGAGAGTCCAATGTTCTAACCACTGGGTTACTACACTCCACAAACTGAATAACTGAGAGTCCAATGTTCTAACCACTGGGTTACTACACTCCACAAATTGAATAACTGAGAGTCCAATGTTCTAACCACTGGGTTACTACACTCCACAAACTGAATAACTGAGAGTCCAATGTTCTAACCACTGGGTTACTACATACCACAAATTGAATAACTGAGAGTCCAATGTTCTAACCACTGGGTTACTACACTCCACAAACTGAATAACTGAGAGTCCAATGTTCTAACCACTGGGTTACTACATACCACAAATTGAATAACTGAGAGTCCAATGTTCTAACCACTGGGTTACTACACTCCACAAACTGAATAACTGAGAGTCCAATGTTCTAACCACTGGGTTACTACACTCCACAAACTGAATAACTGAGAGTCCAATGTTCTAACCACTGGGTTACTACATACCACAAATTGAATAACTGAGAGTCCAATGTTCTAACCACTGGGTTACTACACTCCACAAACTGAATAACTGAGAGTCTAATGATCTAACCACTGGGTTACTACACTCCACAAATTGAATAATTGAGAGTCCAATGTTCTAACCACTGGGTTACTACACTCCACAAACTGAATAACTGAGAGTCCAATGATCTAACCACTGGGTTACTACACTCCACAAATTGAATAACTGAGAGTCCAATGTTCTAACCACTGGGTTACTACACTCCACAAATTGAATAATTGAGAGTCCAATGATCTAACCACTGGGTTACTACACTCCACAAACTGAATAACTGAGAGTCCAATGTTCTAACCACTGGGTTACTACACTCCACAAATTGAATAACTGAGAGTCCAATGATCTAACCACTGGGTTACTACACTCCACAAATTGAATAACTGAGAGTCCAATGTTCTAACCACTGGGTTACTACACTCCACAAACTGAATAACTGAGAGTCCAATGATCTAACCACTGGGTTACTACACTCCACAAATTGAATAACTGAGAGTCCAATGTTCTAACCACTGGGTTACTACACTCCACAAATTGAATAACTGAGAGTCCAATGTTCTAACCACTGGGTTACTACACTCCACAAATTGAATAATTGAGAGTCCAATGATCTAACCACTGGGTTACTACACTCCACAAATTGAATAACTGAGAGTCCAATGTTCTAACCACTGGGTTACTACACTCCACAAATTGAATAACTGAGAGTCCAATGATGTAACCACTGGGTTACTACACTCCACAAATTGAATAATTGAGAGTCCAATGTTCTAACCACTGGGTTACTACACTCCACAAACTGAATAACTGAGAGTCCAATGATCTAACCACTGGGTTACTACACTCCACAAATTGAATAATTGAGAGTCCAATGTTCTAACCACTGGGTTACTACACTCCACAAACTGAATAACTGAGAGTCCAATGATCTAACCACTGGGTTACTACACTCCACAAATTGAATAACTGAGAGTCCGATGGTCTAACCACTGGGTTACTACACTCCACAAATTGAATAACTGAGAGTCCAATGATCTAACCACTGGGTTACTACACACCACAAATTGAATAATTGAGAGTCCAATGTTCTAACCACTGGGTTACTACACTCCACAAACTGAATAACTGAGAGTCCAATGATCTAACCACTGGGTTACTACACTCCACAAACTGAATAACTGAGAGTCCAATGATCTAACCACTGGGTTACTACACACCACAAATTGAATAACTGAGAGTCCAATGTTCTAACCACTGGGTTACTACATACCACAAATTGAATAATTGAGAGTCCGATGGTCTAACCACTGGGTTACTACACTCCACAAATTGAATAATTGAGAGTCCAATGTTCTAACCACTGGGTTACTACACTCCACAAACTGAATAACTGAGAGTCCGATGATCTAACCACTGGGTTACTACACTCCACAAATTGAATAACTGAGAGTCCGATGGTCTAACCACTGGGTTACTACACTCCACAAATTGAATAACTGAGAGTCCAATGATCTAACCACTGGGTTACTACACACCACAAATTGAATAATTGAGAGTCCAATGTTCTAACCACTGGGTTACTACACACCACAAATTGAATAACTGAGAGTCCAATGTTCTAACCACTGGGTTACTACACTCCACAAACTGAATAACTGAGAGTCCAATGATCTAACCACTGGGTTACTACACTCCACAAACTGAATAACTGAGAGTCCAATGATCTAACCACTGGGTTACTACACACCACAAATTGAATAACTGAGAGTCCAATGTTCTAACCACTGGGTTACTACATACCACAAATTGAATAATTGAGAGTCCGATGGTCTAACCACTGGGTTACTACACTCCACAAATTGAATAATTGAGAGTCCAATGTTCTAACCACTGGGTTACTACACTCCACAAATTGAATAACTGAGAGTCCGATGGTCTAACCACTGGGTTACTACACTCCACAAATTGAATAACTGAGAGTCCAATGATCTAACCACTGGGTTACTACACACCACAAATTGAATAATTGAGAGTCCAATGTTCTAACCACTGGGTTACTACACTCCACAAACTGAATAACTGAGAGTCCAATGATCTAACCACTGGGTTACTACACACCACAAATTGAATAACTGAGAGTCCAATGATCTAACCACTGGGTTACTACACTCCACAAACTGAATAACTGAGAGTCCAATGTTCTAACCACTGGGTTACTACACTCCACAAATTGAATAACTGAGAGTCCAATGTTCTAACCACTGGGTTACTACATACCACAAACTGAATAACTGAGAGTCCAATGATCTAACCACTGGGTTACTACACTCCACAAATTGAATAACTGAGAGTCCAATGTTCTAACCACTGGGTTACTACACTCCACAAATTGAATAATTGAGAGTCCGATGGTCTAACCACTGGGTTACTACACTCCACAAATTGAATACTAAACACAGTACCCTGAAGTTGGAGACAGTGGCTGGTTTATATGGGTGGTCACTCTCGACGACAGCGTAATGTTGCATGGTTGTGCTGCCGTTATCAGTGCCTGCTTGACCGTTCTCATCACTGTCTGTAGTGGTGCTTGGTGCCCCCTGGTGGCTCAGTTGTGAATTAATATCAGCAATCGGTGGCAGAACTTCTTGTACAAGGCCAAGTACTTGCACTGCCCCCTGGCAAGAATATGAATAAAATTGCAAAACTCAACCACGCAGAGTTTGAGACAAATAAAATGTTCATATCAATTCTTTGGGTCTGTTTCTGTGTTTTACAATTTAAATATATACAGATGGTCATTAGATTACATGATAAAGTCCATCTACCTGTACGTAAAAATAGTATTTTGCAGAGAAATCTCTCTATTGAAAGGTGCACTAATTTCAAAATAATTTTTACTGTAATTTATACCATAAAGGTGATGTAATTCTAATTTGTTAACATAAAAACCAATACAAAGACTTCTATTGCTCCAAAATCCGCAGGAAACCAAGCTCAGAGGCGCATCACAACCAGAGGATTAGGTTGTCTAAAATTGGTAAGCAATTTTAAAGTTGCCAATGTATTATTTGATCTAATTTACTAAAGAATACAAGATTGTTTTTTAAACCTACCCTTGGGTCGACCGTGGCCACGGGCCCTATGTGAGCAGCTACTAGAGGCAGCAGGGTAGAGAATATGGACGCCGTGCTGAGAATCTCCGCTACAGTGTCTCCTGTCAATGCAGACAGTAACTGTCATAAGAAAATCTGAGTTCCACTACTGCTGCACTGTTTCATTTTATTTCAATGTGTTGATCTTTCCAAATGATTAAATTTGTTTCAAATTATATTTTCTATGCTAAATGTGTCATGTATCTGTGCGTACACGTTCAAACATTTGTCAGTTGTGTAAGTATTACATCTCGACATAACTGCAAATCAATAACGAAAACACAAATGATATAATTATCTTACAAAGAAAGCCAATGACTGTGTTCTGAGAATATGTAGAGTGAAACAAAATGAAAGAATGGAGATGATGGAATTATGAGAAGAGATTGTAAAGAAGAAACACCTAAAAAGGAATTCAGAGAATGAACCAGGAGAGATTGGGGTTGGGGAAGAGGATGATCAAGATAGAATACTGTATACAAGCTTGGAGATCATATCGTATGAACGAATACAGAGCAGAGCAACTAAAATGTTTCCAGAACTGAGAGAACTTAGTTATGAAAAACGCCTAAAAGAATGTGGTTTAATAACCCTAATGACAAGGACGTTAAGAGGAGATCAAATTGAAGTTTTTAAGATACTGAATGGGTATGAAAATATTGATAGAATGTCCACTTCCTAGTCTACTTATTAGTCCACTTCCTAGTCCACTTGCCATCTGGGTCTTTGCCTTGGATGGCTACCTTGTTAAAACTTGTTAAATATTAAGGTAGCTGGGGTGGCTATTCTATGCTTGTTTTTAACTGAGTAGTTTCACAAGATGAGTTCTTAAGATAAACCAACCATTTCTTCACAAATTGAAGTTGAAATACTAGATAATACTCCAGATTAATAAAACTTAGTTTATAATTTATTTGGTGATGTTTCATGATTTTAAAAACATTTTTGGACATATGAAAATACCCACAAAATGCGAACTTATGTAATTTTGAGAAAATCCCCAAACAAATAAATGACATACATATAAATATGACAGTGTCACGTATGATCCCACAAGTTAATTTGTTTAACATAAATGAATGACAGCTGCTACAGGGCCAGGAAGATTTTAGCAGAAATTCAAATGACTGCCCAAACTCAGTATATTTTAGACACAAACCCTTCATTAATCTTAGTGAATACTCATGGAAATTAGGAATCATGTGAGATGTGTTCACATGCCAAATTGCGGCTTCGTAAGTCTTGTAGTTTTTATGAAAGTTTAACTAGGTAACGTTTCCTGGTTGTTAGTGATAACAGAAATGTCAATAGTCAACATGTCAACATGTTTGCATTGTACTGCAATGTACTGGAATCACAGTAACCAGATGATATGTTCCACTTTCACAGCGAACGAATTTACGTTAGTTAAAAGTGTGTGTGGACTCGAAGCACACGCGGTCGTTGCTATGGAAACATTGTCAGCGTTTTTAAGAAGTCAGGGGGATTTCCAAAAGCACTGGTTTTTTTAAAGGATGGTTTGGCGAAATGCTGGGTGATTATTAGTGGTGTTGACATTCCGTTCAATATTTCCCAGCATGTTAAGTGGAAAAAAATCAACTGATATGTTAGCCGCCCTGGCTACCTTAAGGTGGACAGATAGTGCGAAGTGAGGGATATAAAAAAGCAGGTGTGAACAGCAAAGAATGGCAGAAAATGGCAGAAGATTGAGAGAGATGGAGAGGGCAGGAAAGAATTGATGATATGGCCCCACCCCAAAAGGGATTAAGGGGAAGAAGAAAGCCGACATCGATGGACTGTGATGAATGGGTGCTGCCATCTGGTACTCACCTGGGGAACCATGTGCTCGGCGCAGTAGGTCCGTGGCTGCCCTGAAGATGGCACTAGCGATGTTGATGGCGTTCTTGCGAGCCTGATACTCAGCCACGGCCCTGTTGTTCTGTAGGTGGCTCTCTCCATCTTGCGGGGCTCTATGGGGCAAATATCAAAAATACACAACTACTGTAAAAAAAAATAATGACAAATAGTGTAAATAAACCTTTCTTTTCCCACAGCCATTCTCTCACCATTTGTTTAATATATGTCTGGATGCCTTTAAGTTGCCCAAGCTTCTACTGTTGTCCAAGCTTCTACTGTTGCCCAAGCTTCTAATGTTGCTAAATTTTTTTATGTTACCCAAGCTTCTACTGTTGCCCAAACTTCTAATGTTGCCCAAGCTTCTACTGTTGCCCAAACTTCTACTGTTGCCCAAACTTCTAATGTTGACCAAACCTCTGTTGACCAAACGTCTAGTGATGAACAAACGTCTGATGTTGCCCAAGCTACTAATGATGCCAAAGCTGTTAATGTTACCCAAGCTTCTAATATAGACCAAGTTTCTTCCAATGTTGCCCAAGCTTCTAATACAGACCAAGCTCCTTCTAATGTTGCCCAAGTTTCTAATATAGACCAAGTTTCTTCCAATGTTGCCCAAGCTTCTAATACAGACCAAGCTCCTTCTAATGTTGCCCAAGTTTCTAATATAGACCAAGTTTCTTCCAATGTTGCCCAAGCTTCTAATATCGACCAAGCTTCTTCTAATGTTGCCCAATCTTTTAACGCTGCTCAAGCTTCAATGATTTTCAAGCTCATCACAGCTCAATGTAATTTAGTGAATGCATAAATCACACTGACGTGTAGTAGAATATCTATGGAATCTGTCCTTGCATGTGATTCAATGAATGAATTAATCAATCAATTATACTGATGTGTAGTAGAGCATCTGCAGAATCTGTCCTTGAATGTGATTCAATGAATGAATGAATGAATTAATTAATCAATGATATTGACGTGTAGCTGAGTATCTGGAATTTGTCCTCGCGTGTGATTCATTAAATGAATGAATTAATTAATTAATCAATTATACTGACGTGTAGTAGAGTATCTGTGGAATCTGTCCCCGCATGTGATTTGTGCCGTTGATGCTGAGTGAACACGCACTGAAGGTAATGGTCAGGCCGTCTGGACACTTGACCCTACTGACCCCTCCATCTCCATTGAGCGTGCGTGGCCCATGATTCCTCAGTCGCAGGGCGTACTTCACGCCCTCCTGCGCAACAAGGGCAATATATATATATATATATATGTGTAATATCTGAATTCATCACCACTGTCTATACCTGTGACAGATTCTGTGTAGTGTGTGATGTAAATTGTAGAAAGAGAAATTATTAAATAATAATATATATAGCACTCTTTCCAAATAATTGTTCTGGGGAGCTCTACAATGGCATATCTTCTAAGTGCATTTTCCTTGAATAGCTTAAAGTACTTTAGATGACTAATTAATGATAAAAGCTCTATTTGGTAAATAAATGAACCATATACTTAGGTAAGTCATCCCCCCGGCATTACGCCTTAGGAAGCCATGAAGGCTTATATGGCCAGTGCTTAAACCTGGTTTCTGTAGTGCGAAGCAACTTAGAGTGCAGTTGTACTGACTCTCCTGGACGGGACACTAGTCCATCGCAGGTACCTTCCAAACAGTGTTTGTACTCATTTGCAGCTGAGTAGACTGAGGCAAAGTAGGGTAAACGAAATTGCCTAAGCTTCGAAAACGAACCGTGCCCAGTGTGGGTCTTGAACTTGAGTCCAACACCTTAACCAATAGGCCACGGCTGCCCCCCACCAGATACTTAGGAATACAATAAAATCAACCAAATAATTTAAATAATTACAGTAAAATAATGTGGAAACTGACAGTGGTGTTCTATATTTGTCAGGATACAAATTTTCAAGCACTCTCAAGCGAACCAACAAGTCCATGGAAGTCGAGGGGAGGGGTTGTTGTTGATAATAGTATGCATTACAATTTTAATTCAACTTGCTTAACAATAAAAGAAAAAAAATTGCCAGTACCAATAAAAACACAAGATCACCTTGATAGGCAGAGGTCGTTCAAACTTGACCTCCAGCAGGTCCTGTGTGCAGTCGTCCGGCCCAAATGTCCCCTTGACCACGTCAAGGGTGTTCCAACGTTCAGTACGCGATTGGTCATTGGTCTCTGGGTTGCCACTCTGCTGCAATTTTTATGGTTTATTAATAAAAAATTTGTTTAGCTTAGTTAGCTTAATTTATTTGTTACTTATTTTTTTACCTACTTTTAACATATTTTAAACATGTTTTTAAATAAATGTTTCCTTATTTAAAAACTTATTTTTTAACACTTATTTTTTAACACTTATTTTTCCTTATTTAAAAAATAGTTTTTTTCCTTATCACCTTAGAGCAGGTTTTTACTTGGATAAAAGGCATGTCATTAATGTCTAATTTATTTATCAATATATTATCATCCCTTATTAATGTCTTCATTTAGCAATCACAAAATGAAATCAGGAAACCACATTTCTCTCCAAGAATGCCTAGTTTCTAAAAAAAATTATCCATTGAAAACCACAGGCAATGGACCACAAACTAGAAACATTGCACTGATATGCCCTTTGGGCCGATAAGCCATTTTAAAGACCATTTTAAGGCAAATACTTTGAAAACTGAAGTGTTATTTTTCATGACAAATTCAATACAAAATCACAGTGAATTTTTTTCAAACACCCTCTAGCAGCTATTAATTTATTTGGTTATCCAACTGTACCAGTTGAGTAAAGAAGCATACTGCTCAGTATACACAGTCTGTCTCGCACAACTGGAAAATATTAGGCCTAGTTTGGTAAAATGAAAATTTAGATTTAGACCCTCCTTTGAAAATTACAATAAAAAACCTTTTAGAGACATATAAAGGCTCTGCACAAATGAGATCTCTCATAATAAATTTTCACAATGCCTGCATCCTCAGGAATCTTTGCTCAGAGGAGCAACAAAGCCAGGCCGTAGGAAAAGGGATATACAACAAAGATGGGAGGACTGTTTAAAAAGGGATGTAAGAAAGGTGGAGGAGGCTAACAGGTGGAGGGAGAAGGCTACTGAAAGGGAAAAGTGTACAGGGATAACAGCTGGGGTGGTCCAAGAACTAGCCTCACCCCTTTATTAACCCATTAGGCCCCAGGATTTTATTCAAACATGCCACCATGTTCCCAGGATTTCTGGCAAATTTCGAGCGATTTTACCTCCTTGTGTTAAAAAATCTGTAGAAAAAAACTATTCAATATTGACAATTACAAGTTGTGTTTATTTTGAAGAGTAGTAATTTCTCCACATGCATGTATACATAGAAATAGGATATATTAATAAAATGTTGACATTTGATCACAATTTGCAAAGACAAAATAGTACATTTGTTAAAACATTGAAAGTTGCGACTGACATTTGACAATGATCCCATGCTATAACCCTATGCAACTCAGCGAATAAAATGTAGCTATATGTGTTAGCTTTGCACCAATGAAAACATTATCAAATTCAGACGGTTATTTTTCAGGTTACACCATATTTTATCATGACTAATATAGAATTAAAAATTTTCGAGATAGTGTGAACAAAACTGATGAAAATCAAGATTTCCGAAAGGGCAACACATGCATGTAACGAGCTGTTGTTGTTGCAAAATGTATCCGCTAGGGTGTGGCAAAATTTGGTAGCGTTTAGTTCAGTAGTTATTCGCCAGGTTTTTTTTTAATAGTGGGTCCTGTATGCGGCCGGCGGCAGCCGTTCCAGGACTGCACAGAGAGGCCGGCCGCGGCCGTTGTGGGGTCTAATGGGTTAAGGGAGCAAGGAAAGAGATAAAAACTGGGGTTGTGCAGCAGTCCAAGAACTAGCCTCACCCCTTTATTAAGGGAGCAAGGAAAGAGATAAAAGCTGGGGCTGTGCAGCAGTCCAAGAACTAGCCTCACCCCTTTATTAAGGGAGCAAGGAAAGAGATAAAAGCTGGGGCTGTGCAGCAGTCCAAGAACTAGCCTCACCCCTTTATAAAGGAAGCAAGGAAAGGGATAACAGCTGGGGTTGTGCAGCAGTCCAAGAACTAGCCTCACCCTTTTATAAAGGAAGCAAGGAAAGAGATAAAAGCTGGGGTTGTGCAGCAGTCCAAGAACTAGCCTCACCCCTTTATAAAGGAAGCAAGGAAAGGGATAACAGCTGGGGCTGTGCAGCAGTCCAAGAACTAGCCTCACCCTTTTATAAAGGAAGCAAGGAAAGAGATAACAGCTGGGATTGTGCAGCAGTCCAAGAACTAGTCTCACCCTTTTATAAAGGAAGCAAGGAAAGGGATAACAGCTGGAATTGTGCAGCAGTACAAGAACTAGCCTCACCCTTTTATAAAGGGGGCAAGGAAAGAGATAACAGCTGGGGCTGTGCAGCAGTCCAAGAACTAGTCTCACCCTTTTATAAAGGAAGCAAGGAAAGGGATAAAAGCTGGGGCTGTGCAGCAATCCAAGAACTAGCCTCACCCCTTTATAAAGGAAGCAAGGAAAGGGATAACAGCTGGGGCTGTGCAGCAGTCCAAGAACTAGCCTCACCCTTCTATAAAGGAAGCAAGGAAATGGATAACAGCTGGGGTTGTGCAGCAGTACAAGAACTAGCCTCACCCTTTTATAAAGGGGGCAAGGAAAGAGATAACAGCTGGGGCTGTGCAGCAGTCCAAGAACTAGCCTCAGCCCATTATAAAGGGAGCAAGGAGGGAAGAACAAGTCCTGTCCCCCCCACAAACAATCGTCTTGATGAGTCCCAGATACTCACGTTGTCCAGTAGTTCCACCTCGTAGATGTACTGACCACTGCCGCCGTAGATACAAACTCCAGCAATGACCACTCCTGGCTGGTCAACCGTGAAGGACACAGCATCTGGACTGCCGTTGCCCGTGTTCCAGTAAGCACTCTGGCTGGTTCTCGTGAACCTGTTGGGCGTGGTCAGTAGAGGCTGGCTTGACCCACGCGGGTCAGTCTGCAAGATTAGGTATTTCATGAAACACTGGAGTCACAAAGGGTTAATCTACATGAATCCAGCAAAAAATACTTTATTTCCTGTATAATATATGTATGAACAGCATTAGTATAGCATAAGTATGGTGATTTGTTGATGACACAAGTATGGTGATTTGTTGATGACATAAGCATGGTGATTTGTTGATGACATAAGTATGGTGATTTGTTGATGATGCAGGCACATGTTGAAAGTAGCGTACATACCTCTACACCAGTCGCCGATGCCCCCAGTTCGCTAACAATAGAGGCAATCAGCGCACACGTGTTTGACACCAGGTGAGCTGGGTAGATTGGCTTTTCCTAAAACGGAAAGTCAAGTCTTATTATCTATCCACAATCATACCAGTCGGAACAATTATAATACAGCCTGACTTAATAAAACAATAAAATATTTTTTAAATATCGCATTGCTGCTATATTTACACAAACAATGGCTACTTCAAGGATAGGATTCTAAGCATGATTTTGCCTAAAACCTAATATTGGTCTACATATTTGTTTGTTTAGGAAGAAGCTAATATTGCTGTCTTTTGGTCACACATCTGCTTTTTGGAAACCTGATTTAATGTTAACCTGTAAACAAAACACAACAGATTAGGCAGTGAGTTTGTGAGTTATGCCCAGTCTCACTTGACCATGAGAAAGCAAGAATGATTTGTGACGTCTGCCAAATTAAGCAAACTTAATAATACCGCAACATGATTTCTGATCTTCAAAGTATTTTTAAAAGCAATACAATATTATTTTATCATAAATGTGCTTTATGAAACAGTTCACAATTTCACATATACATTGCTACTCACATGAGTAAGAATCTGTCGCACAGGCAAAACGACAATGATCAGTAGTTTGTCCAGTACTTCCCGGAATGTCCAGTGGCCAGAGCCGCCCAAGCCTTCCGTCTCCATCCGCTGGATCATGTGGTCAACCAGCAAGGGAAACTGTGACCCATCACCTGCGTTGGTGGCAGAAAAAGGGTTAAAATGCGACATGGTCAGATTCACCGTAAAGTAATGGAAATAACAATCATTTCCAACATTGGGAGAAAAAATACATATTGAATGTTGGAAACGTGCCATATGATATGGTACACAAAAATAATTCACGTATATGCTGTCCAAATCTTTATGCATGCGAATGAGTCCTGATGTCATGTCCCGTTAATTAAACTACCATTTACTTATGCCACAAAATGACATTCTCACCTCACTTTTTCTATGCCAATGCATTCATTCAATCATTACACATCATTCCATGTACCAAAAAAAATTTGTTTTAAAATATTGCATTTTTTAGCACGCTTATGGTCCGAATAAGCACTGCGGATTGCATCCACGGTGAGCGATGATACAAGCCGCTGACTGTAAAAGACGCTGATGCAACGCGGTGATACTGGGACCGAAAAAAGCACAAAACCACAATCGGCCTGGCGATGACCATCTATTATCGCCAAGAATAACAAATTTGCTACTGGGTCGGCTGATCCGTAGACCATATAATAACACATAAAAGCCCTTATATGTGTATGTTTGAGTCACCTGAGTGAGCAGCACTGTTGGTGTTGTCGTTGGAGCTGTATTGTCGCTTCAGCAGTAGCTCTGTGCTGTGTTCACAGTTGATGGGCATTAGAGCGGTCAGCTTGACTGTCGGGTGACACAGTGCCTCCATCACTGCGGCGAGCAGGCGGCCACACCCCTCCACATTACACTGTCCCTGGGAGTGGAAGTCACAAGTTATATTTCCAACAGTTAGATATCTCGTTTGTGCAAACGTGTTATTAAGTTTAGATGAAATAATTTTTGGCTTGGTTAATTAACTCTTTTGATGATTTTAACAAGACCGCTATGCACCCTTATCAAAATGACTGTGCATACTACGTTGAACATCAACAATGGTGAAGGCAGCTTTAAAAATACCCTCCACGTGGAGCCTAATAGAACAGCATGCCCTAACATAAGATCGTCACTTCACTACCAACAAAATACCCTCCACGTGGAGCCTAATAGAACAGCATGCCCTAACATAAGATCGTCACTTCACTACCAATAAAATACCCTCCACGTGGAGCCTAATAGAACAGCATGCCCTAACATAAGATCGTCACTTCACTACCAATAAAATACCCTCCACGTGGAGCCTAATAGAACAGCATGCCCTAACATAAGATCGTCACTTCACTACCAACAAAATACCCTCCACGTGGAGCCTAATAGAACAGCATGCCCTAACATAAGATCGTCACTTCACTACCAACAAAATGTTGGATCGAGTAGAATGGTTAACAAAGAGAGTGAATGAAGTTGAAGAGGAATAACGAGACTGGAGGACTGCGTGAAGAGAAATTTGGTGGGAGTGGAGAATGATTGTGAGGGATGGGGGGAGTGGAGACGGATCAGTGCCAGCCTCATCCCGGACTACAAGAATAAAGAGGAGTGCAACAACAACAATCGACTCCTAAAACCAATCCACAACTAACCGGATCGATCCAGTTGAGCAGCTCGCACAGACACAGCCACTTGAGATGTGCGGATGGGTAGAATGCGTGGAAACACATGGTGAATGCGCGATGGCACTCCCCCAGAATCTTATCAGCCAGCTTCTCGAACACATCACGTCCGGCTCTGACCTCTGACCCCTCCGCCGGGTCATGTGTCCTACTGCCAGCAGACCGCCGACCGCTCTCAGAGAGGATCTTACGCAGGAGGTTCCGGGCGTTGCCAACGCACTCTGCCACTCGACTCGTCTCGGGAGGTGTGCGCTTGCTCACACCTGGGGACAGACCGCAGTTAACGATGGTTAAAAAGGGTCAGATCACAGCTACACATCCAGCTGCATTTCAGATGATTGTAATGCATAAACATTCACAAGTTTGCTGATTTTGGAAAGTTTATTTGCCAGGAATTAGCTCTATTTGGCCAGCAAGGTTGGAGCATTTGAAAGTGTTGGCAGATTTTGGTGGTGACTCTCATGAAACACCAGTAAGTGTACAGCTATTTTGTCAACCCAGCCCGTTTTGTTGATAAGCATGTTTGCAACATGATTAAAAGATAGGTATGCGATTTTGACCAAACTAGTTCATTGGAAACATTGGGATTGTATGAAAATTTTTGACGGATTAAGTTTTCTGTAATCATACAAAAGTTTAACATGAAAAACAAAATGTGGTCCTAAAAGCGACAAATAAAAATACACATTATAGATTCTCTGTATATATATATATATATATATATATATATATATATATATATATATATATATATATATATATATATGACATCATATGTGAAGTAACTCCAAAATGATTTAGTTTGCTAGTTTTGAAAATATATTACCTTTGAGCAGCTTTTTACAAGAGATATTATTTTAACATGAATAAAACAATTATGTTAATGATAACATCAGCTGATGAGCTCGGTACACTAGCCAAATAAAACCTAAGGCTGAAACACACTAAAAAATGTCAGTAAAAACATGCTGAAACAGAAAATCACACTAGTCTATTTTTTACATAGTTTTGACCTCTCAAGAAACTGTAGTTCCGTCCGCGAATGATGACCGAGAGATATGGTCAAACCGAAATGCAACCGAGATTGTGCCTGACTCACCGAGACTAGGGTAGGCCTCGCAGACGTAGGTCTGGATGAGACGTAGACACGCCACACTGACATAGACAAGGTGTCCGAGGTCTAGCATGGTGGCTGCTCTGATAGCTCCCTTCAGTCCTTGGGCCTCTGCTACTGCTTCACAGAACATGTTCCAACTCCAGCTGAGCAGCTTCAGAAGGGCATCGAAGGACTCCTACAACACAATGGTACACATTGGCTGACAATGTCAATGTTGACTGACCCTATCCCACTTTCATGTTCTGTTCACTCTCGCATAGAGCATAAGAAAAGTTTCAGGACAAAATGAGATAAATCCGTTTTTTTGGTTTTTGAGAAAAACTCACTTCTGCATTTCATCTTCCTTCAGAACATAAATGGAAACTTGTACATGATACTGGAATATCTTATGAATCCCATATCAAAGCAAATGGTAGCAAGGGCTGAATTCTTTATAGCTGATTTCAATTCTGAAATTTCACCCATTAAAAAATGTCGCCCGAATTGGCATTCATAACGGTTTGCCCAGAAACCTTTTATACATAAGTGAGAGAACTTAAACAAAATAACACTGCCAAACTGCAGACAATGATCCAGATTATTTAAGAAAGGAATATTTCATCATAACTACATTTTTTTTTATACAGAAAGAGAGCCACGGATGACCCAGAAGGAATTTCTGGAGACTTCATTTAACTTGAGTTTTACACAACATTTTACACGTGTGAAATCTTGACAGTCTATCTGTTACCACAAATAATTATTTTAGTACCCACTATTTGTGGAAAGCGAACTCCTTATTTAAAGACACACCCACGTTTTGAGATAAGATCATTTTAAAACCATTTGAACAGTTCCTCACATATATCAGGGACCATTAAAGTTGCCATCCAAAACACAGAATCTGCAGAAAAATCTCACCCATCTACACAAGCATGTAATAGGTTCACGATGAAGTACAAACGTAAGAACAATGCGACTTACAGGAGAGACTGTAGTAGAGAATTGGCGTGTCAGTATGTAGGCAGGATGACCCTGGTCAGTTTTCCCACTGCTAACACCCGTGTCATGGCTCGGGAGTCTGTCACAAACACCACCAATGACGCCATCAACAATGCCGTCATTAATAATAACGAATAAAAAAGGAATTTTTTTTAAATAAAGCTCCGAAAACTTTGTCATAGTGAATAATTTCAAACATAATGTGATATTAAGCAAAATGTACCCCTGACACACCGAACTATGTTTGACTTAACTAGTTACTTTTCACAAACCAGTCAGGCTTTTCGTCATGACTAATTCAACTAGTTGATAAACCAATCACATGAATATATTATTTTTAAATGTCCTTCTTATTTAATCACACATAATTGTGTCAACAACTGAGCTGCTTTCACTTCCCACTCCACTCCCCGTCCTACCAAACCTCTTACTAGAGGTAGGTGGCAATTAATGAGAGATCAATAAATTATCAAATTGTTGTGCATTCCCTGTAACAGCCACAAAGAAAGTATTACCTAAAGAGGAGCTGTGGCAGTTGTCCCGCGTTCACGTCTGTACCGTTGTTGGACTTGCGTGAACTCTTGAACTTAAACACAACCCTGTTACCAACAGCCAACGTCATCCATTAGTCTTCAATCATTCGTGACAATTGCTCTTTCATTCAATGCAATATTGTACTCTCCGATCATCCATTTAAAATAAAATGTCATATTAAAGGTAATCTACAAATCATCTAATTTTATCAGTCAACGTGATCAGGTACTTTATCTCTCTAAATAATTGGCAATTATTATTTAATAAAAATTTGCTTCGCTGTGAGACATTTTGGAGGTATGATCCATTACAACAGAAGAAGGTAAGTCAATTTCAAAAATTATTTGAGAAGTATAATTAATTATAGTCAACTGTAATGTATGTGAGTAACAATAACAATTATCTTGCATAGCGCCACATCCAATAGAGTTTGCAGCATTTTACAGAGAAACTGATTAAAATAGTGCAATAAAAAAATTAATATTAAAACAGTTTTTTGGGAAAAAACTTGTAAAACATGCACGAATAGACACACAGGTCCAAGCGCATGCACTCCCAGGAAATTAAGGTTCAACGACAACTGGGAGACAGTCATAAACGTGTGCAGTCAACTCACTGGTCATCTGTAGTGACCACGGACTGACCACTGGAGCCGCAGTCACTGCTTGGGCCAGAGATCTTGGCCCATGCGATGTACCAGTTGTTGGCTGTCAGACAGACTGGCTCCTCAAACAGGACTGCATACTTCTCCCTGTGACACACATCACTGGCATTGACAGGATACATCAATACATATCACCACAGACTAGTGAGAATAAAACGACAGCAAATCAATGACATCAGCCAAAATAAAAGATTTCCATTTTTATGTCAATAATCTAACAAAACAGTTTAAGCTTATATTTTAAGTCAATGACTATTATTAATAACATTGCAATGTGCATAACTATGACATATCAAATTCACTTTTAGGAAGAAAATTTACTTCTATGAGATTGCTTTTCATCACGAAATACTGATTATAATTATTATAATTAGATTTTGACTGCAAATTTACACTGGGCAACTTGTCAATACAGAACAATCATATCCATCGGTGTCAACATTATTGCATTCTTGGGGGAAATACTGTTTTTTCCCTCGGTTCTGTTTTTGTTGTTGTAATTTTCAAAGAATTATTTACAGTAAAATGAATCAATTTGTTGCACACGAGACCGTTCTAGGAAGATATTATTTCTATGGTTTCAAGTGATTTCACATTTTCTCTTGCAGTGACCCATAAAAATGGCCCCTATAAACAACATGTGCAATTGTATTACATTATACTAGCCGACTTACCTGGCGTTGTACGGGAGAAAGCCAGCTACTGCAAGAGCGTATGATTCTACGAGATAACATTTAGGTAGGGCAATGCCAACGGTAATGACAACTTCATGCCCTCAAAATCACGTACAACTGTCGGTTTACGAAGCGTTTATGCCGCACGAAGGAATTTATGTGGACGTTTGACGTAGATCACTCCAATAAAAAGTCATCCCATACATGCGAAACTGACGGAGATATGAGAGAACATGCACACTGGGTCACAAACCAGTTCACGGTTTAGATAATATTGCATGTTACATATAAGAAGCCAGCCTACCTGGCTCCACATTCGTAGGAGACCTCCTCTGTCTCTGCTAGCAGTTCTCCGTCTGTCTCGTTGTCTCCCCCGTCTACACCAAGCTCGTACAGCTGGTGAGAAACAAGAGATAAAGGTAGCTTATACTGCGCGGTATCCGATCCGTGGGACCACACGAAGTTTTACACTTCACTCCCTGGCAGACCTGTTCATTCCAACACCAACTCAACATCTCTGGGAAGCATTCAGCCATGCTGCAAGAACTGCGTGAAGACTATTCACTCATGTGTATCCACCAATGTGGATAGTCAGTTACATATTTATACAGCTGAGTGAACTGAAGCAATGTGGAATGAACAAAATTGTCCAGGTTTTGAAATGGCAAGAGGATTCAAATCCAAATCTTCTTGACTGAGAGTCCAGTGTTTTAACCACAGTGCCACTGCACACCACTTAACTACGTGGAACTCTATTCTCGGCTGAGACACTGTGTCCATTGTGTTGGGGGCAATGGATGTGGAATGCGAATAACAGTAATAGTTTGGAAGTACTCCTAACATTATGTAATGTAACAGAAAGATTATTAGACACAAAGTTCTTTCTTGGCACCATGTTCTTACCAGGATTAATATTAGATATAAGAGATCTACATTCTTAACATGGATAATGAACTTTATAATCAACCACAAGACATGGAGATTTTTCATTCTTATATTATGCAAGTGAAGCCCCCTAGCAGACAAAAACATTACTACCTACCATGTTGTGGCAACTAATTAAAAAACTATTAAAAAAATGCAAGAATGCAAGGCATGCTAGGCATGCATGCACACAATCCGTCTTACCTTGATCTTGCCAAAGTATTCTCCGCGCCCACCAAACAGTCCAAAGCCCCCCAGGAGGATGTCTGTGTCTGTCATGAACCTTATGGCCTCCGCTGATGGCCCAGAGTATCCCCAGCCTCCGCCGTGATCTACAGGCACAGGACAAGGCTGCATACAAATCTACAGCACAGGACAAGGCTGCATACACATCTACAGCACAAGACAAGGCTGCATATAAATCTACAGCACAGGACAAGGCTGCATACAAATCTACAGCAAAGGACAAGGCTGCATACAAATCTACAGCACAGGACAAGGCTGCACACAAATCTACAGCACAGGACAAGGCTGCACACAAATCTACAGCACAGGACAAGGCTGCATACAAATCTACAGCAAAGGACAAGGCTGCATACAAATCTACAGCAAAGGACAAGGCTGCACACAAATCTACAGCACAGGACAAGGCTGCATACAAATCTACAGCAAAGGACAAGGCTGCATACAAATCTACAGCACAGGACAAGGCTGCACACAAATCTACAGCACAGGACAAGGCTGCATACAAATCTGTCTGTGAATCACATGTTCATTTATGGACTGCTAGATTTGAGAAGTATTGTGGACATTTTACGGACTTTACATCATCATATGATTGTGACCATAACAACTTCTGTAAAGGGGGACAGTGGCTTTTGACAGAGGAATTACACAATTCGTTCTGGAAACATGATGGTGGGATTTCAATATAAGATCAAAATTTTAAGTCAGAATCATTTAAAATATTAGAAAATGATGCTTGAGTTAGAAAGTAGACTGCTGAAAAATAGTAACAATAAAACTTCTTTCGTGCTTCAGTCCTCAGAAACCAAGCTCAGAGGCACATTAAAATAAAAGGATAGTTAATATATAAACCAGAAAGCAATTAAAGTTGTCAACAGATGGATACATTACGGAGCTTAAGAAGAATAAATAAAGTTAAAAGGAAGTCTTCAAATTGTAGCGAAATTGTATAATGAAAGAAGTTCTCATAGCAGAATGGTGGTAATCTGGGTATATACTCGGCGAAGTCCTGCATGCATATTGTGCCAAAAGCAACAATAATTGAAGTGAGAGGGAAATACGTTTCTTAGACATAACTTAAAACATGCAGACACAATTAATGAGACGACGAACTTTCAAATCTGTTGACGACGGAGTAGTCCTCCTTCGTGTAGACTCTGTTCATTGGTCGCTTCTCCTTCTCCATGGCGGACACGGTCAAGCCCAGTCGCTGGGCAGCGGTCAGTGTGTCCAGACAGGCTGTGGGCAGTAACCATGACACATGGTCATTCTCCATTTGTATGACAGTGTGGGTGTGGAGCATGCATATATGAGATGTCCACAGAAAATTTTAAACTGCCTCCGCACTTCATCATTTCCATGCGAAATCCTGCTATAGCGGGCCAGCGGTTTATGATGCTTGAATGCTAGCATTCGCCACTGACACACGTGTTTGATTGTCGCAATTTTACACTCATGTTTGCATCGAAATAAATCCTTTTTGTAGAAATTGTCTGTTGTGTAATAACTGTAATTACTGTAACCGTGATAATTTGTTGCCATAATTTGTTATTCATTCATTGGAACAGAACACATTCTTGAATACTGTATATGATAAAATATTGGTATAACTATTCGACAATGAATGTTCGCTGTTGTAGTAAATTAGTAATTAGTGTTGGTTAAAGTTTCAACATCACAAAATCAGGTCTCTTAGATTTTCTGGTTTCCTTAGCCACTGGTCTTATGATTTACAAGCAAACAATATTTCTTGATGGTCCTGGTTTCATAATATATCAGGTGTTCCTACTCACAAAATACATCTTTCTAGGGGAAACATCACGAGACAACATGACCGACAAAACAACTAAGTGTCATCAGCCATCTTGGATTTACTGGTTTCCATGGCATAATTAGCATGCTCACAATATTCCTCAATGATCCCGGTTAAAAAATATATATGGTGTTACTAAAATGTTCCATAAATTCTTCTATGTGATAAGCGAGGTTGATGTTTTACTCAATTTCACTGAAAGTTCAAAAGAAACTTGGTATTCGGTGGTAACTGACTGGAGAGAAAATTAGCACTAAAACGGTTAAGATTTTTTGCCCGTCTCGTTTCAGAATCATTTCACGAAATATCGAACATACCTAGTATCCACTATGACATGCTAACGCGTTTGTGCAAATGTGTTATTTAGCTTTGGTGAAATCACTGGACGAACCATTAAAGTAATTTTGGCTACGTTGAACTGAAATTTGGTAAAAAAGGACAAAAGTGGCTCCACCTGTACACACTATAACATAAGGTTGTTTACACTTTTGCAAGTTACCTGCTCTATTGATCAAAGTCAATTCGTTCGACAATTTCAACAAAAGTACCCTCTCTTTAATTAAACCAACTGTGCATATTACTTCAACTATTCATGCACAACATATCTCAAAATCAACAACTCTGATTTGCAATGGGCTAAATGAGTTGAAGAGAGAGTTTTAAACAGACAACGAGAGTTACCCAGCAGGTGAAGTGCGGCATGAGAGCGCGTCGTCTTAGCACCATTGTGGACGGGCACAGCGAGGTCTGGTCCAAGAATACAACTGAGCTGAGGTTGTTTCTTACACAAGTGTCTTGCCTCATAGTTGACAACATTGTAACAGCAGATCTCTTGGTGCACAGGGGAATAGCTGGCAACAGAACACAAACAATGTTTACTGACAACATTGTAACAGCAGATCTCTTGGTGCACAGGGGAATAGCTGGCAACAGAACACAAACAATGTTTACTGACAACATTGTAACAGCAGATCTCTTGGTGCACAGGGGAATAGCTGGCAACAGAACACAAACAATGTTTACTGACAACATTGTAACAGCAGATCTCTTGGTGCACAGGGGAATAGCTGGCAACAGAACACAAACAATGTTTACTGGCAACATTGTAACAGCAGATCTCTTGGTGTACAGGGAAATTGCTGAAGACAGAACACAAACAATGTTTACTGGCAACATTGTAACAGCAGATCTCTTGGTGTACAGGGGAATATCTGAAGACAGAACACAAACAATGTTTACTGGCAACATTGTAACAGCAGATCTCTTGGTGTACAGGGGAACAGCTGAAGACAGAACACAAACAATGTTTACTGACAACATTGTAACAGCAGATATCTTGGTGTACAGGGGAATAGCTGAAGACAGAACACAAACAATGTTTACTGGCAACACTGTAACAGCCGATCTTTTGGTGTACAGGGGAACAGCTGAAGACAGAACACAAACAATGTTTACTGGCAACATTGTAACAGCAGATCTCTTGGTGTACAGGGGAATAGCTGAAGACAGAACACAAACAATGTTTACTGGCAACACTGTAACAGCCGATCTCTGGGTGTACAGGGGAACAGCTGAAGACAGAACACAAACAATGTTTACTGGCAACATTGTAACAGCAGATCTCTTGGTGTACAGGGGAATAGCTGAAGACAGAACACAAACAATGTTTACTGGCAACATTGTAACAGCAGATCTCTTGGTGTACAGGGGAATAGCTGAAGACAGAACACAAGCAATGTTTACTGGCAACATTGTAACAGCAGATCTCTTGGTGTACAGGGGAATAGCTGAAGACAGAACACAAGCAATGTTTACTGGCAACATTGTAACAGCAGATCTCTTGGTGTACAGGGGAATAGCTGAAGACAGAACACAAGCATGGTTTAATGATGACTTCAGTTTCTTGAATATGTCCACTTGCATTTATTTTGTCAGAAAAAAGCAAAGCTGTAAGTAAATTGAGGATATACAGGTGGCAATTTGTTTTTAGTTACCACTTAACAAATAACGGACACATGCCACATTGTAACCAATGTAATTGGCACTTTGTGACATCTGGCACACTGTAATAGATGGCGCATTGTAACATTATAACAAATGGCAGATTTAAAACAAATGACACATCTTAACAAATACCACATTGTAAAACTCTACCAAAAGATGGCACACTGTAACATAGAGTTCATTGTAATAGATCTTCAAAGAACAGTTAAGCAAAAATTCATATTCAAAGACTTGATGCAAAAGAAATACGGTCAAGCGTTGTGGTCATCATCAACATATGCACAATACACATGAGGCTACACTGCTGCCACCTACCTCCAGAGCACATCATAGAAGGGGTCCAAACAGACACTGTGGTCGTGCAGCGATGCATACTTGGCTCCAGAGAAACACTTACAGCTGCCATCTGCCTTGTTAATCATGAGACACTTGATGTTGGAAGGCGCGGAGCCGGCCGTGGGCAGCAAACCTGAAACACAACGCCAACTATGGGTTACTGGTACGGTAAAGGTAACAGAACACTGCGTTTACACAAGGCAATATCATTGCTGCACTGATGCGATGGCTATGTCATTAGAAAAGGTCAGGGCCATTAATATCAAACGTGATGTCATTTAAAAATAGGATCAGTTCTATTTCATGCGACATTGCTACAATGCGTCACAGCAATGTACAGTTTGCAAGGGACGATCAAGCTACAATCTGGTTGCATGTGACCACATTGCCTCATCAGGGCAATGATACTGCCTCGTGTAAACCCTGCTTTATACTATACCCTACCTGGTCCATGGTACCATTCAAAGCACTTTACTTTTCATCCACTGGCAGACTTGTTCATTCCATCACTAACTTCTCTGGGAAGCATTCAGCCATGCTGCAATTCCTGCACAATTATTATTCTTTCATATGTAACCAACGCTGAGTGAATTGAGGCAACGTGGAGTGAATGAAATAGCCCAAGCTTCAAAACGGTACGAGTTTGAATATCATTCTTATATCTCATCTTCAGATGTTGGGTATACTCTACATGCGCAGTTGGGTACGGGGTCACATTGGTCTGAAAATGGTGAGGTGTAATCTCTAAACAATGTTCAGCATATGCTTTTGTCAAGTAGCAATATATGCAATATCATCTCATTTCTATAACTATAACCATAGCAACCGTAGTCAGCCTGGCGTTGGGTTGTGGAGCCCACATTTCTGTTTTAAATTTCTTTAAAAGTGGGCTTACACTTAATCCCCACAATAAACATCATTCATTTGGCATTTTCATATCTCTATTATTGGTGGGGTGGTCACATGTGTCGGTGACCGGTGGCGAATTGGCCCCACCTTTGTAGTTATTCCAGTTAGAGCTAGTGTATTTTTAAGCAGGTAGTTGTATTCATAGACTGCGTGATAGCATGTAGGGCATTATGCTATTTGGTTTAAGGGTGTTCCATGACAATAGTAATGCCATTGTTTCTTTTATTTGTTCTAGGAATACTGCTACTGCTTTGTGGTGAAATGTGGGCTCTATTGAACCCGACGTCCAGGAGGCTCGCATGGGGCGTAGTCAACCTGGCGTTGGGTTGTGGAGCCCACATTTCTTTGTTTTACATTTCTTTGAAAGTGGGCTTACCCTTAATCCCCACAATAAACGTCATTCATTTGGCCTTTTCATATCTCTATATCTGTGTTGTGTTGTTGATTGCATAAATGCTTTTACTATTATCTGCTTAATTTGAACGTTTCGCCTCAAATATCATGTTTACATTGCTTGAACGGCAAGATCGACATTTATAAACAGATAATGGTCAGATTATAAATTGTGGTTCATTAGAACACATTTGGGCGGTCAAGACGATCGGTCAAGATGACCGGTCAAAATGACCATACTTTGCACTTTTGGTCTGTTGCTAGAATGCCTTATGTGGCTGGGATTGTCACCAATCTGCTGCCGTGTCTGGAGGGTTCAGGAAATGTTTTTAAAAAACAACAAAAACACCATTTAGCACAAGAAAACAATTTGACGGAGCTGTCCCGACAATCTTTGTAGGTGTGTCGACTTACCAATGCAGGAGTGGTTGGCAATCACCTTGGAGCTGGCCAGTGTGTGAGCATTGATCAGAGACTCGTCGATGCGTAGAAATGTCTCATCGCCACTTCCACCGATCCACGTGGCGCGACACCCGAACTTCACCCCTGGAGAGCAACATGATTCATGTACATATGTACAGATAGAGGACATAATCTCACTGGTTTAGACTGGTTGAAGAAGCACTTGATACATCACCACAAATCGAGAATAAATCTGGCACACACTTGGTAGGAACAGTCACCTCGGTTAGAAATGAGGGTGTATAATTTTAAATCATTTATTAAGTGAACCACATGTGCTTCTTCTCAGGAACATTAATAATTAATCTCTGCCTTGGTGGCTTTGCTTTTTTAAATTTAACCTCATATAGAAGTGGGGAACTGCCGCAATTTCGCGAGGCTGTTGGGGTTACAGAGAACAAGCCTTCCTAGCCTGGTAACCATTGGTACACAGAAAATGACAACTATCAGAACAAAAACAAAACTAATATAAAATTAAGACACATTGCGTACAATAACATTGTAAATATAGTGATTTTTACATAGTGCACACATTTACATAGCATACACAGTTCTAGAAAGTAGGGGAGGACAAGTTGGTATTTAGGTAAATGAAATGAGGCAGAAGCGAAGTAAACACTCCACTCCATGTTGCAGTGGAACATTCAACAAGAGAACTAACAAAGAGCAGACTGACAGGGGCAAAGAGTTAATGACCTCTGGGTACCGTTTCACTAAAATTCTTATGAGCTTAGTAGCGCAATTTGCTCTTTAAAATCGATTTCACTCCTTAGCTATGATATAAACAGAAAATTGTGTTTCATTAAGAATAAATCATAGAAACGCTCTTAAAAATTCTTATTAACGATGAGGTTAAAGCAAAACATATCCACCATAAACAGTCAAATTTACCTGAGTATTATCTTGACTCCAATTTTATGTAGAGATCCAGTTTTGTACAGTCAAATAGGTTTTCAAAATGTGAGCGATGAATAGTTAACAAATTATGGCTTTTGTTTACAGCATCTATTTTACAGCCCTGATGTTGACAAGTCGCTGCATGTTTTACAGTTTCGCGAAGGTCAAGGTTGTTTGCTATTCAATTTTGAACAAATTTTTTGCTGTGTCTAATCAAAATATGTACACCCCTAACCTTCATACTGGTATACTCGATGACACAACTTCGGTTGTGGATGTTGGCGCTCTCCGAGAGCTTTGTTATTGAAAACTGTCAAAACAACACATCGCCGGTGTGACACAGAAATAGTGTCCTCAGTGACACAGCATCTTATTTTTTTTTATTTTATTTTGTCTCTTCATCCAGTGAGCAAATAAGTCAGATGTAGAAGAAAAGTGTCTGATGGATCGTATTATCAGCCACTTTTGGACTTCTATTTATGTTGTCCAATTGTGCACACCGTGGAACTTATGATGGAAATTTTGATCATTAGCTTATATTGGATTTAATGAGCATCTTAGTGAAACACACTTTAAAAATGTTCATAAAAATCTCTGATGGATTCTGTTCTATGATGGGTTTTCCTTATGAGCTCATTATCCTAGTGGAACGGTCCCCTGTGTCTGTATCATATATTTGCCAGAGACATAAGTTCAACTGAAGGCTGCATCCTCCACTCTCTGACACAGCAAGCATTTATAACCTTTTCAGAGTAGTAATAACCTTTCCAGAGTAGTAGTAACCTTTTCAGAGTAGTAATAACCTTTCTTTTCAGAGTAGTAATAACCTTTTCAGAGTAGTAATAACCTTTCTTTTCAGAGTAGTAATAATTTTTCCAGAGTAGTAATAACCTTTCTTTTCAGAGTAGTAATAATTTTTCCAGAGTAGTAATAACCTTTACAGAGTAGTAATTTTTTTTTATAATCTTAAATTTTTCATTTTTTAATCTTGCAACCTATTATATTACTCTCGTTTGTTTTCAACTGTTTTTAGTATTACGATTGTGGTATGTAATGTTTAGTTCCGTGTGTGATTGGGTGCATGAGTGTATGTTTGTGCTAACGCCACAACACTACAAATTCCTTGTACTTGCTACTTGGTAATAAAACGTATCTTATCTATCTTATCTTATCTAGTAATAACCTTTTTAGAGAGTAATAAGCTTTCCAGAGTAGTAATAACCTTTTCAGAGTAGTAATAACCTTTTCAGAGTAGTAATAACCTTTTCAGAGTAGTAATAAGCTTTCCAGAGTAGTAATAAGCTTTCCATATTAGTAATAACCTTACCAGAGTAGTAATAACCTTTCCAGAGTAGTAATAACCTTTCCAGATTAGTAATAACCTTACCAGAGTAGTAATAACCTTTTGAGAGTAGTAATAACCTTTTCATAGTAGTAATAATAATAAGAGTAGTAATACTTATAAGGCTTGTTCTTGGTTTAATGCTTTTTAAAGTAAATAATTACAAATCAAAGAGCTGAGTAAAGCTGACAATAAAAGTGCACTCTAAATGTCTTATACATATTCTATACAAATAATAGATAAGATGATTAAAATCATATCACCTGTTTAAATCAATAATAAAAGTAGCCAAGATTGCAAAATAGAAAGTAATATGACTTATGGCTTGTGAGTGGAAAGCGTTTATATCAAGACAGCGATGGTGAAATAAGTTTGTTTTTGTTGTTTTCTAAATACAGTTAAATTGACTGGTGAGCAAACACATTACAGGCAGTAATGACACCGAGAGGTCTCACCTACTCCTGGGACAAGACCAGGCACTGCAAACCAAGGGTTCTTCCTGCCCTTCTGTTTGTCATCCTCGGGAGCGGGTCGGCCCAACTGTCCTTTCTGGAAGACAGGAAGAGATGGGTTCACAGGATTAGCATATGTGGTTTTCTATACCTTTTCTCCATGTCTTCCCCACAGTTTTCTCATAGCTTTTAAATTTTTCTATTTCTAACTGATATTTATATGAGACTCCACAAAAATCTAAATACAAACTTGTGCTGCTTAAGAATTTTTTTATTAAATAGCTCAAATTCATTCAGCTGTATTTTGCCATTTAGAATTTTTGTAACATGTCTTCATATTACAACTGGTTTTTAATCTACATCAATCTCTTTGACATGCTAAAAATACATATATTTTTAATGACTACCATAAGTGACATACCAGGTGGCTACCAAACGTGTACACTTGACCACTGGCGGTCAACAGGATTGTGTGGTTGCTGCCCGCAGCCACTTGGATAATGTTGCTCTTCACTGTCACCTTCCCTGGCTTGCCACTGAAACAGTTCAACTGACCGGTGGATATTCAGTTTGACCAATGACATTTTTACAGATTCTTAGATTATGCCGAGGAGATTTAAATTTCTTTAAATGGGTTAAAGCTCCGTCCTCAATTAATTTTTTTTGTCTCAAGTATCAAATACAAATTTAGTTTTTTTTAGTTTTGATGAAATCATTGGACAAATAAATAATTTTTTTCTTCAAAAGAACTGAAAAAATGGCAAAAGTGGCTGAGTGGCACGCCACTATATATTATAGCATTAGGCTGTATACTATGGCATACTATAGCATATATATATATATATATATATATATATATATATATATATATATATATATATATATATATATATACTATAGCATACAGCTATTCACACTTTTGTATGTTACCCGATCTAATGATCAAAGTCAACTTTTGCTGATTTAAAAAAGCAAGCAATCTTATTAAACCGATTCCGCATATTACATAAACTATTCACACACTGCATATATGAACATTAACAAACCTGATTCTCTGTGGGCTAAATGAAATGAGGCGGCAGCAGGGTTGACTGAATTATTTTTAATTTTGCACTTGAGTAAAAGTAAAACTACTTTTCAAAAGTACTTGAAGTAAAAGTAGAAGTAAAAGTACAACACTTAGAAATAACAATAAAATCACGAGTAATATTATATAAATTACACAGCTTGCATGTGGCAACTGTTTTGCAACCACTCTGCCTATAACCAAGTGTTCCCAGCCAGCCTTAGCTGGTCAATTGGTCTGCCACCCTTGAACATGGTGCTCACTTGGATGCTTGGAAAATTACACTATCATTGAGAGGGCACATCATATAATTTCAGTTAAATACATAACTTAATTAATGATGAGGCACAATCTGTCTTTTTGTCGACCTGTTCCACTGGGGTATGGGAGGAGCTAGATTGCACAACAAGATATGTATACGCAGGTGAGACTGTATCTGAGTAGCTAGAGGGTCAGTCCAGTAGTAGCAGTAGCCTCTCAGGGAAACTGGTCAGAGGTAATACCACCTAGCACTGTCCATAGTAAAATTAACAAAGACATTTGATGCCTAGCTGATGAAGCCATCTGGCTCACACAAACATTGAAACAACATGCTTTAGCAGCTAGCTGTGTTGGTTACCTGGTACCAGCTGGGACTATAATTGATCAGAAGACAGGCCAGTACAACAGAGGAATGCTTTTGCTAATTGCAATTAAAAGTGCCCTGGCCTATGTCCCTGATATTAAGGGTCAGCTTGAATAAGCCATTGCTGGGAAAAGTTGCTGCCAAATGGCAGAGTATCAATTCTTTACTCTTTAGTTCTGTAGAGTAATCATTATTATGAATTTATTAAACATATCAATATGAATTTTATTCATGAAACTAAAATAATGTTTAATGCTAACATAAGCTGGTAAGGCTGTTGCTGACAATGGGCGAAAATCGGTGAAGTTCTTGATCCATGATGCGCATTTCCTCACGAATATCAGAATTGTGTTAGTGTATGGGGATTATGAATACGTTGTCGAAGTTGCAAATTTTAATATTTATAATACGTAGTGAAAACTTACTGATTAATAGTTTATATGGTGCAACAGAGACATTTGCATCATGGTTTGAGATGGCTTTCAAACGTTGTGTGCTCGAAGTGACATTTCATGTCAACTGCCTTGACCTGATCTATGCCAATATTTGGCAAATTTCGTTCACTGACCTATATATAAAACAATGGTTGCATTGATTTCCCATAGAGAGGTTTGTATGCAAATATGATCACGAACTGGCATGCGATTGGCAGCAGTGGTTTCACCCAAAAAATTTATGAAAATATATTGCGAAGTAAATAAAAGAAATAAAGTAAAAAGTCGCATTACTTTAGATAAACCTTCTTCGTTACAACTAAAAGTATTTAGTCAAAATTCTACTTCGTTACATGCCAATTACTTGAAATAACTATTCTAGTATTGTAACAAAGTACTTTACTTTGTTACATGCCAACCCTGGGTGGCAGTTATAACTTGGTTGGTTTTCACATCATTGTTATTCTGAGAAATGGATCTCACCAATGTGTAAAAATTCCAATTCTGTATGCACAGAAGGTAAATCCTTAGGCATAATAAAACTAATCAAAAAGGACAGAACAGTGCCGAAGAGAGGTTTACCTCAGTCCGATGTCGCTGTGACCCAACTGCCCGTACATGTTTCCTCCAAATGTGTAGACGTCTCCATTGCCCAGGAGCACAACTTCAACAGGACAACAATGTCATTGTCAGAATCAGGTGCAGGAAGCTGCCACAATATCATACAAAATATTGTGCCAAAATCATTGAGAAACCAGCTGAGTACCATGTTAAAACCAAATGGTTAGGCAGTGTCAAATGAGATTGCAGTATCTAGACGTCAACAGAAGGACAAGTAGAGCGACGAGTTAAGGATAGGCGAGGATAAAACGATAGGTCTTCAGATGATGCTGAAATGTTATTATATTCCACGCAGACTTAATGATAACAGGTAGTGATTTCCAATGAGTTGGTGTGTTAATCGAGAAAGCTATAGTTACTATATTTCTTTTAGCACACTTTTCACAAAAGTACGATACAGATATTACATATTTATAGAATGAAAATCAAGTCAAATCTGGTCAAGAAATGTCTATGAGATGCTACTGGTGCTTGGCTGCAAACACACTAGATCACATTCCCACTAGCTGCGAAACCATTACTTACATTAAAAAACACTACACTGCCATATTATTTTATATTTACAATGACCACTGCAATAACGAGGTTGGGTGTTCGTAGATTGTCACATAGCGATTAGACCAGTTACTGTGGTTTGGAAAGCTTAACTTATAACAGTTACACAGCTAACGATGAAATTTTTGTTACAATTGAAGGTGTACATATCCACAAGAAATGTTCTTCAAAATACTCCTTTTCTAATAGCTTCTGATATCCAGTAATACTATAATAATAAATGAGAAATAAATTATATACATTTATAACATGCTGTGCATCCAGGTAAGAACTGGCTCAAAGCTTTAACAATGTTAAAGCAAAGTTAAAAAGAAAATTAAAGTATAATTAAAATGAAGTTAAAATGAAGTTAAAATATGGCTAAAATACAGTTAAAACAAGTTAAAGATAATTAAAATAAAAAAAGTAAAAAATAAGTAAGTTAGCAATAAGTTAAACATGTTGAATGAAGAATTAGAAATAAGATGATATAAATTGCCCCGAGCTAGTCATTTACCTGTGTGATGCAGTCCACAAGTAACCTGTACTGCGGGGTGTCGCCCCAGCTCCACCTTGGCTGGAGTCCGTGTGTTCACCCTCATGTGTTCCTGCTCCGCCTCCCCGGGCTGGGGCTCCACTGTGGGAACACACACACTGGTAGTAAACATCACTCTCATATCAAGAGTAAGACCCTGTTCAGCTTGTTTACATCTGACAACAAACGATTAAAACTTACTTGGCTAAACAAAACTGAACTAGACAAACTAAAATGCGCAGATAAACTATAAAAATAAAAAAAGTTTATAAATAAATAGACAATAAAATATTAATGAATAAATAATTAGAATAATATACAATTTGTAGACTAGTAAAATAGTAAATATTATGATAAAACGAGTAAAATATGTGTAAAATATAAAACTAGACATTAAATGCAAGCTTATGCATTTACAATGCAAACATCTAAGCATGATACATCACCTTCTGAACATTAGTTGTTAGGTTGACAATCACTTGTCCAGAGTTCAATTTCATGTTTTATTATCACCAGACAAACAAAACAAATCTCTCCCAAAATTGTTCGTCCTTAAGTAACAATTGGCACTCACTGACTCATATAATCACATGTGACTTGATTTGATATAATACAATCTGTACACTGTACACTAATCTTACCTGGAGCCTTGGGTTGGTTGTTCTTAGGCACGACCTTCACGCGTCTAACACCGACCATCTTGTGGTACCGTATACCCAGTCTCTCTACAACGACCACAGTATCATTCCATCACCTGTTTAATCCCGACCACCTTGTGATACAGCACGCCAAGTCTCTCTACGACCACAGTATCATTCCATCACCTGTCTAATCCCGACCACCTTGTGATACAGCACACCCAGTCTCTCTACGACCACAGTATCATTCCATCACCTGTCTAATCCAGACCACCTTGTGATACAGCACACCCAGTCTCTCTACGACCACAGTATCATTCCATCACCTGTCTAATCCCGACCACCTTGTGATACAGCACACCCAGTCTCTCTACGACCACATTATCATTCCATCACCTGTCTAATCCAGACCACCTTGTGATACAGCACGCCAAGTCTCTCTACGACCACAGTATCATTCCATCACCTGTCTAATCCCGACCACCTTATGATACAGCACACCCAGTCTCTCTACGACCACAATATCATTCCATCACCTGTCTAATCCCGACCACCTTGTGATACAGCACACCCAGTCTCTCTATGACCACAGTATCATTCCATCACCTGTCTAATCCCGACCACCTTGTGATACAGCACACCCAGTCTCTCTACGACCACAGTATCATTCCATCATGTGTCTAACCCTGAACACCTTGTGATATCACACACCCAGTTTTAAAGTGAAACCAAAGGCACTATTTTAAGAGTGCCTAAAACTAACCATTTGCAACTATAATCAAGAATATCACGCAAGAGGTTTAATGTTCTAAAAGTGAGAAATTCTGGTCTAATGTCATTTTTCGTGGAGGCTGACATATTCATCAGTGTTTGCAATTTTGACCAATCAGCGGCAAGCAGCCCCTTAACCCACAACGTGTCTGTGACGTAGGCTGTGCATATTGCGTGTATTTTTAATGTGGTTGAGATGTGCAGTTACATTGTTATTTGCTTTTATATTGGATTTACACGAAGCAAAAACCCTTACAATGCTGTACTGTGCAGCATTCGGATGTAAACATGATTCAGTGAGGTATTGAGGTTGGAAGCCCATGCGATATGCTAAACTTTGTTCGGCCCATTTTGATGATTCGTGTTTTGAATTTGATATATTTTCATCAACTAATGGGTCAAGATCCTTCAAAACGTCGGTGACGGAGAACGTTAAAGCATGAAGTGGTACCGACAATCTTCCAGCATGTACCTCAGCCAAAGGCTTCAACACAATACAAACACTCGATCAAGAGAACTGTCAAAATAAGTTGATTTTAGATGCAAACAGTATGTCCAAATTTATTGGCATGTGACTAAAATCGTCTATGTCTACAATCAGGCGTTTAAAGTTTGACATGTGGGAAACCTAGTCAGCACTCTTGATGTAGGATTCTGAACAAATATGGCACTGCCCATACAAAAAAGATTTTCGGTGTTCAACGAGGTACATTTAGTTAACCACTTGCATGATATTCTTGATTATAGTTGCAAATGGTTAGTTTTCAAGTACTTTCATTTTTGGGTGCAAAGGCCCCAAAAATGCTTTTGTATTCACTTTAATTATTATGTGTAATCTTTATTCTAATAATAATAATACTAAATAGTCTTGTATTAGATTGCTCTGTTCAAGATGCTTAATTCTTTATACAGTGGTTAGCTTGCACATCCTTCAGCATTCAATCAAGGTAATAAAATTATCAAATTAATACGGTTTAAGTATCTAATTAATCATGGTATCAGCAACAAATCTATGTCGCCATTTATGAAATGATGTTATTATCAGCACTGGCATTCAATTACAAATTAGACAAACATACTGGAAAGACCGCAACAAAGATGGGACGACTGCATAGAGGGATGTAGGAGAGGAAGAGGGGGATGACAAGTAGGGAGAAGACTGCCGACAGGAAGAATTAGAAAGGGATGACAGCTGGGGTGATGACAAGTAGAGGGAGAAGACTGCCGACAGGAAGAATTAGAAAGGGATGACAGCTGGGGTGATGACAAGTAGAGGGAGAAGACTGCCGACAGGAAGAATTAGAAAGGGATGACAGCTGGGGTGATGACAAGTAGAGGGAGAAGACTGCCGACAGGAAGAATTAGAAAGGGATGACAGCTGGGGTGATGACAAGTAGAGGGAGAAGACTGCCGACAGGAAGAATTAGAAAGGGATGACAGCTGGGGTGATGACAAGTAGAGGGAGAAGACTGCCGACAGGAAGAATTAGAAAGGGATGACAGCTGGGGTGATGACAAGTAGAGGGAGAAGACTGCCGACAGGAAGAATTAGAAAGGGATGACAGCTGGGGTGATGACAAGTAGAGGGAGAAGACTGCCGACAGGAAGAATTAGAAAGGGATGACAGCTGGGGTGATGACAAGTAGAGGGAGAAGACTGCCGACAGGAAGAATTAGAAAGGGATGACAGCTGGGGTGATGACAAGTAGAGGGAGAAGACTGCCGACAGGAAGAATTAGAAAGGGATGACAGCTGGGGTGATGACAAGTAGAGGGAGAAGACTGCCGACAGGAAGAATTAGAAAGGGATGACATCTGGGGTGATGACAAGTAGAGGGAGAAGACTGCCGACAGGAAGAATTAGAAAGGGATGACATCTGGGGTGATGACAAGTAGAGGGAGAAGACTGCCGACAGGAAGAATTAGAAAGGGATGACAGCTGGGGTGATGACAAGTAGAGGGAGAAGACCGCCGACAGGAAGAATTAGAAAGGGATGACAGCTGGGGTGATGACAAGTAGAGGGAGAAGACCGCCGACAGGAAGAATTAGAAAGGGATGACATCTGGGGTGAAGACAAGTAGAGGGAGAAGACCGCCGACAGGAAGAATTAGAAAGGGATGACATATGGGGTGATGACAAGTAGAGGGAGAAGACCGCCGACAGGAAGAATTAGAAAGGGATGACAGCTGGTGCGATGACAAGTAGAGGGAGAAGACTGCCGACAGGAAGAATTAGAAAGGGATGACAGCTGGGGTGATGACAAGTAGAGGGAGAAGACTGCCGATTGGAAGAATTAGAAAGGGATGACAGCTGGGGTGATGACAAGTAGAGGGAGAAGACTGCCGATAGGAAGAACTAGAAAGGGATGACAGCTGGGGTGATGACAAGTAGAGGGAGAAGACCGCCGATAGGAAGAACTAGACAGGGATGACAGCGGGGTGATGACAAGTAGAGGGAGAAGACTGCCGATACAAAGAACTAAAAAGGGATGACAGCTGGGGTGATGACAAGTAGAGGGAGAAGACTGCCAATAGGAAGAACTAGAAAGGGATGACATCTGGGGTGATGACAAGTAGAGGGAGAAGACTGCCGATAGGAAGAATTAGAAAGGGATGACAGCTGGGGTAATGACAAGTAGAGGGAGAAGACTGCCGATAGGAAGAATTAGAAAGGGATGACAGCTGGGATGATGACAAGTAGAGGGAGAAGACTGCCGATACGAAGAACTAAAAAGGGATGACAGCTGGGGTGATGACAAGTAGAAGAAGACCGCCAATAGGAAGAACTAGAAAGGGATGACAGCTGGGGTGATGACAAGTAGAGGGAGAAGACTGCCGATAGGAAGAACTAGAAAGGGATGACAGCTGGGGTGATGACAAGTAGAGGGAGAAGACTGCCGATAGGAAGAATTAGAAAGGGATGACAGCTGGTGTGATGACAAGTAGAGGGAGAAGACTGCCGATAGGAAGAATTAAAAAGGGATGACAGCTGGGGTGATGCAACAAAAACACGAACTAGCCTCACCCCTTTACAAAGGGAGCAATGCGGAAGAACAGAGATTGCTGATGTCATGACAGTTACATGACTAGATGGCATGTGCTCTTCTATAAAAAGAAGACCGACTCACCGATTAGCGGATCCAGTGGAACGATGTCACGGCACCGGGCCGAAACCTCGAACAGTCCACCATTGGCCATGTCGACAATTGCTGGCCCTGGGCCTTTCTCGTTCTCGTGGGCGTCTCCAGCACACGCTCGGCAGATCCCACACTCCATACATCCCGAATCCCCCGGACCACAGCTACACGGCCTTGGGGAAATCATTACATGTGACACACACAAGACATTGTCCTTGAGGCCACAGCTACATGGCCTACGAGAAATCATTGCATGTGACACATGCCAAGACGTTGTCATTGAGGCCAGAGCTACATGGCCTAGAGGAAATCAGTGCATGTGACACCAAAACACAACTAAAAGTTATAAATATATGTATAGGGTTTTTGTGTACAGTTTGTTTATATGTGTGAAATATTCTGTTTGCAATTATCATATAGGCATGCATCATATCTTATTGAACACGTGTCATAAGTAATTTGTTGGAAATCCCAGACATAAAGCAATTGCTCAAGAAAGCACCATCATTAAATTACTCATTGCAATAGTGTTGGGTTCTAAAATTAACAACATTGGTAAACAAACTATTATACAAGTTATGTTTGAATATTTTTCTTGTTCTCCTTTGTAAAGTTACAATGGGAAATGTATAACCTCAGTTAAAACTTGATATATCATGCATAACAGGGTTTTTGATAATTCTTCTAATAACGGAGTATTTTTATATACTGAAAAGGAAGCATTTTAGGCATTTCCCTGCATTCTGTAATGCCAAAATATGTACACTTTTATGACAATAATGTAGCATTTTTCTACTTCTCAAGCCAAATCAAAACAAACATAATAGGGGGACTGAAGGATATTATTCTATATCACACGGCTGTAGTGACTGTAATACTTACTGTCCTGGGTTTCTGTCCGAGCGTCCAGCGTTGACACAGTTACTGCCATAGCCTGTACACTCCCCGCAGCTCGTACACACCATGCACTGATCGAGCTTCCAGACATGCGTGCCTACAGGCAGAGAGGACAAGACACAGTGAAACCACAACAAACCTACAAACCAGATCTCTCTGTTCCACTGACTCTATCACTCTTGTGGGTCCAAGATTAAATACCAGTGCCAGTGACTGCACATTTGTGCATGCAACGGCTACAGTGTGGAATGCATCGAATGTGACTTTGACAATTTCACTGGACTTGCTCAAGTCTGCTTTAAAGACACCTATCTATTGCTACATGCACATAATTCATTGCTGCAGCATTTTATTCTAAGTAATTGATGTATTTATCTTAAAATAACCAATTTTCTTTTCAACGTAACTTATTTTATTCTGATATTTTATATTTCACGCAGCTATTTTATTAATCCCTCATTGTATATGTGACTAATACAGGGTGATGAGCAGTAACGGAAGACACTGGTAGCCTTAGATGGCAATCCTGTTAAATGCACCAATTGCTCACCAGGGGCACACACAAAGTTCGCATCTCGCTCCTCCTCTTCATCAGCCATCGTCACGGCAACACTCACTACAAAAATGAATAAATCCAATATCCTGTGTAGACTACTGGAAATAGTGATACATGTATGTACCATGACTGATCTGACGACCAGAGCAGTATGTTTCCCTGTGCAATGAACATATATTTTTTTACACACCATTTTCATCAAGAGATCTGTCATCGGAAAAAGAACCACTCACCTGTGGACGTTTTAAAACAAGTGCAAATTTTGCACATAGCTGACTAGTTAGTACAGCCTTATACAGCAGATGTGTGACCATATAATAATTAGGCAGTAATACACTGTTTGTTAATGTCATGAGAGTGTTATTCCCAATTTACAAGGGCAAGTTAACATTTTAACATACCTCTTCACTTCCTACATTTATAAACATGCAGCATTCGTACTGTGTAAAGGAACTGATGCACACATTTGACGAAGATTACAGAAATCAGAACAATCATAGAAAACATGCAAAGCATTCCGAACAATCGTGTGTCTATGCCAACACGCATGCTTGGTCGCATCCGAAATGATTCAAACATGAGATGGATTCTCAGAACGAGGTAGCTGTGTGTTATCTGGATGGGAACATCACAGCAACATGTTCTAGATCAATCAGGTAGTTTAATTACCGTGATACAACCATCCTGATAACACATGGTTGCCAAGATGATGATATAAGAAATAGCCACTGCCACTGGAAGAAATGCACTCACTTTCTCGGGCAGCCCCAGAGACAAAGTCTCGGCCGCACTGACCCTTGTTGTTGATGCCGAATGTATAGACGTGTCCATGACTGGTCAGTAGAGCACCATGGGCCTTGCCCAGCGCGACGGAGGTGACCACAACATCACGCAGCTCAGACAGCTGACCTGCAGGCATACATATATACATACATCATGTCAAGTCATGATGGAGACTACAAAATAACAAGGAATACACCGACTTGATCAATAATCAATACATTACATCGTGCAATATTCACTGGTCAACTTTGTGTGTGTGGTTAGGATAGTTGGTTAAACTCTTCTTCTACCGCGTAGCTTGAACTTTGTGGTGTGTACATGTGTGTGCGTGAGTGGTGTGTGCATGAGTGGTGTGTGTGTGTGTGTGTGTGTGTGTGTACGTGCATGTGAATGCATATATAATATGCCCTTAAGTATGACTGCTATAACATCCCCAGTTTCCTCATAAAATGTCATAGATGGAAAAGCTGCTTCCCCAAAATTAATATAGTTTGTTAAGTGAATCCATTCTTAACGATAAACCGTAACAGTTTCATGGAATCAACCGGCCAATGTAAAAATTGGCTACCAGGTAAATAAATATGAATTACATTTTCGTGAATTCACAGTGAATGCACATATTCATCAGCCGCATTCATTAATTGCAAGTATTTACTTAAAAAAACTTCTACAAAGATATTTCTGTATTCATCTGACTTAGCAGTTAATAATTGTTAGGTTATAATTTATGTTTCAGGATAGCTCCTGTGCAAGCAACAATGCCTGGTCTTAGTAGGAGTTTCCCTGGCCCATAATGAAAATGGTTTTTTTTGTTTTCATGTAATCATATTTACTGTACATAATGATGGGTCCAAATAAACATGTATTTTATTGTATTACTGTGCCTAGTTTTCTAATTATATCACAGTGCTGTCACATAGTTTCCATGGTAAGAAATCATGCACAGTTTCCCAGTAACCCAGTATACATCTTCGTGACCTGGGGTCATGGGGTCAAACTGATCACTGACCTGAGGCTGGGTCGCAGTGCGCAGTGTCCTTGCCATACATGAAGACTTCGCCCTCTCTGGTGATGACTGCGCTCGTGCCACTGTTGCAGGCACACGCGACGATGTTCCGACCTTCCAGCTGAATCATCTTCTTTGGCTTCAGCGACTTCGGCTGACGACGACCCTTGGCTGCAATCATCATTTATGCCCTCATCATTCATACCCTCATCAGTGGAACAAAAAATTGTGTCTCCATACATGTAACAAATAAGGTATCCACCCCTCCATACAAACATACATACACATGCGTTAAATATGTACATAAGTGCATATGACAAGCTCGATAAATCCATTTTTGCTCTGCAACTCAACAAAACTCGCATGTTGATTTGGCCGACGTAACATTTGTTGAACCGATTCGAAAATTGAATCATGACAACAAATGTTATGAAATGTGCATTGACCCAATTGCATAATTGTGGGATTTGCAACAAAAGTGTAGCAATGTATGCCTAGCCTAATGTGGATTTCAAAGTTGTTCCTTTTAAAAGGTTTTGCTTACGTCAGGAGTCCATATATGCAAATAAACACATGCATGTGCACACGCCTTGTGGAGGGAGGGTTTAGCTAGACAGATCCCACTTACCCACACTCCCGTCAGCATCTTCCCCTCTGCGAGGAGTTCCAGCAAAGAAGACACTTCCGTCTTCTGACACCAGCAGCACGTGTTGGCCGTCGTGACCCACGGCGACCTGCACGACTTTTGGTGACTTTGTGATTGGTAGTTCGGCCCACTTTCCTGCTGTAGGGCCACCCTGTTTGATTCCAAGGGCTGTTGATTTGCCAGTGTAGAGAACCTGTGACATATTCACAGGTTACGAATGCATCCTAAATGTCAAGCGCTTGTTTGTGCAATCATATAAGAAATCCAAGAGAAAGGTCTCTCAATTATTAACACGAACACAGTACCAACTATTCATGAAAATGTTCATCAAGTTGGCAAATATATATGGATAATGGTTTTCTTCTAAATACAAGTATCAAGATTACTTACTCAACATTTCAGCTGCCATCGGCAGCCTTCATCAGGAATTCTGGGATGACTAGTTCTTCTGTTCGCCAGTACTAACTGTTGTTTTATAACGTTTTATCATGTTTCCCAACGTTCCACACCAAACATTTTATACAGTCTTACATTAATCTATTTATTTGTATTTAACATTTATACTGTTTTATATATATCTCTCTTTTAGTTATATTTAGTAGTATGATGTAATGCACCATAGATCACCATGTGAATATGGCGCTATACAAATTCTGTATTTTATTTATTATTGGTGTAATTATTCCAGGCTTCACTCTGCAAAAAGAGGTGCGGAATAAACACATCATCAAACGGCGACAGTTCATAGTGCCCCAATCAGGTGACAGGAATTTCATGGTTACACCAGACACTACTTTTAGCCATGCAGAACTCACCTTGCCGCTTGCTGTTCTGACAATGGCAAATTCCTTGCCGGCTGAGATACTGACAATGTCCTCATCACTGCTGACATCTAGGGAGAAACACCATGCACAAGTTTTACATTACTTTACGATTCAGAGCACCACAACAGGTCTAGCCATCCATGAATTTGTCTACTGAGCTCTGTAATGGTGTTGTACTACTTATGAAACTGAGAAAAATAGTAGAATTATGTTGCAAACTAGATCTCTAAATCTGGTTTTGCTTTGACAGCTCAGGGTGGTTGTTTGACAGGATGTCATTGTGCAGGTGTTCTTTGACTTACCTAGCCCCCATCATTATTGCTGTAGTATCTTACATCTTTGTCTTAAGATGATCCCTTAACAACACTATGCACCGGTGTTCACATATGGAGGAGGAACTTACTCAGGCTGTGGATTTCTGTGGTCTGGTCATAAGACAGTGTCCCGAAAGCTTTGACACATTTACGTGCCAGCTTCAGGGAGAGTTCGTTGACCAGTGGGCAGGGATTCTTCTCAGGGTTGAAACTTCGCACGACGAAGCTATCCTGTAGGGCAAAGGCTAAGGTCAACAGAGGCTAAGTCAACAGAGGCCAAGGTCAATGGACGACAGTCAGTGGTGATAATGCTGCGTTCCAATGCGCTTGTATTTACCGTGAATACAAGTTGTATTGTGAACTTGAAAGTAAAAACAAACAAACACTGAAAACACAGAGTTATAAAACAACAGTTAGCTTCTCTTACGACACAGAATGAAAACAATAAAGAATCTTTTGTAATCACTGTAAATAACATAATTGGAACCATGGCTGCAACTACTGCATAAAAGGCAAAGGTATAAATTTATCTGATACTAGTCTATACAGTACTATCCAGTTAAGTTAATTAATACGACTGGAAAAAATTGCTAAACTAAGGTCTATGCAACAGGCTTCAGGTTATACGGAGACCACAAATATACTCACATCTTTGGATGCAGCAATGTGTCCCAGGTTCTGGCCATCACTGAACAATACATTTGGACGATTTCCTGCACCTAGAAAGACATGGTTTTATGAGATAAACATAACACTGATAAAATGTAATAAGTTACAGTATTTGGAATACATATATCAGTAAACAAAAATAATACTGGCAATACAATTGCTCACTGATGTTTATAAAGACACTGACTAATATATTATAAATTAAATCAACACATCTAGTGTTTATTTAACATCAGCTGGGGCAATTCTGTTCAGTCCACGTTGCTTCAACTGTACACATGAGTACCTGGCTGTAGACAGTGGCGGATATGTGAATGAATAATTTTTGCACAGTAATTGCAGCATGGCTGAATGCTTCCCAGAGAAGTCGAGTTGGCATTGGAATGAACTGATGAACAGGTTTATGTAACGTGTAAGCGCTTTGAGCTCTCCCAAGGACTAGATACAGCATTATAGAGTTATATAAGCACTTTGAAGACATTGTATTTTGTTCTGATAACCTGTATCCAGTGTAACCTTTACTGTCCCCCTTCATACGTGTAGTACCTTCAAGTTGGTAGGTGTTGTCTGGTTCAAGGGTGTCTGTGTCAATCACCTGAAGGCCCCCATCATTGTCAGACACTGCCTTGAAGAACAGCCGATCCTGAAACAACAGACAAGATGAAACTCTGGCCATGCTAAAGTGATGTCTATGATTTGGTACACAGTCATGTTGTTTAGACTAGGTATTACAGTCCAACGTGTCAACACAAAAATAAATACCAAAACGTCTATAAGAGTCAAATCAGAAGAAAATTGTAGTTCAGTAAAACACGTTTGGGCAGTGTTACAATAGAGATACTGTTTGTACAATGCAATACGATTTTACAATAAAAACTATCACATTTTGTAACTTTAACAAAATAAGAACAAGATCTTGCAATAAAAACTGATATGACACAGTTTGACTACAAACCTGAGATAATGTTAACAATCTACATCACTACAGTTAAAAGCTACAATGTTTAGCCCCAAAGCTATATAATCCACTCTACATGGTGTACACCAATGGTGCTTCACTGACCTTGGCATAGGCCAACCAGCCTGGCTTCTTCACAGGAAAGTTGTGGTTAGACAGATGAATGAGACCCTACAACAGACCATCACATGAATGAGACTCGACAACAGACCATCACATGAATGAGACCCTACAACAGACCATCATTATTAAAGCTGCCTCCTCACTTTCTTTATCCTATCACAAGTCAGGTTCATATTTGTGGGGTGTGTATTGTTTACGTAATATGTGAATTTGGCTTAACAAGAGGACATACTTTTATTGAAACGCTCTAGATTGTGGATCAATGTTCTAAACACTAAGCTACCATGCCCACAAGCCCTGTCGCGTATAAGCTAGTTTCACTGGACGATACCTTGACCGTGCCGCCGTAGCCGGAGCCCACTTTGTGCAGTCCATCAACGTTGTGAATGTACAGGAAGCGGCCATCGCTGGCAATAGCACTGTGGCCCTCCCTCGAGTCTGGAGCTGGCCAAAGGAAGAGAAGACTTAAGGGGCAGTCTCAAACTCAAACTTCACAGGACAAACAAATGCTTTTTGATTGTCAATATGCAGAATATCTTAAGTCCCACACCGTGTATTGAGGGGATGGGTGGTTGTCTGAACCAATACTACACTGTTTTTTTGACTTTGACAATTTATGTGATGACCCCCAAGGGACAATCCCATTCTTGGAAAGCATGTTGACGATGTCATCAAATAGTTGATAGAACAAATAATTATGACAATGATGACGATGATAACAGCAGGTTGACACTGTTGCTCTCACCACCTAATCTAATCTACATTTGGTCTTTGTTAATCGACTGGTTGGTATCGATTGATTTTCTAAAATTAGTTTATGCGTATTAGTAAGACTGTCACAGTGACACTAATACGCAGTCTTTTGTGTCAATGTCATCTTAATACCAGACGATTTCAAAAGGTCAAAGCAGTTTTTTGTAGATCTAACTGACCGGGAACAAAACCTGACATTTTCTGTGTCAACCATGTGCACGAACTCTATAGCATCACCTTTATTCGGCAACGTAGTGTGCAGTCGGATTATGCTAACGCTACAAAAAAAGGCTTTAATTTGATACCAAAAGTGGTAGGTTTTGGGAAATTTTATGATTGTTAACAAATCAAGTATTCACCTACTGATAAGATAGATTGTACGCCTACATTTACACAGATTTAAAGTGATAGGAATGCATTAAACGTTAATTTTTTGGTGTTTCTTCGTTGAGTAGGGATACCAAAGTTTCTGCATAAGGCGTGTATAATGACAGAATCGATTAAATCACATCGCACAAATTAAAGTTTTTCACCTGTCTTGCCCGTTAATCGGGATTAGTGCCAGCCACTTACGCCTGATTCCCCAGACTGCGTCACATATACTAATTTTACAAAATCAATCGGTACAAACTCTAACAATTCATAACAGCCATCTGGGAAGCAATAATAAGCAGCAATAATTAACGTGTATGACTCTTTCTTCAGTAGACGTCTTACTTGGGCAGGGAGGTGCGGGCATGTCCAGTCTAATGGTGGCTGTCTTGGAGTTCTCTCTGATGCCCTCGCTCAGCCACTCAGGGAGCTGGGAGCGTCCCAGCAACATGGCATGCACGCTCTTCTGTAGAGATGTCAGCACGCTCGGCACCTGAAAGTATTTAAATTGTATATTGATGTCAAGTTCCCGAGGATTGTTGTGCAATAGAAGACTTCATTTTGAATTTCATTTCCTCATGTAGAGTCAACTATCTAGTTATTCATTCATATCAACAAGTTTTGTTTAATGCATTTTTAGCTACTCTACTCTACTTCTCAAGTATTAAATAAATTTTTAGCTACTCCACTCTACTTCTCAAGTATTAAATACATTTTTAGCTACTCTGCTCTACTTCTCAAGTATTAAATACATTTTACCTACTCTACTCTTACTTCTCAGGTATTAAATAGGAGTCGCTTCATTGGTTTAGAGTAAGAGATTCTCAATCACGTGTTAAGCTTTTCAGCCATGTATAACACGTAGGGTTTCCGGTTTGCTTTGCTTTAGACTTCCCAACTTCGAAGCTAATTAGGGGCTTAAATAAAGAGCTAAATATTACTATTTTGAACAGTACTTCAGCTTATATAAAAGGAAATATGGAAAGATGGATGTTTTTGCCAATTGATTCCGTCATTAACCCATTTTCGACAATTTGAAGGCACACCATGTAATTTAGTCTCCTGCACCGAACAGAATGTTGCGAAAAGCACCTGGTTTTAGCGTGCCGCATCACATATATCAATCCCCTCTGGCCACTACAATCACACGACTTGGTCGGGAATAACACATCAGTAATTGTAACTGTATCTGAAATGGTGTAGATGTAACTGATTTGAAATTTTAGAAGTGTTATTGTAATGAACAGTTATTGACAGTTCCATTACGTGACTGTTTACCTAGCAACTAGCAAACATGGCCACCGCTGTCAGATATTCCAATGTATTTATTACTGCATTAATGGCCCAAACGTATGTCTGCGACATAAATAAAGGAAACATTATTTTAACTAGAATGGTATGTATGAAAGTTGTATCTGGCAGATGCATTTTGCCATGGTAACGTAATATGTTATATGTAAATCCGTCATTTGATTTGATGTAACTGGACCCAGTCCTGTCCACAACAGATGTTTGACCAGTCCGAAAATTGTCTGCAACACACTGAATTGACCGTGTGGGAACATACCTCGACCATCTGTGTAGCGAGAGAAGACGGACTCATCAGCAGCCCTGCGACAGCCCCAAGAATCTCACTTGTGTCACCGCGAGCAACCACAAGACTGAGAAGACACGCACAGGCCAGAGAGGTCAAGCTGACCTCCAGTTGCTTCGACGACAGATGGGCAGGCACAGTGGACAGGTCCAGCAGCAGGTGATACAGCGACTCTGTGAGAAAACACATCTCATAAAATATATTTCATGGGATGGGCAGTTGTTCTGCGACATACTGATGTATTTTAAAAAAAATGCATTGTTTATGTTCTGATTAAGGGTGCCGAATACGAGTGCATCCAGGCAAATGTGTATGATGATGGCTTAATATGAACAGCACGTCATTGGCGCAGCACAACAAACGAGGACATTTAAAGGGCTAATCACAGATCAATGCAATTAAAAGTTTCACGTAGCAGGGAGAGAGAGGCCTGACGTGAAATTACTTAAGTTTCGTGTAGTGTCATCCATCAATGTTTTGATATCATATCCTTAGGCCAACAGTAATTGTGAAAACTACTGACTGTTTGTTCTGCTATTAAGCTTATTTTGAATCTGGGCAATGTCAATTTCAGACTGCCGACATATATACAACATTGTAACATACAGGGCCACACAGCTGATGTGAAATAAAAAAATACATTAGCACTGAAAATAATTCCGTTTATCGCAAAAAAAAGCAGTGAATCACAGGAAATGTCAAGTGCCTTGGTGCAATTGACGAGTCATTTCCATAAAAGTCAATTATTCATTAGGGATGGAAGGTCAGTCACTTCAACATCAACGTTTTCACATATCAGTGTGATGTGTTTTTCTTTGTTTCCTGTTTTTCTTGGGTGTCCACAATTAATCTTCTTCTTTGTGGCAGTAGCAGTGACCAGCTAGTTGCAGGTGTGTCATTCGAATCTTGTCTGAGAACTTGTCTGTGTCCTCATAAAGGTCTTTGTTTGTCAGCCTATTGTTCCAGTGGACATTCAGACATTTCCTGAGCTTTCTAGTGTCACTCCCACTAAGCTTCCTTTCCAGATTTGTTTAGAGTCCAGGTATCAACACCATAAACTATCACACTGCAGCATAGCAGGGACCACACTCAAGAGGCTAGAAAACTTCTTGATTGAACGCTCAATGAGAGTTGTGTTGGATGGTGAATCTTCGAGAGAAGTACCCGTCGACTCTGGTGTCCCACAAGGCACAGTGATAGGCCCTATGCTCTTCCTGTGCCACACTAAACAATCTACCTGCATCTGTTAAATCCCAAGTACGCCTGTTTGCCGATGACAGCTTACTATACAGAAGAATCGAGACATTCAGTGATCATACCGCTCTCCAAAACGACCTAAAGCAACTAGAAAAGTTGGCAAACACAAACAAAGGGCTGGGGGATGAGCTTCAACACAAAGGACTGGGGGATGAGCGTCAACACAAACAAAGGACTGGGGGACGAGCTTCAACACAAACAAAGGACTGGGGAACGAGCTTCAACACAAACAAAGGGCTGGGGGATGAGCTTCAACACAAACAAAGGACTGGGGGATGAGCTTCAACACAAAGGACTGGGGGATGAGCTTCAACACAAACAAAGGACTGGAGGATGAGCTTCAACACAAACAAAGGACTGGGGGATGAGCTTCAACACAAAGGACTGGGGGATGAGCTTCAACACAAACAAATATTACATACTCATTATAAAAAACAAAACTGACTTCTACAGTTTGAATAATGCCATCCTAGAACGTGTAAACAGCAACCCTTACCTTGACCTCACCATTTCAGATGACCTTAAATGGCACTCACGTATATACCAACCATCACAAAAAAGCAAACTCCACACTTGATTTTCTTAGGCGTAACATACGCTACTGCCCAAACAACAGCAAAAGGACAGCATACGTTGCCCTTGTGCGCTCTGTCCTGGAATACGCCGCCCGTTTCATCCTTGGCGACTATCGGTCAAGGCACGAGGGGTGTATGTGTCCACTATGCTTACAGACCTTGGACAAAACAGTCTACAAAGCCGATTGCGAGACCAGCGCCTCAAATTCTTGTTCAGAATAGTCGGTGGCTCTGCACGCCATACCTCCTGATAAATATTTTGTTTCCCAAAGACCAATCAAAAGACGAGTGAAGATGAAACTTTTCACAAATTATATGACTGTTAACATCGTTGAAAGACATCAAAACAATAACTGCAGGTGCTTTGTAGTGCCTGCGGCCCACACAGACCAATTTAGAAATTCCTATTTTGTAAAGACAAAAGTTCAATGGAACACATTCAGTGAGCCTCAAGTGCGAGCTGGAACAATAAACGAATTCAGTCATCTCTCTGTGTGCACTCATCCCAATGTAGACTATATAGCGAGTAGACTCCACGTGCACTCATCCCGACGTAGACTATATAGCAAGTAGACTCCATGCGCACTCATCCCGATGTAGACTATATAGCGAGTAGACTCCATGCGTACACTCATCCCGATGTAGACTATATAGCGAGTAGACTCCATGCGCACACTCATCCCGATGTAGACTATTATAGTGAGTAGACTCCATGCGCACACTCATCCCGATGTAGACTATATAGTGAGTAGACTCCATGCGCACACTCATCCCGATGTAGACTATATAGCGAGTAGACTCCATGCGCACACTCATCCCGATGTAGACTATATAGTGAGTAGACTCCATGTGCACACTCATCCCGATGTAGACTATATAGTGAGTAGACTCCATGTGCACACTCATCCCGACGTAGACTATATAGCGAGTAGACTCCATGCGCACACTCATCCCGATGTAGACTATATAGTGAGTAGACTCCATGTGCACACTCATCCCGACGTAGACTATATAGCAAGTTGACTCCATGCGCACTCATCCCTATGTAGACTATATAGCAAGTAGACTCCATGTGCACACTCATCTCGACGTAGACTATATAGCCAGTAGACTCCATGTGCACTCATCCTGACGTAGACTATATAGCAAGTAGACTCCATGTGCACTCATCCCGATGTAGACTATATAGCAAGTAGACTCCATGCGCACACTCATCTCGACGTAGACTATATAGCCAGTAGACTCCATGTGCACTCATCCTGACGTAGACTATATAGCAAGTAGACTCCATGCGCACTCATCCCGACGTAGACTATATAGCAAGTAGACTCCATGTGCACTCATCCCGACGTAGACTATATAGCAAGTAGACTCCATGCGCACACTCATCCCGAAGTAGACTATATAGCGAGTAGACTCCATGTGCACTCATCCCGACGTACACTATATAGCAAGTAGACTCCATGTGCACTCATCCCGACGTAGACTATATAGCGAGTAGACTCCATGTGCACTCATCCCGACATAGACTATATAGCGAGTAGACTCCATGTGCACTCATCCCGACGTAGACTATATAGCGAGTAGACTTCATGCACACTTATCCCGACATAGACTATATAGCGAGTAGACTTCATGCACACTTATCCCGACATAGACTATAACCAAAATTGGCTTCTTATGTTGTACCACAATTAGAATAAAGCAATACGCTTTCACCTCAAGAATGACAGCCTGAGGAATATTCCTATATTGGAGTGCCAATGCTATTTAGCTTGCTACATGCCATGCTAGGGCAATGCAATGGTTATCTTCTTTATCTGTTCTGGCTACATACCTATGACAGTGGGCGACTCGTTCTTCAGGGCTTCTGGATGCTGGCCCTGCAGAACATTGAGCAGGGCCTTCAGAGCCCTACAGCACAGCTCTGGGTGTGAGAACTGGGTCTCCTTCACCAGTTCAAACACGCCACACAGACCAATAGTCACAATCTACAACAAAACTTCACAAGTGGCAATACAACCGCAATTTGTGAGCAACCTTTACATTCGTAATTGGTATTTTAACATTCCAACCCAAGTTTTAGGTGTTATAATATATGAAATTATTAATAATGTGCAACTACCAGAAGGAGGGGTTACAAGTTTCACATAATAAAGGCCAATAATTATTTTATGCCACCTTATGTGAACAGGGTAAAAGTAAACATTTGTGAACAGGGTAAAAAAAAGTTTGTGAATAGGGTAAAGTGAAACATTTGTTACATACCCCAAAACAGAACCCTAAAAACTCACACATTGTTTAACATTCTAGGAGTTTTGACTCAGAATATAACATATTAAACTTACACAGTTTACATAGCATTCACATATGTCCTATTTTCAAGTTTTTTGGGGGCAATGCCATTAGTTCCCCCCACCCAATGCTGTCACAAAGATGCAAAGGCTGCTGGGAATCAACAAATGCAAAACATTGTACACAAGCACACAGGAAGCACTCTGCAAAACACTGTACTGTAAATAAAATAACATGTTACGTTTTTAGTAGATCATTAGCCAATGCAAATCACCTTGGGTACTTTCTGTACGATGTCCTTGGTCTTGTCGTCGGCGTCATCATCACTGTCAGAGTCGACACTGCGACGCTGCATGGAGCGCAGGTAGACGTGTGACATCTGCTTGACCTGATGCTCCAGCACGGCATCGCGCACATTCGCAAACACGAGGTAGGAGGAAGGGTTGCCATGCAGCTCCAGGCTCAGCTGATCCACATCAAACTTGTCCGGGCTCTTGTCTCGCTGCTACATGATCGACAGATTAAACAATAATGTCATAGATATGACGTCTGTCATAAATCATGTTAGATGAAAATATAATATAAACAATAGCTGTTCCAATAGCTGGACTGACCAGACATGTTTTAATGAATTGTTTTTGAATATGAATATGAATGATAGGGAGTATAACATTGTATAATGTTCTTCCCCTATTGTTCTCTTTACATTATCATATAGGGTTTACCTTGGTTTGATTTGTATATATTGTACAGAGTTACAATAAATTTGATTTGATTTGAATAGAATCACATGTCAATGTACATATTGTATGCTGAATGGGGCAACCTAACAGCTGGACTACTGAGGATGGGCCTAGCCACGTTATTCTTATTTTAGTTATTTATTCTACTGATTTGTGCCTGCAGAATGGAAATATACCTGTTTTGTTAACGGCTTGTGCAGATTAGATAATTCTGAAAATTATGGTTTTTACATTGGTTGAAGATGTTACTAATGAACTCTTAGTCTTTACATTTTTTCTCAAAGGACCCATATTATAAATGAATGAATGATTTTCATGAAATATGTATATATCGATGAGTCTGCAATAACGTGTTTTGATAATGTTTAAATATATCACCACAACAATTATGAAGTAAATAATATAGATAAGGCAGAGTTGATAATAAAACTGAGAATTTTTTTTAAAAACCAGTCCACAGTGCCTTCGAAAATCATTTTCATGTGCAAAGTTGCCCTACTTTCAATTCTTGCAATGCGAGCTTTTGAAAACCTTGGCCATTCACACACTTTTTAAATGTGAGTATTGTTGATAAAACTTGATATCAATGTGAAATATGTTGCCCAATCATAATATGTTCCACCAGTGTCATGCCATTTGTACATCCACATTAATCAGTCAAAATTAAACATATGCACTTAATTAATTAGGGCAAAGAAATGTGTCGTACTTTCTGTTTAGATTTCTCTTTGGTCTTCCCCTTCTTCTTTGGCTTCTTCTTCTCCTTCTTCCTGAAATGAATAATAAAGTATTATATTAATTAGTAAATATAAAAAGCTATTTGATCATTAATGATATGTACATATACGGACACCACATATTGTTACACCAGCATGCATATGCACACACAGTGACAGTTGAAGTGAATTTTTTAAATGTTCCAAAAATAAACAGATTTTCTGAGTTCTGACAGAAGACCAGACCATGTAATGATGTATGCTAATAATCCATTTGGAATGCAACCATTTTGTTTTTTCAACACACATTTGCATCATGTGTTAATGCCTAGTACTACTAGTATTTGGCTCGGTGTTAAATATAACATGCACCTTAAAGAATGTGCTCTCGTTTTCTGTCATCTTGCCACTGATCATGTGTTTGTGATCTTTCAGAGGTTTTGCAACTAAAAAGTAGGATTTCCATGACCCCCACAACCTGGTTGAGTGGGAGCTATTTGAAATGGTGTTCTATAATTTCCAGTTGCCCAGACAGATTTACAGGTTATCCTGGGACAGGGTGATTGGTCACTCAATTTTGCACACTGCAAATGTGCCGAGTATGCCGGAGTTCATGGTAACTGGGTGACAGTGATACAGGCCAGGATTAACTACAAGATCGTTAATATCTACAGATTATGTTGTCTGTGATTTGCACTACTAATTGATATACTATATTACTAGTTACAGATGAAAAACAACCTAGAAAAAATAAACCATTTTTTTCACTGAAAATGAAAGTACAATAACAAAATAAAAATACTGAGCAGACTGCATTGTATTTACAGTATCACATGCGCTGTATCTAAGCCGTCTGATTAAGTGCAGTCGACTGGGAATAATACAGCAATTGTGCTTACTTGGGGCCACGGTCAACTCTGTCAAAAAGTTCCAGCAGTCGATCGCGGAGGCGTGCACCTTCCAAGACATCTGCCGTTTCACTGCGACTTGGGCGGATCACTGCCACACTTGCCATATTTCTTAATGCTTCTTGAAGTCACAACACTGTCATAAAATAGTGCTTATTGTCGGGTCGTATTTTATAACGCATCGCGTTGTTTATCTAGAAAAGTGCATTGCACAACACACACAACTTGCAGCGGCCATGATGTTCGCATGCATTGTGGGATGGCTTGTACGGTTGATAATCCACGAAGGCGAAGAAAGCGAAATGCTATAAACTAAATTGTATTTTTAATATACCTGGTGCATTTATGTCATTAAGTTAACATCTGTTATGTATAGGAAGCGCAAAGTGGACATATGTGTGGTGCTCATCCATAGAGGCATAGTGGTTACTTTTAATAAGCCAGTTCACAGTTTCGACTAATCATGCAACCTGTTGCAACATTTTACAGCAGCGTTCAGTTATTTAGTCCGCCAAGTGGCGCCACTATATAAACCAGGGGTCCATCATCGCTCTTGGGCACGGACCAGTCACATTTCCCATAAACGACCATTTTAATGTTGTTGCGCCTACATTGAAAATTTATCCTTCAATTTGTTTTATTCACAGCAAATGACAGACCCACTAAGACACCTGGTGTGTGAAATTCGTGAAAATACCTCCTTTTCGTACAAATTGCTTCAACGCATGACACCCCTGCATTTCTGCAATGAAATTCACCGGTTTCCAAAATATGAGTACATCTTGCCTGATGGCCACGGTGTCCTTAAGGCTTAAGCCACAGGTATACCAACTAACAAATGGCATCATTTCAAAGCTCAGATGCTACTGTGCACAAAAACATCACGTACACTGACTCATTCACACAATTACTGCTCTCACTAATACACGCAACGCCAATAGACGATCAATTATGATTTACGTCTATGGCTGTTTGTTGGTGACCCCGGCTCCCCGGGACAAGGACGCTCTCGCTCTCCGGGTTTGATTGCGGTTGGTTGTGTTTTCTTTTTGTTCTGCATTAAATTTTCATGTTACATCGTACTAGTGTCTGTTTGTAAAATTAGATATGCGTTCCTTATCACCCTAATGGTGTGGTGGCAGTGTTCATAACGAAAGCACACACCGAACTGTGTACAATAGCAAATTGAATCGCATTGACTTTCTAGCCTACTAATCGGCGCAAGCAGTTAGCCTTGAACGACGGCTTTGACTTTGTCGCACTAGTAAAATCGTAGTAGCCTAACGTTAACATGGCCAACACGCAACGTGCACCGAAACAGTGGTGTCTCACGAAAACCGAAACCGTAAACTCGTTTGAGAACTGGCGTCAAAACCTTATTTATACTTTATCGCTCAACACCAACGTCACGCAATTTATTACCACTGACGCCAACTGGGGGAAGAAGTGTGCCTCTGAACCAAACAGAGGTTTCACTGACGATGACGTCATTGCGTCAGGCGGTCGTACGGCTCTCCAGCAAGTGTACATGCTAGAGCTGATGCTAGGCCAGATAGCCAATTACTGCCCAGTTATATCGCGCAACACGATCGTCAAGAATTCAACTAGTTTATCTTGCATCTGGCAAACTATTCGTCTACACTACGGATTTCAGTCTACGGGCGCCCATTTTCTTGACTTTGCCGACATTCAGCTCCAGGCTGATGAACGTCCTGAAGATCTGTATCAGCACTTAGTGGCCTTCGTTGAAGACAACATGCTCCAGCGAGGGAGTGTTATTCTTCACCATGGTGACGCCATAAATGTCGACGAAGAAATGACACCTTCGCTCGAAAACATGGTTGTGCTCGCATGGTTGAGATTAATTAACGTGGCACTCCCAAAGCTCGTCAAGCAACGATACGGCACTGAACTGAGAGCTAGAACACTGGCGTCGATTAAGCTTGAAATTTCCCAGGCCCTAGACTCACTACTTGATGAAATCACTTCCGCCGATGATGCAAAGATCATGCGTACAGCTACGGCTCACTATCAACAGAACACATTTGGGCAGAGACAGTCTTTCTCAAGGCGTCAACCATCTCCATTTTCTGCTCCAAGGCGGTCTACCATTACAAAGGCATGTCCTCTCTGCAAACAAGCTGGCCGCAGCAACGTGCAGCATTTCTTGAGCGAATGCCCATATCTTCCCGAACAAGATCGTCGCTACATGGCTAAGATCCGTCAAGTCACTGAGGTACACGAAGAGGACGACGAGTATGAGTACAGCCATGAGCTCCATCAACCCGAAATCGTTGACCAGCCTACGTTAGGCCTCGCGACGGCACAACGCATCGACATACGTCAGTCGCCTTATCTGGACACGTTTTGTGGCCATCACACGGTCCGAATCACCATTGACAGCGGTGCAACAGGCAACATGATCCGACATTCCACTGCTCTGAGACTCGGTTGTGAGATCAAGACCTCTTCTCAATCGGCTCATCAAGCTGATGGGACATCGCCCCTGGCCATAATTGGCGAGACTACAGTGCATCTAACGCGCAAAAACCACACCTTCTCGTTTTGTGGATTAGTTGTGAAGAACTTGGATGTCGAAGTTCTAGCTGGCACTCCATTTATGGAAGTCAACGACGTGACCATACGTCCAGCTAAGAGAATCATCACGCTGTCTGATGGCACGACTTACACGTATGGTACAACCGATGAATCTCTCAACCGACATGCAGTCCGACGCACCCACGTGTTGCGCCCCCCACCAATACCACGGTTTGGCCTGGCGAGTTCGTGGAAGTAAACCTCCCCACTGACTTGTTTACTACGGACTCCACATTCGCTTTGGAGCCGCGCCTTGACACTACAGGCAACACGTTCACACGAGACAGTGACCTGTGGCCACAACCGTTGCTCGTTACCAGCGTAGATGGCGTGGTACGTATACTCAACCTGACAAACACCACTCGCTTGCTGAAACGAAACGAACACTTTTGCCAAATTCCAGACGTGTTTGTACCGGACGTTCCAACAAACACTCCCTTACGTTCTGACGTTATCAGTAAGGCCATAGACCTACAACCTCGCAGATCTACACCTAGCAAGCACTCTGCCTCTGTTCAAATCGATCCGGACATGAAACTATCATCCGATGAACGTGCATCATTCCGCGCCATCATTGAAGAATACGACGATGTATTTGACCCTAACTACACTGGCTATAACGGCCATGTTGGACCTTTCGAAGCGGTCGTAAACATGGGCCCTGTTCAACCACCTCAACGGAAAGGCCGCCTACCACAATACGCTCGAAATCAGCTCGTTGAGCTTCAGAGCAAATTCGACGAACTTGAGACGATGGGCGTTATCGTCCGACCTGAGGATGTTCCTGGGAACGTCGAGTACCTCAATCCGTCGTTCCTCGTTAAGAAGCGAAACGGTGGACACCGATTAGTCACTGCATTCACAGACGTGGGACGCTATAGCAAACCACAACCATCCCTGATGCCCGACGTTGATAGCACCCTGCGTAAAATCGCACAATGGAAGCACATCGCAACAACAGATTTATCGAATGCTTTCTATCAAATACCACTCTCCCGTGAATCAATGAGGTACTGCGGTGTCGTCACGCCGTTCCGCGGCGTACGCGTGTATGCACGCTCTGCAATGGGGATGCCCGGGTCAGAAACTGCACTCGAAGAATTGCTATGTCGCATATTCGGAGACTTGCTGCAAGAAGGCAGTGTCGCTAAACTTGTAGACGACATCTACTGCGGCGGCAACACCATTGTTGAACTTCAACAAAACGTCAAAAGGCTGTTACAATGCTTCGCCAACAGTGGTTTGTGACTATCAGCCACCAAGACAACGATTTTTCCGACGTCAACTACCATTCTCGGTTGGATATGGAATATGGGTACCATTCGGGCGAGTCCTCACCGACTGTGAAGGCCATGCGCGCATTCGTTGGAGCTTACAAAATGCTAGCGCGTGTAATACCCGGTTGCTCTGCCTTACTCGCACCTTTCGATAACGCAACTGGCGGACGCCAGTCTTCTGAACACATCGTTTGGACAGAATCGTTACGGAAGGCCTTCAAGCATGCACAGGACAGTCTACATACGAACAAGGCTATCACGTTGCCTCGACCCTCCGATAAGCTATGGCTTGTGACCGATGGCTCCACCAAACAGTACGGATTAGGGGCTACCTTGTACGTTATGCGTGCTGGCAAATTGAAGCTAGCCGGATTCTTCAGTGCGAAATTACGCGGGCGACAAACTACGTGGCTGCCTTGCGAGATAGAGGCGTTGTCCATTGCACCCGCAGTGAAGCATTTCAGCCCGTACATCGTACAGTCGAGTCACACTGCGTCTATCCTCACTGACAGCAAGCCTTGCGCACAAGCTCATGAAAAACTGTGTCGCGGCGAGTTCTCTGTGAGTCCGCGAGTCTCTACATTCTTGTCGGTAGTCAGCCGCTATCAGGCAACTGTCCAACACCTCGCCGGCTCAGCAAATGTCCCATCAGACTTTGCTAGTCGCAACGCACCGACATGTATCGAACAACAGTGTAAAGTATGCACCTTCGTCAGGCAAATGGAGGAGTCGGTTGTCATGCAATGCGTCACTACCAACGATGTGACATCTGGGAGGGCTCGACTTCCGTTCACCAGCAGATCAACGTGGCTAGCTATCCAAGCCGAATGCCCTGATTTGCGACGCACACTTTCACACCTCACACAAGGGACGCGACCATCCAAGAAAATAACGAATGCCAAAGACGTCAAGCGATATCTAAACGTCGCATCCATCGCCCGTGATGGTCTGCTAGACGTACGTCGTAACGATCCACTCAGCCCAGCACGAGATTGCATCATCGTTCCCCGCATGGTCCTTGACGGGCTAGTGACAGCACTACACATTCAACTGGACCATCCCTCATGTTACCAGTTGAAACAGGTCATGCACCGCTATCTGTACGCGTTGGACCTGGACAAAGCAATCGACACAGCGTCGCGTAGCTGTCACCAATGTGCGTTACTACGCGATACTCCACACACGACTATCCCACAGTCTACAGGCAATCCTCCAGAGGTGGTAGGAATTTCCTATGCCGCAGACGTCATCAAACGTGAGAAACAACTCATCTTGGTCCTACGCGAGTGCGTAACGTCATACACTGCTTCGTGTTTAATCGATGACGAACGCCGCGACACACTACGAGACTCTCTGGTCAAGCTGTGCATTGGCTTACGACTGCTAGATGGGCCTCCTGCTGTCATACGCACTGACCCCGCCCCAGGGTTCGCTGCTCTCGTCAAGGACGCCCTGCTGTCCACGTATCGACTCACGATTGAACTTGGACGCGTCAAGAACGTCAATAAAAATCCGGTTGCAGAAAAGGCTGTATGCGAGCTCGAGCATGAACTGTTACACCAACAACCCACAGGCGGGGCTGTCACACAGCTTGTTCTATATATTGCCACCGCAAACCTCAACACTCGTATATGAAACAGGGGGTTTTCCGCCAGAGAGTTGTGGACCCAGCGAGACCAGTTCACAAACGAACAACTGCCGTTAACCGATTACGACCTCATTCGCCAGCAGCATTCTTTGCGAAATGCCAACCACGCTCCAAGTCAACTATCGAAGTCACCCAGTCATACCGTATCCAAAGCACTAAATATTGATGTTGGTGACATTGTGTATCTGTACTGTGACCGAAACAAGTCACGTTCTCGGTGTCGGTACCTAGTAGTGAGTGTAGATGGCGTCTGGCTCAATGTCAGCAAATTCATCGGCAATCAATTGCGAGCCACCTCCTATCGAGTGAAACGGACGGAGTGCTACAAGGTTGCTGCCCATACACTTGATCCGCCAACGGCGTACCAATACGATGACTCGACGAATACGCCGACATATGACCCCACTCCAGAACCTCGATCGAGCATACCAACACAGCTACTGTACCCTGCCACACCTGACGACGCTCAGTCGGTACATCCGATTCCGGATGCGCAGACTCCGGTCGTTCCGGACGAGGAGAGGCAAGAGTCCGAAGATGAAGAGAACTTCCCCGCCGAGGAGCTTCCCCGTCGATCAACCAGAAGACGCAGACCTCCCGAGTATCTAAGCGACTTTGTCACTTAGACTATAATTGCAATAATATTATTGTATAGTTGTTTTCTCTATAATTAGTCATATATAGTATAAGGAGAAGAAAGAAGTCACGCCAATAGACGATCAATTATGATTTACGTCTATGGTGTTTGTTGGTGACCCCGGCTCCCCGGGACATGGACGCTCTCGCTCTCCGGGTTTGATTGCGGTTGGTTGTGTTTTCTTTTTGTTCTGCATTAAATGTTCATGTTACATCGTACTAGTGTCTGTTTGTAAGATTAGATATGCGTTCCTTATCACCTTAATGGCGCAAACTGTATAATTATTTTCTTTCATAGGGACTCTTTATCGTTGTAATGGCGGATGCATTCTGACTGTGGTGCGTGCCCTCTTGAATTTAGTTATTCCGCAAAATGTGTTGTTGCATGGCATACTTAAGGAACATTATACAAGTCTAGGACTCGATATGTTTTCAATGATGGCCGAGTAGAGCCATCTTTGTCGTGTGTTTAATTTGGCAGATGAGCGATGCGATGGAACGATGCAATTCGTTGGAGCGATGGTGTAATGTGATGGAGCCAGTATTCGAAATGAGGTGGGTCTGGGGGGGTCAAGGAAGGCACGAGGGACCTCCCATAAGAAAGAAAAATATAAGCTTGGGGGTCCCATATGTTATTGTTGTACCGATATCATTAGAATTACCCTTACGCTGTCGCACCTGTTGCTGCGTGTGCTGTTACTCTGGTTCATCTGTGCCAGTACTCGACGATTTTCGCAGAACTCGATCGATCTCGCAGCAAGAATTCGACGGTTTTCGCAGGACTCGACACCATTATATGTTGGTAGTTTAGCTGATTCATTCAGCTGGTCACTACTAAGTGGCCAGCTTCTGTCTTGAGAGACAATGCTGTTGTTTGCTGTATCATGTCGGTTGATTGCGAGCATGAATCTGGTATGCTTTGATGTCTATAGCAGAACCGCCAGTAAGACTGAGTCGCCAGGTAGGTCGTTCTTCAGCAACTGTTTGCCGGTGCATAGGATCGATGCCATAATCTTTCAGGTCTCTTTTTATGACATCTTAATTTGTACCACAGTTTGGGTCGGCCAACTGATCGTTTGCGTCCAGTTAACTCCCCATACATAATCTGTTTAGGAAGGCGGTCAATGGGCATACGGTGTACGTGACCAAGGAAGGCGGTCAATGGGAGTACGGTGTACGTGACCAAGGAAGGCGGTCAATGGGCATACGGTGTACGTGACCAAGCCAACGTAGCCGTCTTTGTTTTAGAATGCTGCTTAGTGGAGTTGAGTTGCAGCGTTGTAGGATTTCCAGGATGGTAATTTTGTCTTGCCATTTCACACCAAGGATACTACGTAGGCAGCGTAGGTGGAAACTGTTTAATTTCAGTTTGGAGAGTCTTCCAAAGGATGTTGCAGCTTTACCTAGCCGTGAGTTAAATTGATCCTAAATATGAGAAGTTCTCCACGGTTTCGAATGCTTCATCACTGAGAGTGATTTTGGCGACTTGAGTCCCGTGGCTTATGATGACAGATTTGTTGACACTGATTTTGAGGCCAAACGCTGAGCAAGTATTGGAAAAGCTGTCTATGATAGACTGCAGCTGTTCCTCGAAATGAGAGCAGAAGGCAGCGTTATCTGCATATAGGGCCTCACACACATGTAACGTTGTTGTCTTGGTCTTAGCCTTCAGGTGTGACGTAGAGAATACATTAACATCAAATCTAGTTCTCAGGCCCACACCAGGGTTACCAAGGTTAGCATTTTGCTTTAATTCTTTCAATATTACAGAGAAGTATATCCCGAAAAGAGTTGGGGCCAGCGCTTCTTCACACCATCTACAGTGGGAAAAGGTTGTTACATCATTCCATCGACTTGGGCAGTGCCTTGTATGTTTTCGTGGAATGATTTGATAAGATCAAGTAAGATTGGAGGACATCCAACTTTCTTGAGAATAATGAAGAACGCTTCTCTATTCACGTAGTCAAACGCTTTAGTGAGATCCACAAAGGCCACGTGGAGTGGCCTCTGTTGCTCCCTTGTTTTGTGAGATCCACAAAGGCCACGTGGAGTGGCATCTGTTGCTCTCTTGTTTTGTGAGATCCACAAAGGCCACGTGGAGTGACATCTGTTGCTCCCTTGTTTTGTGAGATCCACAAAGGCCACGTGGAGTGACATCTGTTGCTCCCTTGTTTTGTGAGATCCACAAAGGCCACGTGGAGTGACATCTGTTGCTCCCTTGTTTAGTGAGATCCACAAAGGCCACATGGAGTGACATCTGTTGCTCCCTTGTTTTGTGAGATCCATAAAGGCCACGTGGAGTGACATCTGTTGCTCCCTTGTTTTATGAGATCCACAAAGGCCACGTGGAGTGACATCTGTTGCTCCCTTGTTTTGTGAGATCCACAAAGGCCACGTGGAGTGACATCTGTTGCTCCCTTGTTTAGTGAGATCCACAAAGGCCACGTGGAGTGACATCTGTTGCTCCCTTGTTTTGTGAGATCCACAAAGGCCACGTGGAGTGACATCTGTTGCTCCCTTGTTTTGTGAGATCCACAAAGGCCACGTGGAGTGACATCTGTTGCTCCCTTGTTTAGTGAGATCCACAAAGGCCACGTGGAGTGACATCTGTTGCTCCCTTGTTTAGTGAGATCCACAAAGGCCACGTGGAGTGACATCTGTTGCTCCCTTGTTTAGTGAGATCCACAAAGGCCACGTGGAGTGACATCTGTTGCTCCCTTGTTTTGTGAGATCCACAAAGGCCACGTGGAGTGACATATGTTGCTCCGTTGCTTTTTCTTGTAGTTGTCTTACACAGAAAATCATACCTACAGTTCTTCTACCTGAGCGGAAACCACACTGTGAGTCAGGGTACACCCGTTCGGCCAGCGTTTGTAGACGGGTAAGAATAATACGTGCAACTATTTCCCCTACAGCACTTAGCAGAGATATTCGTCTGTAGTTATTGCAGTCACCTAGGCCGCGCTTGTTTTTATACAGAGTGATTATATATGAGTCCATCGTTTCCTGTGGGACTGTCAGCACTCTAAGAGTAGACTGTAGAGTGATGATAACAATACTGGTCTGCCAGCCTTGGTCAGGTCTGTGGGACTGTGTGTTCTCTCCAGCACTTTAAGAGTAGACTGTAGAGTGGTGATAATAATACTTGTCTGCCAGGCTTGATCAGGTCTGTAGGAATCGCGTCTCTGTCTGAGGCGTTGTTATTTGACAGTCTGGCGACAACTGCCTCCATCTCTGTGAAATGTGGTTCATCGTCAAGTTCAACTTCCATAATCTCCATGGATGGATCTTTGTCAATTGCAGGCGCAGTGTAGGGTCTTTCCGTGCCGTAAAGATCGGAGAAGTGTTGAATCCATCGATTCATTTGGTCAGCTCTTTTTGTTAGTGTGACGCCATCTTTCGATCTCAGAGGCGCTGTTTTCTTTATTGTGGGGCCTATAGCTGTTTTTATGCCTGCATACATACTTTACAAGTTCCCAGTTTTTGTCGTTGTCTCGATATGCTTGTCTGACAGTTCTTTGATCTAGACTTAGAGACTCTCTGTAACGAGCACTGGTTGTCACATTGGGCCTGCGTTTGTATCCCAAAAGCACCAGTTTTTGCATCAATCGCCGGTTTTATGGTGTCAAGACTGGCTACAAACCAGTTTGTGTTGCGGTGAGAGCTTACGCCAAAAGTGTCCAAGGTTGATTGTTGAATGGTTTGTTTGAGGAGCTGCCAGTACTCATTTGCATTCCCGTTTTCTTCTTATTGTCCAACTCGGTGTTTCAGGGTTGTGTTGTAGACCGCAGTCAGTTGTCGAATACAATGTTTGGCTATATCAGCCCAGGTTTGCCCATGTTGCTTTCCTCTGTGGTGGGGTTTGGGCGACAATTTCATGTTTGAAATAACTCAATCAATTGTCATTCAGTTAATCTCTGTTAAAAACATCTTAAATCATTCCACTCATGTAATTGATGACTGTGTGTTCTGTGGTTAAGAGCGCCATTATGTCTGCAGTAATATCACCAATGAGTGTATAGTTGAGGCACATTTTACCTTGGCATTTTACTTCTCAGAATTACAGAGCACTAGCTGTGTCTGCAAGTGCATTACTCAAGTAACCAATATTTTTAGGGGAGTCAGTGGTCATTTCGAACACTGGATGGAGCAATGGCGCGATGCGATTGAGTGGTGCGATGGACCTATCGATGGCGTGTTGCGATGGGTCCCGGGCTATGGCGTGTTGCGATGGGTCCCGGGCTATGGCGCGTTGCGATGGGTCCCGGGCTATGGCGTGTTGCGATGGGTCCCGGGCTATGGCGCGTGGCGATGGGTCCCGGGCTATGGCGCGTTGCGATGGGTCCCGGGCTATGGCGCGTTGCGATGGGTCCCGGGCTATGGCGCGTTGCGATGGGTCCCGGGCTATGGCGTGTTGCGATGGGTCCCGGGCTATGGCGTGTTGCGATGGGTCCCGGGCTATGGCGCGTTGCGATGGGTCCCGGGCTATGGCGTGTTGCGATGGGTGCGACGACACGATGCGACATAATGATGACATGGATATGGAGCTTTATCACGTACAGAGGCACGCGTGCATGGTTACTTGCATGGCCCATCCTATGCCACATATCTTATATTTTTAGAGCATTTGCATGTCTGAACAGTTGGATGTTCAATGCGCGGATGATGCCTACTCTACGCACACAGGTACACTCTGAGAGGTGTGACATGCAGGGATCTCAACCTACCGTCTCACACCTGTATACGTGTGGCCAATATCCCACCTTTTTTTGGCCAATCTCCAACCAGTCCCACCTCACATCTCCCACATATTTCTGAGACACACATCCCACCTCCCACCAATGTTTAGGACCCACCTCCCACATCCACGTCATGCAACAACCTTCTCATTCTGTGGCTGCTATTTATTTTGCACAAGAAAGTCTGTTCGAGTTTCTTATATTTTGTTATATGATATGTTGTCTTCTTATTATCGTACTAGCATCAATGCGGTGTCAAATACAACCACTGAGTTCTTCTCTTCAACTGTCTTAATAGTGTAGGAGTTTTGGGTAAAACCTAAAAGTTCAATGCAAAAAGCTGATTTTTGTACCTGAGATCCATGAAAGGGTCTAGAGTAACATATTAAAAATCCCCATGAATCTGCTTTGAACTAAATGCTAAATTCAAGATGACGTCCAATATGGCGGCAACCCTTTGATTATTGAACCACTTATGCTAGAGGACAAAATTAATGTTGATATCTAGGGTAGAGTTATCTACCACGCTTCATCCAATTAACAACACTAAAACATTCTAGAGGAATCAGAGCATGCATTTATTTCATGTTGATACTAATCAAGACACATATTAAGGGGGAAAAAATCAATAAAAGTTTAAATTCCCTTCGTTTCATTACTCACGACAGTGACATAACATCCAATTCAGCGTTACATACTGATATAGACAATCTGCCTCAACAATATGCTATGCTATCAAAACATTCACATTACTGTGTACTGAACACCAGTTGCATAAAGCTTTACCATCAACCCCACCGTATCTCCATCGACCCCACCGTATCTCCATCGACCCCACCTGGATCTCCATCGACCCCATCGTATCTAGGCTTCAGCAGATTCACTCTGTGTGTATATATTGGAAGACAACTGTCCACTGCAGGATGAGCAGAGGGTAGTGCAAGGCAGCCCCGTCTTTATGCATCCACAGGCCTTCCTACAATGTCCTTTACAACGACAAGAAACCACGCGGATAAGGCTGTCTGGGGCTGGGAGGGCTGTCACTTGCTACATGACCTATTTGTCCATCCTCCTGCAGGCGGGTTGTTTCCACTTCGTTACTGCACAGAGTGAGTATGGTATGTACGGAAGGAACACTGCGGGGCAGCCGCAGTAGTCCAAGGCAGTGTTTTCAACCTGAATTCCGAAGACAGTTTACACTGCCCGATGGCTCTTCCATCAAGACATTCAGTGCCGTCCTCTGGTGCCCCCGGTGCAACGTGATCAAGAACCATTATCCAGCTGCCGCGATGTCTTCCTTTTTGTTGTCAGTATTATTGAAACCTTCCAGGCAGCAGATTTCCATAAACTCTCCTTCGCCTTATATAGCACGATCTTCTTACCCTTGCCCAAGAGCGCTGACACACTGTCACACCCAGAAACAGCATGGTGAACAGCAGATAGGTCTTAAAGGGCTCAGATCTTCTGGACGTCAAGACCGTTAACACAGGAAGCCAGGCCTCACCACATGTGCACACACGGCGGTGTGGCCTGGTTCACTAACATTACCAGGATACCAGTGTCGATAGCGACGACAAGCACTGGATTGGAAACATCCAGGGCTGTTGAGACAACCAGTCTCTCCGTGTCCCCCTCAGCTTACTTGCGTTGGACAGAATAGTTTGCAAACCATTGTGCAGTGATGGAGATGAGGCGTGTCTTGTTGGTTAGATAACCTGGGCTCCCGAGAAAGCTGTGCTGATGTAGTAGTGGCTTAATGCTGGCATCGAACAGTAAACGTAGCCACGTTGATAACGTTAATAACGTTCATAGCTGATCCCAGTGGTGGTCGGATGTAGATGGGTTCACACCAGCGAACTCCTCAAGCGATGCACATATCGGAATATATTTTGGCAATGCACATGTGAAGTTTGCCAGGCTAGAATCCGTAATGCCTCGACCATGGGAGATTCCTCCATTCACCCACAGCTTGGCGGTCCTGCTCCTCCCAGCAGCCTCATCCAGCAGCAGCTGGATATATGTACTGAAGGCAATCAACGCCACCACAGCGTGGTCTTGCGTGCATCTTGAGGTGATTGGTGTCGACTCCTTTCAGAGCACATTTTCCCTCAGCAGATCAGATATCTACGATGCAGTCGTGAACAAGTGAGCCCACGGAGCCCCCGAGTACGCGTCGCCTGTCATCGTACGTGGCACTGAGTTCCAAGCGTAGACCGTCTCCAGCAGGCGTCAATACCAGCATATGGCGTCACGTAGCCTATTGAACCCATATAGGTCATCTCAAAATTAAAGCCTCAGGATGAGCCCTTCAATTTGTTGAGACGAGAACACTATCCATCCTGCCTTGATGTACATCGGCTGGTTAAACATGACAAAGCAACACTTCTGTCCCAGACGGTTCGCCAGGTGCTGAAGTGGAACACTTTAAACTTGGAAATGAGGTGTCGTCAACACTTCTGTCCCAGACGGTTCGCCAGGTGCTGAAGTGGAACACTTTAAGCTTGGAAATGAGGTGTCGTCAACACTTCTGTCCCAGACGGTTCGCCAGGTGCTGAAGTGGAACACTTTAAGCTTGGAAATGAGGTGTCGTCAACACTTCTGTCCCAGACGGTTCGCCAGGTGCTGAAGTGGAACACTTTAAGCTTGGAAATGAGGTGTCGTCAACACTTCTGTCCCAGACGGTTCGCCAGGTGCTGAAGTGGAACACTTTAAACTTGGAAATGAGGTGTCGTCAACACTTCTGTCCCAGACGGTTCGCCAGGTGCTGAAGTGGAACACTTTAAACTTGGAAATGAGGTGTCGTCAACACTTCTGTCCCAGACGGTTCGCCAGGTGCTGAAGTGGAACACTTTAAGCTTGGAAATGAGGTGTCGTCAACACTTCTGTCCCAGACGGTTCGCCAGGTGCTGAAGTGGAACACTTTAAGCTTGGAAATGAGGTGTCGTCAACACTTCTGTCCCAGACGGTTCGCCAGGTGCTGAAGTGGAACACTTTAAGCTTGGAAATGAGGTGTCGTCAACACTTCTGTCCCAGACGGTTCGCCAGGTGCTGAAGTGGAACACTTTAAGCTTGGAAATGAGGTGTCGTCAACACTTCTGTCCCAGACGGTTCGCCAGGTGCTGAAGTGGAACACTTTAAGCTTGGAAATGAGGTGTCGTCAACACTTCTGTCCCAGACGGTTCGCCAGGTGCTGAAGTGGAACACTTTAAGCTTGGAAATGAGGTGTCGTCAACACTTCTGTCCCAGACGGTTCGCCAGGTGCTGAAGTGGAACACTTTAAGCTTGGAAATGAGGTGTCGTCAACACTTCTGTCCCAGACGGTTCGCCAGGTGCTGAAGTGGAACACTTTAAACTTGGAAATGAGGTGTCGTCAACACTTCTGTCCCAGACGGTTCGCCAGGTGCTGAAGTGGAACACTTTAAGCTTGGAAATGAGGTGTCGTCAACACTTCTGTCCCAGACGGTTCGCCAGGTGCTGAAGTGGAACACTTTAAGCTTGGAAATGAGATGTCGTCAACACTTCTGTCCCAGACGGTTCGCCAGGTGCTGAAGTGGAACACTTTAAACTTGGAAATGAGGTGTCGTCAACACTTCTGTCCCAGACGGTTCGCCAGGTGCTGAAGTGGAACACTTTAAGCTTGGAAATGAGGTGTCGTCAACACTTCTGTCCCAGACGGTTCGCCAGGTGCTGAAGTGGAACACTTTAAGCTTGGAAATGAGGTGTCGTCAACACTTCTGTCCCAGACGGTTCGCCAGGTGCTGAAGTGGAACACTTTAAGCTTGGAAATGAGGTGTCGTCAACACTTCTGTCCCAGACGGTTCGCCAGGTGCTGAAGTGGAACACTTTAAACTTGGAAATGAGGTGTCGTCAACACTTCTGTCCCAGACGGTTCGCCAGGTGCTGAAGTGGAACACTTTAAACTTGGAAATGAGGTGTCGTCACCACTGTTCCAACCCATCGCATGGAACTTTCGATGCCTTGTTGCAGTGGCAATGTTGACGTCAGCACTGTCGAAGACAAATTGAACAAGGCCCTCCACAGAGTCCGGCAGGGGGGAGAGTTGTCCTCCATCTACGCATTTACCAGCTTCACCACTTCGTTGTAGCTCTCAGCCAACCCAAGGCAGCTGAGTGGGTCAACCAGCTCCCTCGACCCTTACTTCGTGTGGGTAAACGTTGCAAAAGCATGTAAAGGGGAAGAAATGTAAGATATTGGGCAGAAAGCAGCTATGATTACCTGACCAATAGCTGAACACTTCATCCTCACAAGCACACCGATCTAGTTCTGCGAGGTAATGAACGTCTGAAGTGGAGCAGACGTAACAAGAGACTCACTGCTGCAGGGAATACATCAGTTTAATATGCAGTAACCCTGATCGCGTTCCTGACCAACATATTTGCCATTTCAATATTCCGACTGATCGAAACATAAGCTTGAAGCCAGGTATGGATTCGACATTAATTGTAACATGTCTCAGTGATCTATTGTGTGTGGTCTGCTTTCGAGGTAAAGGTTATTGCACTTTGAATAAGAAATGGGTTACACAAAGAAGCGGACATTCGGGCTATCTTCTATATTGGCTATATTAGCTACGGTTGTGATGCTTATGAAAGAATTGTCATCGCGTAGTAATTTTTTTTTACAGATTTATCTTATTTTTCACGTGCAAGTTACACATAGGGCCTATAATATATATGTTCAGATATAATGTTCTGTTTCAGATCACCCATTAAGTTGCCATGTACAATCTAGTTGGCTTATGCCGCGGTAACACACGAAACATTTTTATCCCAAAGTTAAAATGTCATGGCCCAATGGTCCTTTCCCAATTTTTTATTAGTACGATACTCAAAACCGTATTTCGTCCCTGGAAAAGACATCATTTCACAAAATGGCTAGTACATTAGCAATAATATTTGACGCTTATTATTCAGTCGTTAGCAGTTCACCGTCATTCTGTTCTGCCCAGTGTTTGTCATTGTTAAGAAAACACATTAAGGGGAGGTTAGTTACCCCAAGCCCCCGCCCCTGTAGCCCCGGGGACAACTGATAAAAACAACGATGGATCAATAAAAATATATACAACAAAAGAAAGAAAAAAAAAGAAAAAAGAAGTAAAAAACAGATTTATCTATCTATCTGGTGGTCACGGTAACCAGGAAATAACGCTACGCCCTACAAGATACATTACCTGACTAGACGTGCCGTTCACCCACACTTTATGGGCTTTCATTGTCAAATACTGTAGAGGGTGTGTGTTAAATGAATAGCACTGACAGGGGGGGGCTACTGGGAGGATACCTTCTGAAGTGTGATGCGATAATGTCTAAATGATAATGTTCGTTTCGTTGTGATTATACTGTCCACTGACATTGTAGTTTGCGGAGTTCCACAGCCAACGAATCACGTCCGGAGCACGTGCCCGAACAGACACACCCGCACGCAAGCACGCACGCACGCCGCACGCACGCACGCACGCACGCACGCACGCACGCACGCACGCACGCACGCACGCACGCACGCACGCACGCACGCACGCACGCACGCACGCACGCACGCACGCACGCACACACACACACACACACACACACACACACACACACACACACACACACACACACACACACACACATTATATCAACACTGCAATATCTTTGATCACAATATAATACTCTGCTGACAATACATGACTCAGTTCACAATTTTATTTAGGTTTATATGAATGTTAACAATACATGACTTTGTTAACAATACAATAGTCTGCTGACAATACCTGACTCAGTTCACAATTTATTTAGTTCTACATGAGTGTTAACCATACATGACTTTGTTCACAATATAAGTACTCTACCGACAACACATAACTCAGTTCACAATTATGAAGGTTTATATGAATGTTAGCACTACATGACTTTGTTAACAATAGAATACTCTGCTGACAATACATGACTCAATTCACAATTATTTAGGTTTATATGAATGTTAACACTCTGTGATTTTGTTCACAATACAATACTCTGCTGACAATACATGACTCAGTTCACAATATTGAAGGTTTATGTCGATGCTAACACTACATGACTTTATTCACAAAACAATACTCTGCTGACAATACGTGACTCAGTTCACAGTTTTTTTAGGTTTATATGAATGTTAACACTCAGTGACTTTGTTCACAAAACAATATTCTGCTGACAATACATGACTTAGTTAAAATCCACCATACAATACAATGATGACAATACAATACAATACACTCACAATACAACATATAGGAGTTGGTAATCACCTACACTGAATTAATTGGAATTAACTGTTTATGACTACCATATTTTGTTTACAGTGGTGGATTGTATCTTGGAAATAAAATATTTGATAGCTTGTCAACATTTACCTAGTTTCAAGAAACTCCTAGCAACTACATATCCCCAGAATGGTCATTGGAATTTGCACCTTGAAATACAAATGCATTTTGCAAGTCTGGTTTAGACCTTATGTATATAACCTCCTTGAATTAGTTGCTCTTGTCACCTCTTCTGCGGCGTGCGTATTGTATACATCGTTGAGATAAAATGACAAGTGAGTTACACATCATGTCATTTGTGTGGATTTTCTTAGATTGCGTTAATGGTATGAACAATTAAGCTAACCTGGAATGCCGTCAATACTGACACGTATGTGACAATAACGTTAATGAGTGCAGGTAACCACGCCGGCGATACCGGAATACAGTATCTATCAAACGTTTGTCCGTGTGAATAGATACCACGGACGGCTCGATTTATCCCACGTCGTACGGCTGAACGGCGACTGGCCGACGACAGAAGACTCGGGCGACGTCGCGTCGAAAGTGGACGTTGAAGGCGATGTAGATCCAGACGTTGACGGCGCTGCTCGCGTACCACAGTTTGTGTGCAACGCTTTGCACTAGGATAAAGATCGCCTTGTTGCGAGCGTCGTCTCCGTGGGCGGCCAGGTCGTCCTGGGAATAAGCATTCACACCCGATCAGCAATAAGAATCTGATGCGTCAAGACATATTAGCAGTACACGACGAGTTAATTAATAGCATGTCGGTGTATCGAAATTAACAATCCATTGCATATTGTGTGCGTGTGCGTGTGTATGTGCGCATGTGAACATACATATATGGTTTGACCCTCACAAGAAGACATTTCACGTTTGAGAGACACATCTACCATACAACGGCTTGTCCATTTTTTGCTATGATATATCCATGAAAGCCACACGCCATGATGCAAGATTATATGTTTTGTTTGCTTATTGAAAATAAGCGGAAGCAAATCTAATATTTCTAGCAGCTGGGCGGGCTGATTATAAAAAGTAAGTATATTGTTCACCAGACCTGCAGGAGATTGACAAGTTTCTTGGGAAGCGTAAAGAAGATAAAGAGAGTGGACATCATGATCAACATCGTCGCCATCCGCCGGTTCCTCTGTTGCGTGATCATCGCAAAAGGCATTGCTACGCCAACGGTCGCGCTGTGGTTGAATAACTGAATCATAAAACGTCGAGTTAAATATGCATCAGAATCCTGTTCATATGTAATTCAACTATCCACGAGATATGTTTGCCAACAAACAATGGCATAACGTATTTCACATTGTCATCCAAGGCAAAATACCCAGCTATTGGCTTATCGAGAGTCCAACAATGTATCATTTGTGTGTAACCCGCCCTTCTGAGATGTTTGTAAATGGTGTTTTAAATATATTCACGCTGCTAGCATTTACACAATCTGTAGATAATTTGTTCCATTCATTTACCGGAACATGAGACATGGGCGTGTGAATGTGAATGTGATGTGTAACTGTACTGACATACTATGAACGCAACATTACTAATAACATTGCCCTTCGGAAATATGAACATTTCTTATTTATGATATGACGAATTATAAAATATACCACGAAGAGCAAAACGAGAATGCGATATTGGAGAAGACGAAATATTGTCACCTGACGTAGTATGTGAACACTGAAGAAGACAAGCACCAGGAACGGCACGAGACTCGAGACAGACACCTCGAACCACATGTATATAACGTGGAGTGGGTTGGCAGTGTCATACAGCATATTGCACACCTTGTCGGAGACGATATAAATCATTATAATAATATCAATTACAACAGTATGCAGACGTACATTAACTATCACGATTGGAACACACAGTATGTTCACGAAAAATATTTGAACGAATAGTCCTCGGCAAGTAATTGCAGCGTGGCTGAATGCTTCCCAGAGAAGTCGAAATGGCGTTGGAATGAACATGTCTGCCAGGGGGTGAAGTGTAAAGCCCTTTGAAGGTCCCAAGGACTGGATACCGCTCTATATAATAATGTACCTTTGACCTTTAGAAAAGTTCAGGTGCACCTTATTACACCTTAACGAAAAACATACTGGTTCAGTGTGTTTCGTAGACATGTTATGATGGTCGTTTTCGTTAACCAGTGGTGATAACGTTGGTAGATCACCCTGGTGATGGGGGGTGGGGGGGAGGGAAAGAAATGTCGAAATAATGTAATAAGTAATGAGCATTTTAGCAGTACAGTATACATGATAGGATACGAATAGAAAGACATAGTAAGACAGGATTAGATAATATCGTCACGGCACTGGCAGCAAACCATTGATGACGATGCGCACAGTAGCATTGGGGGTGAAATGATGACAATTCCTCAAAATAATCAAAATAGGAACGAGTGCAGAGCTTACCTTGAGACCATTTTGACTGACGACAAATCCCGCAATCCAGAAAGTGCAACTATTCTTAACCAATGCGCAAACCCCGATCAGAGCCATAGTTGAGTAAGCGCGACGCGTTGTGCACATTCGTCTGAAGACATTACATAGGGAACGTAAGTCTTGTGACGTTGTTTTAGCTCTGGAGTTCACTGGCGACCTCGGCTGTTTTGATGCATGTGTAAAGAATAGGATTATGTTTTGTTTTTTGGCGTAGTCACTGAACTGACACCAAGCGGTGTAAAATTGTCTGGTTTCAGACCGATGCAATTTTTTAAGGGTGTGTGAGAAGCTTTGTATATAAGAATGTTCACGGTAATCGTTTGAGAGTTATTTATAATTGGATACCATGTATTATTGTTCGTGCACTACCGGCATAACAAATCTATATACATATCAAATCTGTTTACTTTACTCAAAACAGTCCGTTTGGGTTCATGAGCTTTGTAGGCTTGTGTGCATTTAGACATCTTGTTAGGCATAAATATTTTTTGATTTTTCAACTGATTCCATATGTCTAAATGAGCAGTCTTAGCGATAACCCGTAGCTTGTTTTTTAATATCTGAAGCGAGATCCGATACTTAAATAATTATTTCAGGGAAAAAAAATGACATTTCTGACTCTTTGAAAATTACATTTCTGACTCTTTGAGGTTGTCTGACACAGTTGTTCCTTCTGATCCACAAAATGTGTGATTAGAATAAGTATTGTCTATTTATACGTTCTTATGACTGTAGAAACTTTAAGTATTTTACTGTGTCATTATTTAAATAATATTAAAACTGATACTGAAACATTTGTATTACATGAATTACGAAGAAACCACCATTATAATAGTCCACGGTATATTGCAGTATCAAAGACAGTGAATAGAAAATAATTAAATATATCATTTCAATGCTGTTTATTGTAAATTATGATACATGTTCTGTAAAAGGTAATAATGCCATTTCCATTGACTAGTACACAAAAATTTGTAAAAAATATACCTTCCACACTGTTAAATGTCACTTACAAGGTGTGTGTGTGTGTGCGTGCGTGCGTGCGTGCGTGCGCGTGCGCGTGCGCGTGCGCGTGCGCGTGCGGGTGTGTGCGTGGGTGTATGCGCGCGCACACCAAAGCTCACCACACCAAGCCACCAAAGCTCATGTCCCTAAACGGACTGTTTTGAGTAAAGTAAACAGATTTGCTATGCCTATAGATTTTGCTATGCGAGCAGTGCATGAGCGATAATGGCATCCAGTTGTAAATAACTCAAACGATTACCGTGAACATTCTTATATATAAAGCTTCTCATAACCTTTAACATATTTTCATCGGTTTGAAACCGTATACATTTACACCGTTTGTTGTCAGTTCTGTGAGTACACCAAAAACAAAACATCATCCTATTCTTTATATGCATCAAAACAGCCGAGATCGCCAGTGGACTCCAGAGCTAAAACTACGTCACAAGACTTACGGTCTCTATTGAAACCGTACGGTTGTGCTTTATTCAGTAACATTTCGCATCGGGAAAAAGAACAAAACTGAATCTATTTATACAATGGACGTACTAGGTAAGTTGTTTCAGCTTATACAATGGACGTACTTATATAATGGACGTACTTTGTAAGTTGTTTCAGCTTCCAATAAACCAGATTATTATTATTATATCGGAATTTATATTGCGCCCGAATCCAATTAAAATAAAATGCTCTCAGGCGCTTTACATGAAACTGCATCAATTAAATAACACTATCAAATACATACTTTACATAACACTGCATAAATTAAATAAAACTATAAAATATAGATTACTTTAAAAGTAGATAGTGTAAAGGAGCTGATTTAAACATAAAACATAAATAACCACAGATATTACACTTATAGTACACACATGAATAATACATTACGAATATGTCATTGGTATATAGCAATGTCATTAAAACGAGAGCGTGACTCAATCACGTCAGTCGTATGCCAGTTTAAAGAGAAGTGTTTTTAAGTGTTTCTTGAAAGAGCTGAGAGTGTTCAGTTGTTTAATGTGCTCAGGCAAGTCGTTCCACAGTATGGCCGCGTGTCGGCTGAAACAACGTTCATCATAAGTTGCAGTCCGTAGCACAGGTACGACGAGAAGTGACTTCTCCGTTGATTTTAAACTGCGCGTTGGTTGATGTTTCTGCACAATGTCACTCATGTATGCCGGTGCCAATCCGTTGAGTACTTTATATGTGAAGGTGTTGACGTGAAAGCGGAGCCGGTATTTCACCGGAAGCCAATGTAGCTCACGTAACACAGGAGTTATGTGTTCGCTCTTACGTGACCTGGTGATTAGGCGAGCAGTGCAGTTCTGTATACGCTGCAATCGTTCAATTAGCACCTGAGGCAAACCTTGCAGTAGCGCGTTTCCATAGTCCAGGCGAGATGTGACCAGTGTCTGGACTAGAATCTTACAGGCGTCATTTGTGATGTATTGCCTGACTTTGCCAATATTTCGGATGTGGTAAAAACAGGGCTTGGAGATCGCATTTATCTGTTTCTCCATTGTCAATCCGCTGTCCATAATAACTCCTATATTTCTCACGGATTGCACAGCATGTAATAGTCTGCCCCCGATCGTGAGGGACAAGTCGTTCACCCGACAAATTTGGTGTTTGGACGAAAACACTATGAGTTCGCTTTTTTCTTGGTTCAGTTTGAGTACGTTTCTATTCATCCACCCGCCAACATACGCCACACAGGCTTCAATGGCTGACCTTTCTCTGGCCCAGTTCTCATCAGGTGGAAAAGTATATTTGTGTTTCATCTGCATAACAGTGCTAGCGAAGATTATGTTTCTTCACTATATCACAAACTGGATCAAGCATGACCAAGACAACTACACGTTTTTGATCAAGGGCTTCTGCGATGTCGTTCTGGACTTTGAATTGAATTGACATTTATTTCAACAACAACATATTTACATCACTTATACAGTGCATATATCAAAGAAACAAATTGTTAAAAAAGGGTAAACAAAGAAGGGCAATACTTATGATGTTTACCCTTTTAATTGCTTTTGACATCAATAGATATTTAGAACGAAAGTGCAAGAAAAATAATTAAAAGTGCAACAACACTATTTTCATGCATAATCATATCAGGTTAGATAAAAAATAAACAACCAAACTACCAGAATAGTATAGTTGTATGATCAAGGCACCACAAAGTAATCTTATTACCCTTTTCTATAATAAAACTAAACATTGGACATTTGTAGCATATGTGTTACCCCACACTTCTGCACAATACATAATATAACGCATAAAAAGAGAAAAGTACAAAATATGCATACCACGTTTGTTAATCAAGAAACTGGCTCTGTACATAATAGCGCAACTCTTTGACAGTTTAGATCTAACTGATAAAATATGACTTTTCCAGTTTAACTTGTCATCAATCATTACACCTAAAAATGTTGTGGCATTTACTCTATTTATAATTTATTTATTTATTTTTACAGAAATATCAGCAGTCAACTTGCGATTTCCAAAAATCATGTAATTAGTTTTTGTTACATTAAGAGATAATCGATTAACAGAAAACCACACCTGCTCAAGTCCATTATTTATCATCCTAACAAGTTCATTTAAGTCCATATCACAACATAATATGTTTGTATCATCGGCAAATAAAATAAACTTAGACAACTTTGAAACTTTACAAATGTTATTAATGTACATGACAAATAACTTTAGTCCCAAAATGAAACTCTGTGGAACAACACACGATACATTTAGTATTTTTGAATCACAATTATTAAAATTGACAAATTGTTTTCTATTTTCTAAGTAACTTTCTATCCATTTATGTGAGACACCATGCACACAATAGAAATGTAGTTTTTTACACAGTATATCATGATCAACAGTGTCAAAGGCTTTCTTTAGGTCAATAAACACTCCAATAGCATATTTGTTGTTTTCTAGAGAATTTCTTCAACCAATTCTAAAAGAGCCTCAGCTGTTGACATATTAGACATAAAACCATATTGCCTTGGACTGAGTATGTCGTACTTATTTAGGAATAAGTCCATCCTATCATTATATAGTTTCTCAAAAATGTTTGAGAATTGTGGTAATAATGATATTGGCCTGTAATTTGTAAACACATTCTTTTCACCTGACTTAAATAGTGGAACAACTTTGGCAATTTTCATCTTGCTTGGAAATACACCTGTTTAAAAGGATACATTACATATGTGACTAAATGGCTTAATTATTTTAGTAATTACTTTCTTTATTAAGCTCATATGAATATCACTGTAATCAGTTGATCTTTGACTTTTACAATTTTGTACAGTTCTTATAATTTCTAGGTCATCAACAGGACTTAGAAACATAGTATGTTCTTCTTTCCTTTCTAAGTAATCATAAATAGTTGCATAATTTTCAGGTAAGGAAATATTTTTTGCTAAGTTGGGGCCAACATTAGTAAAGAAATTATTAAATCCATTGGCAATATGCTTTTTGCTTGAGATTCGCTTGTTGTTTTTGATATAGTATTAGGGGCATGTTGGATTATTGTAGCGTTTGTTATTTGCATTATTTAATATTTTCCAGGTTTCTTTAACATTTGTTTTCTGCTTTTCTAACAATGTGCCATAGTAGTTTTTCACAGTAATTCTTAATATCGATGTTCATTTATTTTTGTAAGTTTTGTATTTTTGTTCTGCTGCAGCGGATCTCGATACAATAAACGCTTTATATAATATATTTTTGCTTGTACAAGCACATTTTAAACCTTTGGTGAACGAGGGCTTTTTTTTTAATTTAACTTTTCCTGGAAACTCTTTTCACTGGACAATGTTTGTTAAATATATCTATGAATATGTGGAGAAAAGAGTTATAAGCTTGATTAACATCATTTGTATTGAGAACATTTTCCCAAGATTACTGACTCAGTTCATCGGAAAATGAAGCCAATGTATCCTCGTTTATCTTTCTGATATATTGAAATTCATTTACATTACATCTGCTTATGTTATACTCGCAAAGTGCAAAAATCGATAAGTGGTCAGTAATGTCATTGAACAAGATACCACAAGTTAGATTGTAGCGCAATTCATTGGTGAATATATTGTCTATTAATGTAGTTGAGCTCTCTGTGACTCAATTAATGGGTAAAGACCCAAACTATACATTGTGTCTAGACATTTTTTAGTATTACTATGAGTATCATATTTCAGCAAATCTATGTTAAAGTCACCACACATAAATATCGTTTTAATAGTTTTAGCATTACTTAAAATATGTTCTATGTTTTCACAAAAGGTATCTAGGTTTGACCCTGGAGTTCTGTACATACAACTGACCACAACATTGGTGTGGTTCTTTATGGTTAATTCTTCAGTAATACATTCAAGAATATTCTCTACTACAAATGATTTACTTTCCACCATTTTGCAAAATAATTCCTTATTTGTGTATATAGCAACACCACCACCTCTGCTGATTCCTCTTGTGATGTGATAAACATCATAATTGTTTATATTAAAATCATCAATTAAATATGTTTCTATCCATGTTTCAGATATAGCGATTATGTCAAATGTTACGCAGAGTTCTAAAATAAAATTATAGTCTTTAATCTTTTGAAAATTAGTTTTTAGGCTTCTGGCATTGAAATGTATAAACGATAATCCATTAACTTTACCGATTTTCTCAGTGAATTGTAGGTTGGTGTAATACTGACATTTTGACGATAGATTATTGTAGAAATAGTTTTCTGGATCTATATCATTATCAAAATCATGGGGATTATAATCCGAGTATTTGAAGAAATTGAAATTAAATTGTGAACAGTTATCTATTAATTTATAAAGGTCATAATTATCTTCAACAGAAGAATTCTCAAACACAAATTCATCATCACTAACATTTTGAAATGGAAAAACTTCACAACATGATGTACATTGATAATTTACATTTTTGCAACGGATTAATCTGAATTGTTCTTGTGTTATTTTTGCACATCGTTTATGATAAACTGCTTCACATAGATCACATGTTATGGCATAACTGTTTAACGTTTGGTTACATATTAGACATGAGTCTAATTTGATCTGAGTATTAGCCATCATAAATTAAATGTGATAATACTGCATATATGAACATAGACACAATTTGCAGGATTTCCACTATCAGACACTGGATAGTAAAATACAAGAGTCCATAAAACTGTGTTCACAACACACAAAGTTGGCAGAATTTGCAATACAAGACACAAGATAGTAAAATACAAAAGAGTCCATATAACTGTGTTCATAACACACATGATCTTCATGGACCATAAGTAAACTCTCTGTCCAAATACTGCCATCTCAGAGTCTGTCCATATCGTTTTTACATTTGATCATCACTCTATTGGTCTGCTCCGTCTTTTTCACAAAGATGTTGCCGTTTATCGTCCATGTGCCAACTATTTTCCGTTCAACATTTTCCGTTTTCGTATGATTTCCGTCTTTTTGTCAGTTGACAAGAACTGGACGATCACAGGCGTCGAGCCATCTTTGCGTTTGGGGAGGTCGTGTATGGCTGTGATCTCGATTTCAAC